>OZ020193.1:73213315-73543195 GCA_963971165.1 Philopedon plagiatum
CAGATGTGGGAGCAATACTCTAGGTTAGGTCTTATTTGGGAACATAGAAAGTGTATAAGTTGGAAGGGGAGAAGTATTTTCTGGCTCGAAAGAGAAAACCAAGCTTTTTAGCTGCCGATGTGGCTACTGAAGTAATGTGTTTGTGCCAGCTGAGATCATGTTCGAAAGCGACGTCAACGATAAATGTTTCGTTGTTTTGTAGGGCTTGGCCATTCATGTGGATGGGGTAAGCGTTGCCAGATTTTTTGCGTGCGAGGGAGCAAGCCTGGGTTTTGGAGGCGTTGAACTGAACAAGGTTCTTGGCACCCCAGTCTAAAATTAATTGAAGATCTTGGGAAAGGGATAGGTACATAGATATGCGTCTATTATCCAACTCCTGATTCGAAACTTGTCTGGAAAAATGAATACTGGAGTGAAGAGTTCTATCGTCAGCATAACTGTGGATAGGATTAATGGTTGAAGAGAGCAGCTCATTAATGTGAAGAAGAAATAGGGTTGGTGTCAGGACCGAGCCTTGGGGGACACCAGCATTGACAGGATGGGAGTTAGATGAGTGACCGTCAAACAGATATGCGCCGATTAGAGAGGAAGCTGCCGATCCAGGTACATAGTTTGGTAGGAAGACCGTAAGAAGGTAGGTTGTTGAGGAGTGCGGCATGCCACACTTGGTCAAAGGTCTTGGAAATATCGAGAGCAACAATCTGAGATTCGCCATGAAATTCAAGAGACTTGTTCCAGTTATGTGTGACAAAGCTAAGGAGATCAGCTGTGGATCTTTGGTGACGAAATCCGTACTGTCTGTCATGGATGATTTTGTGTTTTTCTAGATATTCTAGAATTTGCAAGTTGATTACTTTCTCCATAACTTTGCTGACAACGGAGAGAAGAGAGATAGTTCTATAATTGGGACTTTCTTCGGGACGGGCTGCACACGAGCAGTCTTCCAGCTATCTGGAAAGATACCCTTGTCATAAGGGATCTGGAAAAGACGAGTTAACATGGGTGCAAGTTCGAGGGATAGAAGAATATTTGAACTTATTAGACCTTAAGTATTATATCGGGCATTTTGTGGGGTACAGACTTAGCCGTTGGAAGAGCGAAATTGGGGGGAGGGATCAGGGTGGAATTGGCAGCGAATTTTTTTGGCGAATAGTTCTGCTTTCCCTTTAGAGGAGGAGATAACTTCCTTGTCAGAGGTCAGGGGAGGAAAAGCGCTTCTACAGAAGTTCTGACTGTTTTTGGCAAATGACCAGTTTAGATAGTTATTCAACCTTCTCAGATTTTGAGTCCTCAGAATCTGAATATTGTCCTTCAAGAGCATCGGTGGCATCCGATACATCGGGAAATAACCAGGAATAAAGAGTGCGACAAATAATAAAACCATAAACAACAAAACAATAAACCTGAGCAAATCTGAGCAAACAGGCATTTTTAATGGCCGAAATAGTTTAAATACTATTGCAGGCGACTGCAAAATCAGGCATTCCTCAACACGTGATATAACTTTAAACTGATCTGATTCGACTCGATAAATATGAAACCCAAAGAAACATGGCTAAAAGGAAGATTTTTACCATTGCACCTCTTGAGGAATGCTTCGTAGATTTTGTAGTCGTCTGTTGAATTAACACCTTTGAATACAGTTAAGATCCGATATTTCACTAATTTAAATATATATTTAAAAATATTTGGTATAAAATCAATACCTATCACATTTAAAACAGATTTGTAAGACATGTAAACACTGCACTGCACGTTCTTTTTAAAATAAATAAATACATCTAGTGCATTTATTATTTTATTTTGGATACATACATGCACGATAGACATAAATTACCTTTTCAACAATCAATCCAATTTTTAGATTTTAATTCTTTTCTTTTTAAGATTTCAATCGAACCAGTTTTGGTAAAACACCCTGTATAAAACTACAGCATAAACCTAGATGGTTTGAATTTAATAAGTATTTTTATTAAAATAAACGTTGCCAAACTTCCGGGCTTCTGTTAATCGATCGAACATCTTCGGCTTCGTAACATGCGTAGTATTCCCGAAGTGTATATACATTTTTCCGGACCGCCAACTGGTGGCAGTTACCATGAACTACAAGTGTATATTTTTAGGGATCACACAACCCTAAACAGCCTGGGCTTCGGATAAGAAATTGCATTTATAGAGTCACCTATTGTACTTTTAACAAAGCCGCGGCAGTCATAGGAAGCCTGAACCGATATGCAAGCTAATCCACTTACCCATAATGCAAAATGATAGCGCTAACTACGTGTTTTTTTTATATAAAAAGCACTGAAAAATTACGAAGCCGGAAATCGGGCTTCGCATACTACTTCGTCCAATAGAGCGTTTTTGGCTTCCTAAAGGTGGAATCCATATATACAGGGTGTCTTGAAAAGGTCTGTACAAAATGCTACCACGTATTCGTGAGACTAAAATAAGACGATTTAACCCAACTTACCTATATCCAAAAGTGTTTCGTTAGGGAGATACAGAGCCCCAAAGGGGTACATAACGATTTACTTTTTTTGCTCTAACTTTTGAACCGACTTGTATAGTTTAATGAAATTTTAATATTTTATGTTGGCCATAAAGACTCATAAAACCATACTACAGTAGATGTTTGACATCGTCAGGGAAGTCAGGAACGGACTTGCCACCACACTCGTTGGGCCAAATTTTTGACAGGTATCATTTTACAGAGCTCAAAACTGATTTTTTAAATACTTTGGTCATTCCTCTTTAAAAAAGGTACTCTACATTTGTTTCGATAAAATTAGCCGTTTTCGAAAAAATTAAGGTTTTGTATAACACGATATTGAAATAATACTACAATACTACAATAAAACACCAGTCGTTTTTATTTCGTTAACAATGTGTTATTGACAGGTAAAAGTTAAATCATAAAAGTACTTAAAACTGAATCTTTTTGATATTTCAGAAATCGCTTAAACAGAAAAATGTTAAAAATGTGAAAGCTTTCCTTCTTCTTGTTTACTTGAGCTGATTTTCGAAGTGGGCGCCCTGTACCTCTATACATTTTCTTATCCGACGGATGTTTTGTTGTTGTACTTGAAACAACATTCCAGGAATGTCTCGAATTTCGTTGCAGTGGTGTGTTATTCTTTCTATCAGGTTTTCCCTGGTGTGAACTGGCGTTGAATATACAAACCTTTTTAAATTTTCCCACAAGAAGAAATCTAAAGGAGTCATGTCGGGCGACCTGGGTGGCCATACAATAGGCCCACCTCGACCTATCCATCTATCACCAAAAGTATTTGATAAGTGCTGACGAACTAAATTGCTAAAATGGGGCAGTGCACCGTCGTGCATAAACCACATCTGATTTCTAATTTCTAAGGGCACATTTTCTAATAAACCGTTTAAGTTTTGTTGCAAGAATTGCAAATAGATGGCACCATTTAATCTGTCTTCAATAAAGAACTGTCCAATGAGATGATTCCCAATAATCCCCGCCCACACATTAACCATAAATCTTTGTTGATGCTTTGTCTGTTCTATTGCATGGGGATTTTCTTCATGCCAGATATGCAAATTATGGCAATTTATTACATCGTCTCGGTTGAAACCGTCTTCGTCCGTGAACAAGACAATACTAGTAAAATTTGGATTTTGCCTAAATCGTTGAGAAAACCAATTTGCGTAATTGACTCTTGCAGGATAATCAGCGGGAGACATGGCATGTACCTTTTGGACGTGATACGGATGTAGCAGTTGTTCTCGAAGGGTCTCATGAACAACCCAGTTTGTCGCATGAACTTGAACCGACAACTTTCTTACACTATTAGATGGATTTTCAGCAATCTCCTCCAGAATTTCCTCCTCTAACTGAGAGTGTCTTGCTCTTCTTGGAGGCCCTTCTCCACCACGGCTCGGCAAAAAACTTCCTAAAATGGATTAGCAAAAGATTCGCTATTTTTAGCATTTTTTTATTTCACTTGCCTTTTTACCTGTTTCTCTTAAGCTACGATCCACCCTTTCAAAAGCTCTTCGGTGCGGTAAACGTCGATTTGGAAATGTACCAGAATAAATTCTTCTTGCCTCCAGACAATTGCCAAGTGCTTGTCCATAAATTAGATGCATGTCAGCATATTCGCTATAGGAATAATGCTCCATTTCTTAATTCTTGTATAATTAGTCAGACAATTTTGAAAAGTGTTGTCAATAACACATTGTTAACGAAATAAAAACGACTGGTGTTTTATTGTAGTATTCTGATAAAATTATTTCAATAACGTGTTATACAAAAACTTAATTTTTTCGAAAACGGCTAATTTTATCGAAACAAATGTAGAGTACCTTTTTCAAAGAGGAATGACCAAAGTATTTAAAAAATCAGTTTTGAGCTCTGTAAAATGATACCTGTCAAAAATTTGGCCCAAAGAGTGTGGTGGCAAGTCCGTTCCTGACTTCCCTGACGATGTCAAACATCTACTGTAGTATGGTTTTATGAGTCTTTATGGCCAACATAAAATATTAAAATTTCATTAAATTATACAAGTCGGTTCAAAAGTTAGAGCCAAAAAAGTAAATCGTTAAGTACCCCTTTGGGGCTCTGTATCTCCCTAACGAAACACTTTTGGATATAGGTAAGTTGGGTTAAATCGTCTTATTTTAGTCTCACAAATACGTGGTAGCATTTTGTACTGACCTTTTCCAGACACCCTGTATATATATATATATATATATATATATATATATATATATATATATATATATATATATATGTATATATATATAAGTTTCACTATATAACTATGGGAATACCCCAGTGGTTAAAGGAGGAAGCAATAAAAGATGTTGGGTGCTTCTAAAGTATTGCAATTTATTCCACGTTCGAAAGTTATCCGGACTCCTTCATAGAATGATCCCATACTACAAGTATAAAGAGGAAGGACAGTAACGGGGTACTGGTAACTAAGTTTCACTATATAACTATGGGAATACCCCAGTGGTTAAAGGAGGAAGCAATAAAAGATGTTGGGTGCTTCTAAAGTATTGCAATTTATTCCACGTTCGAAAGTTATCCGGACTCGTTCATAGAATGATCCCATACTACAAGTATAAAGAGGAAGGACAGTAACTGGGTACTGGTAACTAAGTTTCACTATGTAACTATGGGAATACCCCAGTGGTTAAAGGAGGAAGCAATAAAAGATGTTGGGTGCTTCTAAGGTATTGCAATTTATTCCACGTTCGAAAGTTATCCGGACTCGTTCATAGAATGATCCCATACTACAAGTATAAAGAGGAAGGACAGTAACGGGGTACTGGTAACTAAGTTTCACTATATAACTATGGGAATACTCCAGTGGTTAAAGGAGGAAGCAATAAAAGATGTTGGGTGCTTCTAAAGTATTGCAATTTATTCCACGTTCGAAAGTTATCCGGACTCGTTCATAGAATGATCCCATACTACAAGTATAAAGAGGAAGGACAGTAACGGGGTACTGGTAACTAAGTTTCACTATATAACTATGGGAATACCCCAGTGGTTAAAGGAGGAAGCAATAAAAGATGTTGGGTGCTTCTAAAGTATTGCAATTTATTCCACGTTCGAAAGTTATCCGGACTCGTTCATAGAATGATCCCATACTACAAGTATAAAGAGGAAGGACAGTAACGGGGTACTGGTAACTAAGTTTCACTATATAACTATAGGAATACCCCAGTGGTTAAAGGAGGAAGCAATAAAAGATGTTGGGTGGTTCTAAAGTATTGCAATTTATTCCACGTTCGAAAGTTATCCGGACTCGTTCATAGAATGATCCCATACTACAAGTATAAAGAGGAAGGACAGTAACGGGGTACTGGTAACTAAGTTTCACTATATAACTATGGGAATACCCCAGTGGTTAAAGGGGGAAGCAATAAACGAGTCCGGATAACTTTCGAACGTGGAATAAATTGCAATACTTTAGAAGCACCCAACATCTTTTATTGCTTCCTCCTTTAACCACTGGGGTATTCCCATAGTTATATAGTGAAACTTAGTTACCAGTACCCCGTTACTGTCCTTCCTCTTTATACTTGTAGTATGGGATCATTCTATGAACGAGTCCGGATAACTTTCGAACGTGGAATAAATTACAATACTTTAGAAGCACCCAACATCTTTTATTGCTTCCTCCTTTAACCACTGGGGTATTCCCATAGTTATATAGTGAAACTTAGTTACCAGTACCCCGATACTGTCCTTCCTCTTTATACTTCTAGTATGGGATCATTCTATGAACGAGTCCGGATAGCTTTCGAACGTGGAATAAATTGCAATACTTTAGAAGCACCCAACATCTTTTATTGCTTTATATGTATATATATAATTGAAGAAATATTGACCCGGGAGTACATCCGTTCGTTTGTTGAATTCCTATTGGAATCTGGCAGACGTTTCGCCAAGGTCCCACTTGGCATTATCAATGCTCACTCATTGCTGTCAAGTCGTAAACTGATGAATCTTTGTCGTAACTCTCGATATTTATAGCCTGCGCCGGAGGTTGTAGCGGTTCTGTTTGGCTGGCGTTGGCTCCGCCCCCTCAGTCGTTGCTTCGTTGGCTGTTTGTTGTGATGTGGTTGCGAGTTGATGCGCTTCGGTTTGCCGTTTTACTATTGTCTTCCATGTACTAGACAAATGCAGAGCGTCGTCCCTTTTGTTTAGATGACCGGTCTTTTCTATTTCGATGGCTTCTCGTATTATTCTAGTTTTGTAGTTTTCGACGTTTGCCAGTTGTCTGCAGCTATCAAAGTTGATTTTGTGTCCTGTTTGATGTTGATGTTGAAACAGGGCCGAGGTAGTTTGTTTGTTTCTGATAGCCAGTTTGTGTTCTTCTAACCTGGCTGAAATTCGTCTGTTGGTTTGTCCGACGTACATTTTATTGCAGGTACCGCATGCTACACTATACACACCTTGGTTTTCTAGTTTAATATTCTGTTTTGGATTTTTTAAAGTTGTTCTTATGGTTTGATGAGGTTTATATACAGTGGATATATTATGCTTACGATGAATGCGACCAATCCTATCAGTAGTTCCTTTAATGTATGGCAATATGGTTTTTGGTCTGCTTTTAGAGTCTTCCTGTTGTTTCTGTCTTGGGTGCTGTTGCAGTTCTATTGCTTTTCTAATTGTGTTATCTTTGTATCCTTTCTGTTTTAGAGCAGTGGTTATCTTTTCTAGCTCATGAGCTCTGTTGTTGTCGCCGGTAAGCCTGATGGATCTGGAGATCAGCGTGTTTGCTACTGCCTGTATTTGTGATGGGTGGTGATGTGATTCGGCATTCAAGTATCTATTGGTGTGAGTTGGTTTCCTGTATACCGTGTGTTCTAGTCGCCCATGTTCATTTTTAAATACATGCACATCTAGGAAAAGAAGCCGATTATTTTCTTCGAGCTCTAGTGTGAATTGGATTCGTGGGTGTATCGAATTTAGATTTTTATGGTGTATTTCGAAAAGAAAGCTCTTGAGTCAGCGAATCTTAAGCCAAAACTATGGATTAGATACGTCGATGATATTTTTGTTGTTTGGTCCTTTGGCAAAGAGAAACTTCTGAAATTTTTAGACCATCTAAATTCGATACACCCACGAATCCAATTCACACTAGAGCTCGAAGAAAACAATCGGCTTCCTTTCCTAGATGTGCATGTATTTAAAAATGAACATGGACGACTAGAACACACGGTATACAGGAAACCAACTCACATCAATAGATACTTGAATGCCGAATCACATCACCACCCATCACAAATACAGGCAGTAGCAAACACGCTGATCTCCAGATCCATCAGGCTTACCGGCGACAACAACAGAGCTCATGAGCTAGAAAAGATAACCACTGCTCTAAAACAGAATGGATACAAAGGTAACACAATTAGAAAAGCAATAGAACTGCAACAGCATCCAAGACAAAAACAACAGGAAGACTCTAAAAGCAGACCAAAAACCATATTGCCATACATTAAAGGAACGACTGATAGGATTGGTCGCATTCTTCGTAAGCATAATATATCCACTGTATATAAACCTTATCAAACCATAAGAACAACTTTAAAAAATCCAAAACAGAAAATTAATCTAGAAAACCAAGGTGTGTATAGTGTAGCATGCGGTACCTGCAATCAAATGTACGTCGGACAAACCAACAGACGAATTTCAGCCAGGTTAGAAGAACACACACTGGCTATCAGAAACAAACAAACTACATCGGCCCTGTTTCAACATCAACATCAAACAGGACACAAAATCAACTTTGATAGCTGCAGACAACTGGCAAACGTCGAAAACTACAAAACTAGAATAATACGAGAAGCCATCGAAATAGAAAAGACCGGCCATCTAAACAAAAGGGACGACGCTCTGCATTTGTCTAGTACATGGAAGACAATAGTAAAACGGCAAACCGAAGCGCATCAACTCGCAACCACATCACAACAAACAGCCAACGAAGCAACGACTGAGGGGGCGGAGCCAACGCCAGCCAACCAAAACCGCTACCACCTCCGGCGCAGGCTATAAATATCGAGAGTTATCACAAAGATTCATCAGTTTACGACTTGACAGCAATGAGTGAGCATTGATAATGCCAAGTGAGACCTTGGCGAAACGTCTGCCAGATTCCAATAGGAATTCAACATACGAACGGATGTACTCCCGGATCAATATTTCTCCATCCGTGAAAGTCTACGTTCAAATATATATATATATATATATATATATATATATATATATATATATATATATATATATATATATATATATATATATATATAGGGTGATTCAAAAGTACTTTGACAAACTTCAGGAGGTGATTGCTGACATTATTTTAAGGCGAAAAGTTCATATAAACAATGGTCCTTGGCGGCTTCGTTACGGAGATACAGAGTGTTGAAAAATTAAAAAAAAAAATAAGAATTTTTAAGTTGCTTCTAAACGTTTTGAGCTTGTGTTATGAAATTCGGGGGATGAGATAAGCACCTAGGGACACTCATTTTAAAAGTATATCGCGTTCTTAAATTTAACCAGTGGCGTCGGTACGAAGCTTTCATATAACATTTTTTGTGAAAACTATGCTACGCTACTGATTTATTTTATTTTAACTACCATTTTGTGAGCCCTGGCTTTATTTGCAACAAAAATCGCTTGCGTTTTTTTCATACGGGGAACGGTTTAAAGGTAAATCATTATTTTATTCGGCTATACAAATGTATTAAAAAATTTATTTTAAATTGATCAAACATTCAGACATTATTAAAATAACAACTAATTTATTTAAATAAATAAGTAACAGTTATAAAATTGCCTTAAATAAATTGTTGGAAATGTCCACCCTCAGCCAAGATGGAGGCATCTAATAACACCCTGTATCTCCGTAATGAAGCCGCCAAGGACCATTGTTTATATGAACTTTTCGCCTTAAAATAATGTCAGCAATCACCTCCTGAAGTTTGTCAAAGTACTTTTGAATCACCCTGTATATATATATACATACATATATATATATATATATATATATATATATATATATATATATATATATATATATATATATATATATATATATATATATATATATATATATATATATATATATATATATATATATACATATATATATATATATATATATATATATATATATATATATATATATATATATATATATATACAGGGTGGTGCAACCAAGATGGGGTAGACGATTGTGAGTAAACGGTGAGTAATTTCGAAAAAATTTGTTTTGGATATTATCGATAGTCAGACACGCTATGTTTTAAAATTATTGCCATAATACAGGCTGGTCCGAAAAACTCGTGGCGAACCAAACTTGTATTTTTTTAAATGGGACACCCGGTATATTATTGTTCCAATTGATTCTCCTGTTCGTTACGATCATTTTGATATAGGGTTTATTGGGTCTAAAACTTATAGTAAGGGAATGGGAGGCGGTTAAAGTTGAAAAAATGCTCACAGTTCGGCCATTTTTTAAAGAAATTTGAAACAGGTATGGAAAAACCAAATATTCCATAAAACGTTACATATCCTTGAATACATTAATCACTTGCAATTTGTTTAACATTATTCACTGTTATACAGGGTGGTCAAGTTTTGCAAATACGCCCTGGACTCATTTTTTTTAAATGGAACACCCTATATATTTTATTTTCATGTTAAAGATAACATTACTAGCTTTCAAAAAATACCATACATGATGCCTTTCTGACCAACAGTTTTTTAGTAAACCAGCCGTGAAAGCAAAGTTTCTTCATTCTAATACGATTATACTGAATTTACGTTGTTTATTATTGAAATGAAACAAAAGATTGACGAACTTGTCAAAGCTACTGCCGCATAATCCATTATTTACAAGTTAAGTGTAGGTGGCCCAATAATTATGAGGTTAGAGAACTGAGACCCGAAACTTTTACATGTTTATTAGAGATATTTCAAAAAACAGAAAATATTGTTTTTAGGAAATGTAAAGTAATTAATAAACAAAGATAATCAGTTATCAGTATTACTAATAGTGTAAGGAAATTAATTAAGCAAAAACAGAACATCTTTTAAAATTATTTAGGTATGTACTTACTTGTTTAAATTAAATTAGGTTTACAAGTAAGTACATACCTAAATAATTTTAAAAGATGTTCTGTTTTTGCTTAATTAATTTTCTTACACTATTAATAATACTGATAACTGATTATCTTTGTTTATTAATTACTTTACATTTCCTAAAAACAATATTTTCTGTTTTTTGAAATTTCTCTAAAAAGCATGTAAAGGTTTCGGGTGTCAGTTTTCTTACCTCACCTACGCTTAACTTGTAAATAATGGATTATGCGGCAGTAGCTTTGACAATATTTTATTTCATTTATAATAGTGTCATGGCCTCCTAATATTAGATATTTAATAATAAACAACGTAAATTCAGTATAATCGTATTAGAATGAGGAAACTTTGCTTTCACGGCTAGTTTACTAAAAAACTGTTGGTCAGAAAGGCATCATGTATGGTATTTTTTGAAAGCTAGTAATGTTATCTTTAACATGAAAATAAAATATACAGGGTGTTCCATTTAAAAAAAATGAGCCCAGGGCGTATTTGCAAAACTTGACCACCCTGTATAACAGTGAATAATTTTAAACAAATTGCAAGTGATTAATGTATTCAAGGATATGTAACGTTTTATGGAATATTTGGTTTTTCCATACCTGTTTCAAATTTCTTTAAAAAATGGCCGAACTGTGAGCATTTTTTCAACTTTAACCGCCTCCCATTCCCTTACTATAAGTTTTAGACCCAATAAACCCTATATCAAAATGATCGTAACGAACAGGAGAATCAATTGGAGCAATAATATACCGGGTGTCGCATTTAAAAAAATACAAGTTTGGTTCGCCACGAGTTTTTCGGACCACCCTGTATTATGGCAATAATTTTTAGTAAGTGAAGGATTTTATTTTACCCCATTTTTTTGTTATTATTTCTTTTGTAAGATTGATAGGTATGTTTGTGTATAGTGATATAACGTCTAGAGATATCAGTAAGTGATCTTCGGGGATAATTATATTTTTAATTTTATTTTTGAAATCCATCGAATTTTTAATATAATAATTGTTTTTGTTTACAACGTTCTCTAAAATATTTTTTAAAAATTTGGAAAGGTTTTCAAATGGAGATTGGATGCACGACACTATGGGTCTAAGTGGAATATCCTCTTTGTGCAATTTCGGAAGTCCGTATATTCGTGGGGGTAGGGCGTTGTGAATTTTTAGTTTTTTTGCGGTGTTTGGTGATATAAAGGTTTTGTTTTCCCAATGTGTTATTATATCGTTGTTTTGTTTTTGGTATATGTTTGTTGGGTCGTTTCTTAATTCTTTATAGGTTTTGGAGTCTTGTAATAAGTTGGTCATTTTTTGTTCGTATTCGGTGGTGTACATTATAACAGTTTTATTGGTTTTGTCGGGTACCAATACTTTTAGGTTTTTATTTTTCTTTAAGAATGTTTCTGTTTTTCGTGTTTTTCTGAGTAATTCTTTTTTTGTATTGTTTTTTGTCGCGTGATTAAAGTTATTTTTATAATTAGTTATAATGTTGCAGCAGGTCGACCTTAGTTCATCTTTTTTTTCATTGCTTAGATTAGTTAGTGAGGTTTCGATGTTGCTAATTATTTCAGCTGTGGGAATGTCTTCTTGTTTTTCGTAAGGTATTGCAAACTTTGGTCCCAAACTAAGTATTTCTTTCACATCGTCAGGAATATTAACGTCAGATCGACAACCTAACTGACGTTAATATTCCTGACGATGTGAAAGAAATACTTAGTTTGGGACCAAAGTTTGCAATACCTTACGAAAAACAAGAAGACATTCCCACAGCTGAAATAATTAGCAACATCGAAACCTCACTAACTAATCTAAGCAATGAAAAAAAAGATGAACTAAGGTCGACCTGCTGCAACATTATAACTAATTATAAAAATAACTTTAATCACGCGACAAAAAACAATACAAAAAAAGAATTACTCAGAAAAACACGAAAAACAGAAACATCCTTAAAGAAAAATAAAAACCTAAAAGTATTGGTACCCGACAAAACCAATAAAACTGTTATAATGTACACCACCGAATACGAACAAAAAATGACCAACTTATTACAAGACTCCAAAACCTATAAAGAATTAAGAAACGACCCAACAAACATATACCAAAAACAAAACAACGATATAATAACACATTGGGAAAACAAAACCTTTATATCACCAAACACCGCAAAAAAACTAAAAATTCACAACGCCCTACCCCCACGAATATACGGACTTCCGAAATTGCACAAAGAGGATATTCCACTTAGACCCATAGTGTCGTGCATCCAATCTCCATTTGAAAACCTTTCCAAATTTTTAAAAAATATTTTAGAGAACGTTGTAAACAAAAACAATTATTATATTAAAAATTCGATGGATTTCAAAAATAAAATTAAAAATATAATTATCCCCGAAGATCACTTACTGATATCTCTAGACGTTATATCACTATACACAAACATACCTATCAATCTTACAAAAGAAATAATAACAAAAAAATGGGATAAAATAAAATCCTTCACCGACATACCACTAAACGAATTTCTAAATGCGGTTGAAATCACCTTAAACTCCACATATTTCCAATATGAAAAAAAATTCTATAAACAAATAGATGGATGTGCTATGGGTGCCTCAATTTCCAGTGTAATTGCCCAACTCGTCCTGGAAGACCTCGAAGAAAACACAATCCCGCCCTTAGATTTCCCTTTACCTTTTTTCTACAGATATGTCGACGACTGTATAACAGCTGTACCCAAAAATAAATGCAACTTGATTCTAGAAAAATTTAACAGTTACCACCACAAACTACAATTTACAATAGAAAAACAAAACGAAAACAAAATCAACTTTCTTGACCTAACTCTATACAATAAAAACAACAAAATAAGAACAGAATGGTACACTAAAAAAACTTGGTCTGCAAGATACCTACATTTTGACTCACAGCACCCCCTATCCCAAAAAAAAACCGTTATTATTGGGCTCGCAGACCGCAGCATAAAACTATCTGATCCCGAATTTAGAGAAAGGGCAATCAACAAAGCAAAAGAAACTTTAAAAATAAATAACTATCCGCAGCAGCTTATAAACAAAATTTTTAAAGAAAGAATACACAAATTTTACAACACACACCCAAACAACAAACATACAACAAAAAATAATAAAAATTACTTATCATTACCATATATTCCTAACCTATCAGAAAAAATTCAAAACGTTTTTAAAAACCACGACATAACTGTCAGCCACAAAGGCCACAATCTTTTAAGAAAAAATTTCAGCAAGCTAAAATCAACAATCCCCAAAGATAAAAAAAACTCACGTTGTGTATGAAATTCCATGCAATAACTGCCACGCCGTTTATATTGGACAGACCAGCCAACACTTAAAAAACAGAATAAATGGACACAAATTCGACAAAAAAAACAAGACTGCCTTATCACATCACAGCGACGAAAATCAACATACTTTCAACTATAAAAACACAAAAATCCTAAATACAGAAAATCACTCTAAAAAACGAGAAATACTTGAAATGATCGAAATCCAAAGAAACAAAAACGCTATAAACGCTAAATCCGACACAAAAAACCTTCACAAAATTTACCATAATATTATAAAATAAACTCACCCTTCTCACAAGCTACATAATACTAATAACTAATTAATTAAAAAATAATAAATAAAAACACATAGACCTCAAAACAATAATTGGACCCCTTAAGCCAAATAGATACATCTGGCAAACACTCCCAAATTGTCAGACGACCCTTTCGCCAAAAGTAGATGTGCGTTTTTCAGTTACTATTTAATAAAGCTAGACTAAATATGTATATACCGACTTATCTGTTTAAAAACTTCAAAGTAACAGAAAGTGCAATTTTTTCTAAAGTGCCTCGCAGTACAATGTGCCAATCCTTGGATTTTTAATAAAAGGTAACACCTTTATACTTATATATAAACTTAGTAACTAGTTCCTAGAATATTACCTAAAAACTGTTAAAATAAAAAAATGTTTTCAGCTACTGCACTCTGATGAAGGTATATCTATTACCGAAACGTTAGTAATATAAAATGTAACCAAAAACACCACATTTTATTTGCCTCACAACGGACTAAATCCCCAAGAAAACAAAATTAAAAACTATATATATATATATATATATATATATATATATATATATATATATATATATATATATATATATATATATATATATATATATATATATATATGTATATATAAATTGTTAATGAAGAGTAATATTTTAAGTTATTTATTACTGAGCCTACACTGATAATAATAATAATAGTCTTCAGTGAAGGATAGCTTAGTGTTGTATATCCGCAAGAGCAAGTATAGTCCTTCCAAAAGGTATGTTATTCTTAAAACCATACGCACATCTATACTTCTTTCAACACTAAATAAGAGTAAAATAAGTATTTTAATTTTTGAAACAAGAACTTTCTTAGCTTGAGAGAAAAGCAAATAAACTTGAAATAAGTATAACAATTCTTAAACAAACTGCAATACCGTCGTAATGTAAAAGTAAGTAAGTATAGTACTCCTTATTTCAACTTTTTCTTAACTTAAAAGTAAGTAAATTTAAAACAAAAACAGCAATATTTAAAGAACTTACTAGTTAAACTTGAGTTACCCGAAAATAAACTTGAAATAAGTATAGTAATCCTCAAATCAACCGCTTCTTGCTCTTGACTTAGGAATAGGTAAACTTAAAGTAAATTTACTAGTCTTTAAACCAATTACTGGCTTCAATTGACTTAAGAGGAAGTAAACTTAAAATATGGATAGAAATTCTTTGAAACAATAGTATCTGTAAGATAAGCCAAGAATAAAAGACATTTATTATTACAAAATAAAGTACAATTTCACAACAGCTTACAAAAGATACATAAGTACAAGTACAGAGGGTTACCCGATTTGGTAAATTTGGTTGCCATTTTTGATACAGAGTGGGAACTAAAGCTATCATTTTGTTACTCAAAGCTCATCAAGGGCAAAACTATTCCAAAGAAGATATTGCGAAACACATTCAATTTATGAAGAGGTTATTGGCAGAAAAAAAATTCTGAAATTTTTAATATTTGACTTATTTTAAAATAAAAGTTTATTTAAATCTATAAACTAAATTTTTTTGCAGCTGCTTGTTCTCATTCTACAACTAAATAGTCGCATTGTTTTAAATATACTGAAACCAGAGAAAAATAAGATAGAGAGAATAATATCTCGTCTTCCCGCCAGCTCGACCACGCTATGGCCTTCAAACGGCAACACCCCGAGATTAGCCAATACGGTTCTCACAATACACCCCGACATTGGCCAGTGCGGCAGCAACACGGCAAGCAGAGAGAGTTTTCTGCGGCGCGTCTCAATACTCACTCTCACTGTGCTTTAAAATAACCCAAAATCTGCAGTGCACGCCCATTATTTCGACGTCGGTTTGGAGGTCATAGAAAGCAAATCGTATTTATGAATGAACTCCGTACGAGATATTATTCTCTCTATCTTATTTTTCTCTGCTGAAACTACTCATATGTTTCGTATAACTACGCTGGTTGTTTTTATCTTTTAGACTGGTTTAGAGTTTTGTATAACCACGCTGGTTGTTTTTATCTGTTAGATTGGTTTAAATTTTGTTATTTAATGCTTTGAGAACCATAGCATGCACAGTAGTTAAACGTATCTAAGCATCATATTACATTCATAAAATTAAGTCATCAAAGGACTAAAAACCAAATTTAATATTAATTGTTTTTATTTCTTTCGTGTTTCCATCACACATAGTAACAAAACCAGGTAGTATCATAAACTCCAGCGCGTTGTTAAAAAAGCTGAGTAATCAAAAGTACTGAGTGTGTGACCTCCCAAACCCAGGAACGTATCTTCAGTCATAAATTTTCGCGCGTTGTTACCGGGTCGCCTACACGAATCTGTGATTTCGAACCGACAATTTTGCATTAAGCAGTTTTGGGATTTGTGCATTATATTGTGTACGTGAGAAAATGTGCGACGAGTCAAAAAAACGGAAGAGGGAGGAAAAACTGGCAAAGTATCAAGTCAAAATGGCAAAGTTCCACCGAAAAATAGTGGAATTAGACCCAGATAGTGAACAAGGATATTTTTGAACCTTTCTCAAAGTTGCAGTCGCTCGACTTGCTTAAAAGCTTTTTGGGAGTCGCTCGACTTACTCAGGGAAAAAGTATAATATACTTAATCTAAGTAATTGTATTTCAAAAATATGCAATACCAGAGAATTGTCCTACGTTAGCAGGGCCAAAACTTAATGGAGAAATAAAAACAACATTAAGTGACAGTGTACTGAAGCAGGAAAAATTTCTTCAAGCTCTACAAGACACAATGGGGTTGGGTTTGGCCGCTTTAGGTTCCCCAATTACCAAATTTATCCAAGAACCCGAATCGGTGACGCATGATGACATTACGGCAATTGCCGATGCCGCAACCATTTTTTGTAGAGCGCATAACTCAATTTCATTGCATAGACGGTACAATATTATTCCTGCATGAAAACAAGATGTAAAAAAGGCGTTGCATGACACAGAAATCGGAGAATTTCTGTTTGGAAGCAATATCCAAGATAAAATCAAGGCTGTGGAATCTCTGGCACAGATAGGGAAGAAACTCAAACAACCCCTGATGCCGACATTTAAATCAAGAACTCCGGAAACTCGGTTGGATTCAAAGCCGTCAAACTCTTACCAGGCTTTGCCCTCAACCTCAAAAACTACGAAAACCAATCAGGTTTTTCAGCGAACCAGGCCTCCGTTTCAGTATCAGAATCGGAAATGGGGGGAGAAAAAACAGCCTTACCAGCATCGCAAGAAATAATGGTGTGGGCAAGTTAATTGTCTGCCTTATTTCTATAAAAACTGGTGTGGCATAACTCAAGACAGTTGTGTATTAGAGTGGGTTAAGGGTATAAAAATTCCTTTCATTGAGAAACCTCCGGAAATGGGGGTTTTTCGACCGATAAACGATATACAATTTTTAGGCCCTATTCAAGAGCTAATCTTTGGGAGCCATTTCACAAGTAAACCACGTCAAAGGCGAATTTATATCACGCTTCTTTTTGAGAGAAAAACCAAACGGCAAGAAAAGATTTATTTTAAATTTAAAAAATCTTAATCACTATATACTGGTGCCACATTTTAAACATTTTAAACTAGAAGATTATCGGTCTGCGATAAAATTAACAACAACAAATTGTTTCTAGGGGGAGAAAAAACAGCCTTACCATCATCGCAAGAAATCATAGTGAGTGGGCAAGTTAATCGGCTGCCTTATTTCTATAAAAACTCAAGACAGTTGTGTATTAGAGTGGGTTAAGGGTATAGAAGTTCCTGTCATTGAGGAAATAGGGGTTTTTCGACCGATAAACGATATACAATTTTTAAGCCCTATTCAAGAGCTAATCTTTGGGAGCCATTTCAAAAGTAAACCTCGTCACGCTTCTTTTTGAGAGAAAAACCAACCGGCAAGAAAAGATTTATTTTAAATTTAAAAAATCTTAATCACTATATATTGGTGCCACATTTTAAACTAGAAGATTATCGGTCTGCGATAAAATTAACAACAACAAATTCTTTCTATATCAAGATCGACTTCAAAGACGCTTACTTTGCAGTCTCTGTAAATAAATCGTTTAGAAAATATCTAAGATTTGTTTTCAAATGTGTAATTTTTGAATTCAGTGTTTTACCTTTCGGTTTAAACATAGCACCAGGTTACGAAAATTATGAAACCAGTTTTGTTTACACTAAGGTCACTAGGTTACATATCGCTTATCTACCTTAATGACTTTTTACTTTTTGGCAGTTCTGTAACAGAATTACAAAAAAATGTAAAAACAACAATACATCTTTTAAAATCCCTCGGTTTCATATGTTTATTATGAAACCTAGGTTTCATAATAAACAAGGATAAGTGTATTCTAAAAGTCACACAGAAAATTGAAGTTTTGGGTATGATTTTTAATTCTCAAAATTTAACATTAAAATTGAAGTTTTGGGTATGATTTTTAATTCTCAAAATTTAACATTAAGTTTACCTACTGAGAAAAGCATTAGCATTTGCAATCATATTAAACAATTGCAAATTAAAAAATCGTGTACAATTATTAGGGAATTTGCCACGCTAATTGTTAGATTGGTAGCCATTTGCCCGGCGGTGCCCTATGGTTGGCTCTATATAAAAGTAGGTATCCCGTTACTTGAGCCAGACAGGTGACGTCACAAGCCCCACCCCTCTCGTGCAAACTGAAAAAGCGTTATTGAAAAAAGTCCTGACTAGCACAGGGTTCCAAACTAGGACTCTGACTTGCACAGGATTCGAACCTAGGAACTCTTAGAAGGTGTTGGGATCTCCTTGGTGATGTTTGACGACCTAGACCACACAACTATCAAGTCCATGTACAGACATTCATCGCGTAACCCATACGAAGGCTTTGGAGACATACAATCACTAGCCAATCAATGAGAGATATTTACAGGAGAATAACTAAAAAAGTACGCATCGTAGAAAAAATTTTTATTTGAAAATAATGTAGAGCTCATTTTTTTACATATAACTGCTGACTTTGAGCGACATCTAGGCAAGTTGAGCAGTAGTGTATTATCACAAATACGAAACCAATCCAAATCCAAATCCAAATCCAGATCATTCCCAAAGGAGCTTCCCAAAGGAGCTTCCCAAATGAGCTTTCAAAACCATTCCCAAATCCCCCACTCTTCCCCCACCAAATCCCCCCACTCCCATTCCAAACCCCCACCAACCCCCCCCCCCCCAAATCCCCCCACTCTTCCCCCACCAAATCCCCCCACTCCCATACCAAATCCTCCCACTCTTCACACTACCAAATCCCCCCACCAAATCCCCCACCAAATCCCCCCACTCTCCACCCCACCAAATCCCCCCACTCTGATATCAAATCCAGCTCCAACGGAGCTTTCAAAACCATTCCTCCTACCTGCTTTTCCCACACCACTTTTATTGCTATAAATTCTCAATATTTACAGTATTTAACACAATTCAGATCATGTCTGTAGCTAGCCATATAAAGTAGACTAATGTAGTTATTTTTATTTATTTCAAAAATAAACTTATATTTTAATAAATGTATTTTTTTGTAAATGTCAAACAAATAATTAGGAGTATTATTTATTATTGCTGGACCATGTATATTATTAAGATCTTAATTCCCCCCCCCCCCCCCCCGTATATGCAATTTAATATAGAGAAGCTCATTTCTCAGGTTTGCATGCGTTCAACGAACGCCTTTCACCTGGGTTTGTTTAAGTAAGTATATTTGCACATGTTGCATATGATATTACATAATTTCCGTGTTCGAGTTGATTACTTATAAAAAGATACAAATTCCCCCTCTCCTTTCCCCTCTCCTTTCCCCGCTAAAAAAAATATCCCGCAGACAAAAAAAAGAACCAAATCCACCCACTCTTCACCCTACCAAGCTAAAATCTGGTAAAAATCAGGTAAAATCAGGTAAAAAACAGCTAAAACCAGGTAAAAAACAGCTAAAAAGCAGGTAAAAAACAGCTAAAAACAGCTAAAAAACACCTAAAAATAGCTACAAACCAGCTAAAACCCAGCTAAAACAGCTAAAAATCAGCTAAAGACCAGCTAAAAACAATTAAAAACCAGCTAAAAACCAGCTAAAAACAGCTAAAAAGAGGTAAAAACAGCTAAAAAACACCTAAAAACAGCTAAAAACCAACTAAAACCCAGCTAAAAACAGCTAAAAATCAGCTAAAAACGATTAAAAACCAGCTAAAAACCAGCTAAAAACAGCTAAAAAGAGGTAAAAACAGCTAAAAAAAACACCTAAAAACAGCTAAAAACAGCTAAAAAACAGCTGAAAAACAGCTAAAATAGCTAAAAACCAGCTAAAAACAGCTAATTTAATCTGACATACAAAATATTAAGACATGCCTTGCATTTTCTAACGTATGTTCACCACTTCATCAATACTCCTTCGTCATACAGTAATAAACAGGATTAAATTAGACTTTTTCACAATTCTTCAAACATGTTTAGGAAATTTACTAGGAGAATGAGGACGAGAGAGACGAAATACTGCTACGAGTTTAAATATTTAGTGGTGATGAAGCTCGCGAGAAACAGAAAAATTTTGGTTTTACCAACTAAGACCAAAGAATGTCTAAATTTTAGTGAAGAACAATCGACAAGACATACATTGAAATACGTATTAAGTTTCTAACCAGGAAACCTAAGGAGAGTAGTCAATATTTGTGTTTCAAGTGCAAGTATTAAAATCGTAAAAACTACGAAGAATGCCTTTCTAACGTACTCATTCCGAAAAATTTGTATTGTTATTAGACAGACTGTTAGGGCCCCGCTCCACGTAAAAATAGGAGCTTGGATTTCTTCTTAGATCTCGTAGTGAAATACTTTAAAGACTATATATTTTAGTCGTTACTTAACCTATAAAAAAATTTAGCCATACCCCATCAGTACTTTAAACTAAGAATTTCCCCGAGAGAAAGAAGAAGAGATACTGTTGGAACAAGTTTAAATATTTTAGGTTATTTGAATGGGTAGTTTTACCACTACTGCAAATAACTGGGGAAACTTGTAGTTGGCGAAGAACCCAAAGACAGATGTGAGTAGTTATAGTTAGTGCGTTCAGCGCCCTCCCACTCCCAAAGCAATAGCGCAAGCGCTGGTATCAAACCCAACCATACCGCATGCGCCAGCATCAAACCCAACCTGCGCGCGCATACGCCATCTGTCATCTGTCAACTGTCATCTGTCACCTGTCATACGTCATCTGTCACCTGTCATACGTCATCTGTCACCTGTCATACGTCATCTATCATACGTCATCTGTCACCTGTCATACGTCATCTGTCATCTGTCAACTGTCATACGTCATCTGTCACACTCTTGGGCGTTAGCTACTTTGGTCTTAACTACTTGGGGGCTAGAACTACTTGGGGCCTGAACTACTTGAGGGGGGCATCAACTACTCAACTGCCATCCTGTCACCGATCATACGTCAGCTGTCATCTATCATATGTCATCTGTCACCTGCCACTCCGAAATCCAATCGTTTACTACCCAACCTGAACCAACTATTCCAAACCTAGAACTGCCCTCTGCAACGTCATCCTGCATAAGTATGAATCTGAAAAAAAGTCCTGCCATCGGTGGGATTAGAACCCGCGCCATCCGTGTAACGACCCAATGCATTACCACTGAGCCAGTCGAGCTTCCCTGTGAATAACGCGAAGTGTATCTAGACAATAAAAAATTAATATTTAATATTTGAAATTCATATAGGCCCTCCCTCCGAAACGATAAGTGTTGGAGAATGAAAATTTTGGTGTTAGATAGAAGTCATAAAGACCATTAGATATATCGGCTTAAAAACCCCCAAAAAGAGTAAGGTCCTTTAGGCAATTCCTCTCACGTTGACCAAAAGGGCCTTAAAAAGTTTTGGCTTAGATAGGGATGAAGGGTAGGATGAATAAAATATATTCCCCAAATGGCATCGAAATCCGTTGAGCCGTTTAGGCGCTAGAGGGTTACAAAGGTGTTTCATGTATCAGGGGCACAGGAACTGATGACGGTAAATAAAAACAAAATTACGGCTAGCACGTAAACGATAAGTGTTGAAGAATTAAAATTTTGGTGTTAGATAGAAGTCGTAAAGACCATGAGATATACAGGTTCAAAACCCCCCAAAATATTAAGGCCATTTGGACCATTTCTCCTGCGTAGGCCAGAAGGGCCTTAAATTTTTTTTGCTTAGATAGGGATGACGGGTAGGAGGAATAAAATATATTCCCCAAATGGCATCGAAATCCGTTGAGCCGTTTAGGCGTTAGAGGGTTACAAAGGTGTTTAAGGTATCAGGAGCACAGGAACGGATGACGGTAAATAAAAACTAAATTACGGCTAGCGCTTAAACGATAAGTGTTGGAGAATTAAAATTTTGGCGTTAGATAGAAGTCATAAAGACCATTAGATATACAGGTGCAAAAACCCCAAAAAATATTAAAGTTATTTCGGCGATTTCTCGGACGCCAACCAAAAGGGCTATAAAATGTGTTTGCTTCGATAGGGACAAAGGATAGGAGTAATAAAATACATACCCCAAATTTCATCGAAATCCGTTAAGCCGTTTAGGCGTAGGCGTGCAGCTGTTGTTGTTTTTAGCGAAGTCATGATGAGAACGATTGATAAGAAATGGATTTAAGGAAGAAAACACGTAGTAGTAGGAAAATTATTTATTTACCCACAAGATATATCGATATTTAATAACTTGATCGACAAAATTAGTTCATAATATTAAACAGGATACTGCTACGAATACAAGTAAACTAGAAATACTGTTCAGAGTTTCGGAGAAAGATGGCGTTAGGGTAGAAGCAGCAGTACTAGAAATACTGTTCAGACTTTCGGAGAAAGATGGCGTTAGTGTAGAAGCAGCAGTACTAGAAATACTGTTCAGAGTTTCGGAGAAAGATGGCGTTAGTGGAGAAGTAATAGTAGGAGTAGGAGATGTTCAGAGTTTCGGAGAAAGATGGCGTTAGTATAGAAGGAGGAGTAGTTGGAGTAGCAGGAGCAAGAGTTGGAGATGCGGAACATTCGAGAAAGATTACATCATCAGTGGAATAGTGCGGGACAAAGCGAGCTAAAATGACTCAGCACGAGGAAAGGCCAACGCAACAGTCGTTTTCCGTACGTTGCGGTACCATCCGGAGTAAAGTGGTTTGAAGCGAAGTCATGAGGGCTCAGCAAGTACTAGAATTTTCTAGCAAGCACAATGAGTATGCATTTTAATGTAAAGCGTAGATAGTTACGATCGGATCTGCTGGGAGTGGTAGTAATTAAAATAGGTATTTCTAGCAAAGTCACCCAAGCAAGACCAACAGTAGGAAAAGATGTTTCGACTGGCGTAAAAACTTCTCGAAAATCTCGACTAAGATCATCGATACAGGTCTTTAGGGCAAAAAGGCGACTTTCCGATTAGTGCTCTAACGGTAGGAAGGGAAGGATTCCGAATGTGGGAAAGAGAGAGAGAGAGAGAGAGACTCGTGGAAATCGTAGGGAAGGAAGCCGAAAACTATGAAATATATACTGTTTAAGTACTAAAATACCCATAGATGTATACTAGGGCTAGTCAAAACGGAGAAAGAGATAGAAAAAATAGAGACAAAATATAAACAAACCCTGTTCTTGAAAAACAGCTAAAAAACAGACCCTGTTCTGGAAAAACAGCTAAAAACAGACCCTGTTTGGGGAAAACAGCTAAAAAACAGACCCTGTTTCTGGAAAAACAACTAAAAAACAGACCCTGTTTCTGGAAAACAGCTAAAAACAAACCCTGTTTCGGGAAAACAGCGAAATAACAGACCCTGTTCGGGAAAAACAGCTAAAAACAAACTCCTGTTTCCGAAAACAGCGATGAAACAGTTAGAAACAGACCTCCTGTTTCGGGAAAAACAGCGAAAAACCGACCACCTTGGTTTCTGGAAAACAACGGAAGCATCTAACCGCCCAACCACTCAACCGCTTAACCGCCCCCCAACGGCTCAACCGCTCAACCGCCCAACCGCTCAACCACTCAACCACTCAACCGCTCAACCGCTCAACCGTCCAACCGCTCAACCACTGAACCGTTCAACCGCGGAACCACTTAATCGCTTATCTGCTTAACCGCTCGACATCGAAAAAACATATGTGATTTCGGAAAACAACTCCTGAACCGCTATGGGAAACAACTAGGGACCATTGAATAACAACTACTAAACAGATCCCCCTGTTTCAGCGAACCACTTAAACGTCTAACTGCCCAACATATAAACAACATACAGACTATTTTCTTCAAAAATATATGGGTACTAATGGTGCGATGAATACTCAGACATTTATCTGCGAAAAAAATAAGCATCCAGTACATTCCCCTTTCGGACTGAATTCCACATAAAAATTTCGTTCAAAGATCTTGAATAATTGCATACGTAGATAGAGACGATTTTCTTTTGACAGAAAGCCGTCAATAGGACTTATACAACAGTACACAACAAGTTTTTATACTCATATCAAACCCGAAACCCTCAAGATTCAGTATAACACTCGACGTCTGAAAGAACAGCTAAAAACCGCTAAAAACATACTATGTTTAGGAAAACAACTAAGAAATAACCTCCTGGTTCTGGAAACAACTAGGAAACAGCTAAAAACAACTAAGAAACAGATCCTGGTTCAGGAAACTACTTAAACGCCTAACTGTCTAACTACTTAACAGCTAAACAAACAGATCCGGGTTCTGAAAACAACTAAAAAACAGACTTCTGTTCCCGAAAACAACTCCTGAACAGCTATGGGAAATAACTAGGAACCATCGACAAACAACTACTATGAAACAAGTCCCCTGTTTCAGGGAACCACTTAAACGACGAACTGCCCAACCACTTAACCGCCCAACCACTTAGCAGCTAAAAACATACCCTGTTTCGGAAACCGACTCCGGAACAGCGATGAAACAACTAAGAAATAGGTCTTGTTTCTGGAAACAGTAATTCGTACTTGCTAATATATAGAAACAATCTACAGACACTAATAATCAGACTTTATCAATCAATCTCCCAAAATTGCTCGAGAACACATATCAAAATAGTGGAGAGAGATTCGGCTGATATTGATTTAACATAGGGTCTTAAGCACGATATCGAAACTGATGCATGGAGACTGGGAGATTCACGGGTTGATTGAAAAATGGCGATATTCCAGTAGGCAATATTGAATACCGAGGAACTCAAAGACTCTACGATCTACTGTTTGGAAAAAACCGATTTATCAGAAAAAGGAAGATGAGGGACAATACAAAGATATTCTTTTACGAACAAACCTTTACCCGAAGGATAGTGGCTAGTTAAAAGGAAATAGATCTGACAAATATAAAAATATTGTTAAACCATTACTCTCAGTATCGGCAGAAGTTTCGAAACTTAGAACGAAATCGGCAAAAACACCTCCAAGTACAACAAGAATCCCAACAAGATCGAAGCCGACACCATCAAAATTGGGTCAAGCGTTAATGGAATACAACGAAAAACCCAAAGAATATGTCTACTATGATGACGTAAATGAGCTGGTTGATAGGTTAAAAAAGCTAGACGCTTCCAATCAGAGTTGGAGCATTTTGCATGAATTGGAACAACTTGGAGTAATTATTGAATTCTATAAATAAGAATGTATATGTGATTCGTAAATCTTAGTACATACTGTAATCTACGAGAACGAAGAAGGGAGCGATGTAGATGAAATTTGTAATCTAAATAGAAGAGCGTATAAGAAATGGTTAGTATACCGCTAACCGGCAGACAATTAACATGACAGAAATATTAAAAATTATTCTTGCCAACATTGAAGAAGTATTTAGTAGAAACCTGTATTGTGGGTCCTGTTTACCTTCAACTTTAATGGTTTGGGAACTTGCTAAAAAATATAATGTACATGTAGAGCCAAAATGCGGAAAGCTTTTCTATGGGGAAATAGGAGGCATCACTCATTTTTGGAACGTCTTTGAAGGAGAAATTTACGATCCCACCCGCAAAGTTATAAAACATATAATGCCATCCGTGGACCTTACGAAGTATGTGTACAAAGAAGAGCCTAGCATAGACACAGATATGGAGACAGCAGTCATGTTAGATATTTTTAACCAGTTCCAGAGAACAAGCACAACACGTCAATACTTTTCCAACGCTCCCGATAAACTTAAAACTCTTAGAAAAATTATCCATAGAAATGTAGCTAGATGTATGAAATAAAAAGTTTGTATTATTTGTATTTATGTGTGATTTTATTAACCTGCTGGTGGAGAACCAGATCACCAATAAGCAAAGCTGCTAGAAACAGGGTTTATTTATTGGTTATCTGAAAGATGGCAGTAGCGTTCTATGGGGGGTTCGGATAGTGTCCGATTGTCTAAACGAGGAGATTTAGTGATGGGGTTTACCAAAACTAGCATCGAGGCGTTACTTACACAAATTCAGACATGCTAAACACCTATATGGATCCTAAATCTTAATGCATACATTAATCTACGAGGATGTCAATCATATACGTAAACGCATGCATAGGGGGCATGGGAATAGCACAGGCGAAATTTCTAACTTAAGTAGAGCCCATTCTCAACAACGTCGTGTTGCGTTTGTGTTAAGTTTGTGTGACGTTTGTCTTATTGTTGTGTAGGTGTTTGCGTTTTGTAGGCGTAGTGTAGACGTTGTGTTGGTGTTGTGTAGGCGTAGTGTAGACGTTGTGTCGGCGTTGTGTGGATGTAGTGTGGTCGTTGTGTAGAAATAAAGGCATTAACATCTGTAAGCATCCCCCATTAGTACTACATACGTTATGACGATAAGATGGCAAGTCGTAAAATTAAATTAAAACTGGCAGCAATGACTGGTGAAAACGTGTTTGGTTTTCGCACAGATGGATCAAAGTGGCTTATTGGAAACACACCGGTTGAATTTGACGATAACATTTTATTGATTGAGAATGAAAAATATCCCCTATCAGATGGTCTGTTAAAGCTATTAACCGAAAAGACGCCAGAAGAATATACGTAGAACGAGTTAGCGGATTACAAGGAACTACTCTTACTAACCAGTGCCCATCGGCGGGGATTCTATCGAAACGCACACACCTGTTCAAGCGGTAGTTGGAAATATAAACACATTGTATCAAAACTATTTCCACCTCAGAGAAGTTGTACATCCAAGTTAAAGAATTTACCAACAGTCTCTAAAATGCCAAAAGAGAAGGTTCTACTTGGAGAACTTGGAGATAAAGAAGAAGATACATGGAAGGAAGAAATATTAAAGTACGAGGATGTGAATGAGTTAGATGAGAAGTTAAAATATTTAGAAGCAGAAAAGACTGAAAACAATAATAACCTTGGAAAAATAATATCTATTCTGAAAGAACTTGAAAAACTTGGCGTAATAGAATTTTATTAAAATAGTTTGTGTTTTAGTTGTTAGAAATATGCATCACTTGCTCTAAAATAATCAGTCCTAGATACACCTTTCAACAAGACGGACGTATAGTTTAGCCTTGTGCAAGATGGAGCTGTTAATAATATTAACCTTAGCGCTTGTAAGTACTGTACACGCAGAATCAACATCAGGCGAAGAAGGAATACCTTCTACAGATGAAGTTAAATATGACGAATATGAGTTAAAATCAGAAGAAGAACAATTCACTCAAGCAGACGCATGGAAATATTTAGTGCAATATGGGTACCTTAACAACACGAATACCAGCAACTCTATGATAGCAATATCTCAAGGTTTGAAACAATTCCAAGAAAGCTATGAGTTACCCGCAGATGGAACTTTAAACGAAAAAACTATAAACCTGATGCGCAAACCCCGATGTGGCGTTAAAGATGTAGCGCAGTTTCAAACACACCCTACAAAGTGGTCTAGCACAGATTTAACATGGAATATTTATCCTCCAACATATGCTACATCTCGTTATCCATATCAGAGGGCAGCAAACGAGGCCTTTGGGATCTGGGAAGCAGCATCCAACCTTCGCTTTACCCGGACAGAACAGAAGGATGCAAGCATTACTATCGCCTTTGAGTACGCAAACCACTCAATGACAAACGAAAATAGCTCCTGCCCATACAAGTTCGCCGATCGAGTATTAGGACATGCTTATTTCCCCGACGGCGGCAGTAATGTAGAAATTCATTTAAATAATCTCATTCCATGGAGTTTTATGACAACAATTTTTGATAACACACACTACAATTTATTGGGGGTAATGGTACATGAAATTGGCCATGCTCTAGGCTTAGAGCACTCAATGGATCCGAATGCGATTATGTTCCCAGGGTACCAAGAACGCAATAACCTATCTACGGATGATATATATGGCATGCAACAACTCTATGGACCAATCACACGCCCTATACCATCGCTACCGAATCCCATACCTGCAAAGACAGCTTTGGTGTCTACAGAAAAACCATCACCACCACTACCACCGCCACGTACGAAACCAACGGAAAAACCTGTTCCACCACGCACGAAACCAACAGAAAAACCGGTACCATCACCACCAAGTATGAAACCAACAGAAAAAAAGCCTGTGCCGCCACGGGAACCAACAGTAAAATCCCCGAGTTTGCAAACAACAACGCAGAAAATCGAGATACGACCAGAGTTATGTGATTTAAATTTTAAAACACTTAACACATTTTTAGTGGTAAAAAATAAGTTGTATATATTTTATGAAAAATATGTGTGGATGCTGAATTTAAATAACAAAGAAATTAATAACAAGCCTTTCCTGATAACTGATTACTTGCCATTCTTGCCAAAAGATTTAGAAAACCTTACAGCTATTTATGAAAGACCCAATGGCGAAATTGTTACCATTGTGGATGATACAATTTACTTTTTTGAATATGGAACCTTTAAATTAATACGCCTGGAAAATATTGATATGCTTGCTAGAAGAGGTGATAAAACTATCATTTCTGCAGCAGTTAACACTAATAAGGGACGAACCTATTTGTTTATAAATAAATTTGAGGTGTGGAGCATGGATGAATGTAGCTTTAGACCGAAAGAAACACACCTAATATCGGAACTTTTTACTGGCGTTCCTGCCCGAGTAGATGGCGTATTTCGATACACAAATGGTCGTTTATACTTCCTTCAAAACGGCATGTATTTCGAATATAATGAATTTACCAACAGCCTCGTTAGTTCAGGAAAGATGAATCTTAATTTCTTTGGTATTAAATGCCCTAATCTAGGACTTTTAGAACAACTCAAAGATTTACTAAGTAATATTATAGCAAATAATGTAAAATTATAGATCGAAATAAATAGCTATTTATACCTCAAGCCTTTTCTACTAGCGTAAGAACCCCAATAGCCTACTCCCTTATCAAGACAGCCAACAGGGTCTAAAAATGTCTTTTGCTAGTAAATTAATAAGTGGACTATAGATACCTTTATACGTTTTTCATCTCATTTTTACGTCTAAGTGATTAAATAAACATATGAGAGATTAAGTCAATTAGAGTCGAGGTTTGTTTGGTTGGGTTTGCTCAGGTTTGCCTCGTTGGGGTTGCTTAGGTTTGTTCAGATTTGCTCAGGCTTGTTTCATTGGGTTTGCTCAGGTTTGTTCAGGTTTGCTTGGGTTTGTGCGTTTTTAAGGTTAGCTCAGGTCGCGAGCGCGCGCCCGCGACCTGAGCTAACCTTAAAAACGCACAAACCCAAGCAAACCTGAACAAACCTGAGCAAACCCAATGAAACAAGCCTGAGCAAATCTGAACAAACCTAAGCAACCCCAACGAGGCAAACCTGAGCAAACCCAACCAAACAAACCTCGACTCTAATTGACTCAATCTCTCATATGTTTATTTAATCACTTAGACGTAAAAATGAGATGAAAAACGTATAAAGGTATCTATAGTCCACTTATTAATTTACTAGCAAAAGACATTTTTAGACCCTGTTGGCTGTCTTGATAAGGGAGTAGGCTATTGGGGTTCTTACGCTAGTAGAAAAGGCTTGAGGTATAAATAGCTATTTATTTCGATCTATAATTTTACATTATTTGCTATAATATTACTTAGTAAATCTTTGAGTTGTTCTAAAAGTCCTAGATTAGGGCATTTAATACCAAAGAAATTAAGATTCATCTTTCCTGAACTAACGAGGCTGTTGGTAAATTCATTATATTCGAAATACATGCCGTTTTGAAGGAAGTATAAACGACCATTTGTGTATCGAAATACGCCATCTACTCGGGCAGGAACGCCAGTAAAAAGTTCCGATATTAGGTGTGTTTCTTTTGGGTCTAAAGCTACATTCATCCATGCTCCACACCTCAAATTTATTTATAAACAAATAGGTTCGTCCCTTATTAGTGTTAACTGCTGCAGAAATGATAGTTTTATCACCTCTTCTAGCAAGCATATCAATATTTTCCAAGCGTATTAATTTAAAGGTTCCATATTCAAAAAAGTAAATTGTATCATCCACAATGGTAACAATTTCGCCATTGGGTCTTTCATAAATAGCTGTAAGGTTTTCTAAATCTTTTGGCAAGAATGGCAAGTAATCAGTTATCAGGAAAGGCTTGTTATTAATTTCTTTGTTATTTAAATTCAGCATCCACACATATTTTTCATAAAATATATACAACTTATTTTTTACCACTAAAAATGTGTTAAGTGTTTTAAAATTTAAATCACATAACTCTGGTCGTATCTCGATTTTCTGCGTTGTTGTTTGCAAACTCGGGGATTTTACTGTTGGTTCCCGTGGCGGCACAGGCTTTTTTTCTGTTGGTTTCATACTTGGTGGTGATGGTACCGGTTTTTCTGTTGGTTTCGTGCGTGGTGGAACAGGTTTTTCCGTTGGTTTCGTACGTGGCGGTGGTAGTGGTGGTGATGGTTTTTCTGTAGACACCAAAGCTGTCTTTGCAGGTATGGGATTCGGTAGCGATGGTATAGGGCGTGTGATTGGTCCATAGAGTTGTTGTATGCCATATATATCATCCGTAGATAGGTTATTGCGTTCTTGGTACCCTGGGAACATAATCGCATTCGGATCCATTGAGTGCTCTAAGCCTAGAGCATGGCCAATTTCATGTACCATTACCCCCAATAAATTGTAGTGTGTGTTATCAAAAATTGTTGTCATAAAACTCCATGGAATGAGATTATTTAAATGAATTTCTACATTACTGCCGCCGTCGGGGAAATAAGCATGTCCTAATACTCGATCGGCGAACTTGTATAGGCAGGAGCTATTTTCGTTTGTCATTGAGTGGTTTGCGTACTCAAAGGCGATAGTAATGTTTGCATCCTTCTGTTCTGTCCGGGTAAAGCGAAGGTTGGATGCTGCTTCCCAGATCCCAAAGGCCTCGTTTGCTGCCCTCTGATATGGATAACGAGATGTAGCATATGTTGGAGGATAAATATTCCATGTTAAATCTGTGCTAGACCACTTTGTAGGGTGTGTTTGAAACTGCGCTACATCTTTAACGCCACATCGGGGTTTGCGCATCAGGTTTATAGTTTTTTCGTTTAAAGTTCCATCTGCGGGTAACTCATAGCTTTCTTGGAATTGTTTCAAAATTTGAGATATTGCTATCATAGAGTTGCTGGTATTCGTGTTGTTAAGGTACCCATATTGCACTAAATATTTCCATGCGTCTGCTTGAGTGAATTGTTCTTCTTCTGATTTTAACTCATATTCGTCATATTTAACTTCATCTGTAGAAGGTATTCCTTCTTCGCCTGATGTTGATTCTGCGTGTACAGTACTTACAAGCGCTAAGGTTAATATTATTAACAGCTCCATCTTGCACAAGGCTAAACTATACGTCCGTCTTGTTGAAAGGTGTATCTAGGACTGATTATTTTAGAGCAAGTGATGCATATTTCTAACAACTAAAACACAAACTATTTTAATAAAATTCTATTACGCCAAGTTTTTCAAGTTCTTTCAGAATAGATATTATTTTTCCAAGGTTATTATTGTTTTCAGTCTTTTCTGCTTCTAAATATTTTAACTTCTCATCTAACTCATTCACATCCTCGTACTTTAATATTTCTTCCTTCCATGTATCTTCTTCTTTATCTCCAAGTTCTCCAAGTAGAACCTTCTCTTTTGGCATTTTAGAGACTGTTGGTAAATTCTTTAACTTGGATGTACAACTTCTCTGAGGTGGAAATAGTTTTGATACAATGTGTTTATATTTCCAACTACCGCTTGAACAGGTGTGTGCGTTTCGATAGAATCCCCGCCGATGGGCACTGGTTAGTAAGAGTAGTTCCTTGTAATCCGCTAACTCGTTCTACGTATATTCTTCTGGCGTCTTTTCGGTTAATAGCTTTAACAGACCATCTGATAGGGGATATTTTTCGTTCTCAATCAATAAAATGTTATCGTCAAATTCAACCGGTGTGTTTCCAATAAGCCACTTTGATCCATCTGTGCGAAAACCAAACACGTTTTCACCAGTCATTGCTGCCAGTTTTAATTTAATTTTACGACTTGCCATCTTATCGTCATAACGTATGTAGTACTAATGGGGGATGCTAACAGATGTTAATGCCTTTATTTCTACACAACGACCACACTACATCCACACAACGCCGACACAACGTCTACACTTCGCCTACACAACACCAACACAACGTCTACACTACGCCTACAAAACGCAAACACCTACACAACAATAAGACAAACGTCACACAAACTTAACACAAACGCAACACGACGTTGTTGAGAATGGGCTCTACTTGTTAGAAATTTCGCCTGTGCTATTCCCATGCCCCCTATGCATGCGTTTACGTATATGATTGACATCCTCGTAGATTAATGTATGCATTAAGATTTAGGATCCATATAGGTGTTTAGCATGTCTGAATTTGTGTAAGTAACGCCTCGATGCTAGTTTTGGTAAACCCCATCACTAAATCTCCTCGTTTAGACAATCGGACACTATCCGAACCCCCCATAGAACGCTACTGCCATCTTTCAGATAACCAATAAATAAACCCTGTTTCTAGCAGCTTTGCTTATTGGTGATCTGGTTCTCCACCAGCAGGTTAATAAAATCACACATAAATACAAATAATACAAACTTTTTATTTCATACATCTAGCTACATTTCTATGGATAATTTTTCTAAGAGTTTTAAGTTTATCGGGAGCGTTGGAAAAGTATTGACGTGTTGTGCTTGTTCTCTGGAACTGGTTAAAAATATCTAACATGACTGCTGTCTCCATATCTGTGTCTATGCTAGGCTCTTCTTTGTACACATACTTCGTAAGGTCCACGGATGGCATTATATGTTTTATAACTTTGCGGGTGGGATCGTAAATTTCTCCTTCAAAGACGTTCCAAAAATGAGTGATGCCTCCTATTTCCCCATAGAAAAGCTTTCCGCATTTTGGCTCTACATGTACATTATATTTTTTAGCAAGTTCCCAAACCATTAAAGTTGAAGGTAAACAGGACCCACAATACAGGTTTCTACTAAATACTTCTTCAATGTTGGCAAGAATAATTTTTAATATTTCTGTCATGTTAATTGTCTGCCGGTTAGCGGTATACTAACCATTTCTTATACGCTCTTCTATTTAGATTACAAATTTCATCTACATCGCTCCCTTCTTCGTTCTCGTAGATTACAGTATGTACTAAGATTTACGAATCACATATACATTCTTATTTATAGAATTCAATTACTCCAAGTTGTTCCAATTCATGCAAAATGCTCCAACTCTGATTGGAAGCGTCTAGCTTTTTTAACCTATCAACCAGCTCATTTACGTCATCATAGTAGACATATTCTTTGGGTTTTTCGTTGTATTCCATTAACGCTTGACCCAATTTTGATGGTGTCGGCTTCGATCTTGTTGGGATTCTTGTTGTACTTGGAGGTGTTTTTGCCGATTTCGTTCTAAGTTTCGAAACTTCTACCGATACTGAGAGTAATGGTTTAACAATATTTTTATATTTGTCAGATCTATTTCCTTTTAACTAGCCACTATCCTTCGGGTAAAGGTTTGTTCGTAAAAGAATATCTTTGTATTGTCCCTCATCTTCCTTTTTCTGATAAATCGGTTTTTTCCAAACAGAAGATCGTAGAGTCTTTGAGTTCCTCGGTATTCAATATTGCCTACTGGAATATCGCCATTTTTCAAACAATCAACCCGTGAATCTCCCAGTCTCCATGCATCAGTTTCGATATCGTGCTTAAGACCCTATGTTAAATCAATATCAGCCGAATCTCTCTCCACTATTTTGATATGTGTTCTCGAGCAATTTTGGGAGATTGATTGATAAAGTCTGATTATTAGTGTCTGTAGATTGTTTCTATATATTAGCAAGTACGAATTACTGTTTCCAGAAACAAGACCTATTTCTTAGTTGTTTCATCGCTGTTCCGGAGTCGGTTTCCGAAACAGGGTATGTTTTTAGCTGCTAAGTGGTTGGGCGGTTAAGTGGTTGGGCAGTTCGTCGTTTAAGTGGTTCCCTGAAACAGGGGACTTGTTTCATAGTAGTTGTTTGTCGATGGTTCCTAGTTATTTCCCATAGCTGTCCAGGAGTTGTTTTCGGGAACAGAAGTCTGTTTTTTAGTTGTTTTCAGAACCCGGATCTGTTTGTTTAGCTGTTAAGTAGTTAGACAGTTAGGCGTTTAAGTAGTTTCCTGAACCAGGATCTGTTTCTTAGTTGTTTTTAGCTGTTTCCTAGTTGTTTCCAGAACCAGGAGGTTATTTCTTAGTTGTTTTCCTAAACATGGTATGTTTTTAGCTGTTTTTAGCTGTTCTTTCAGACGTCGAGTGTTATACTGAATCTTGAGGGTTTCGGGTTTGATATGAGTATAAAAACTTGTTGTGTACTGTTGTATAAGTCCTATTGACGGCTTTCTGTCAAAAGAAAATCGTCTCTATCTACGTATGCAATTATTCAAGATCTTTGAACGAAATTTTTATGTGGAATTCAGTCCGAAAGGGGAATGTACTGGATGCTTATTTTTTTCGCAGATAAATGTCTGAGTATTCATCGCACCATTAGTACCCATATATTTTTGAAGAAAATAGTCTGTATGTTGTTTATATGTTGGGCAGTTAGACGTTTAAGTGGTTCGCTGAAACAGGGGGATCTGTTTAGTAGTTGTTATTCAATGGTCCCTAGTTGTTTCCCATAGCGGTTCAGGAGTTGTTTTCCGAAATCACATATGTTTTTTCGATGTCGAGCGGTTAAGCAGATAAGCGATTAAGTGGTTCCGCGGTTGAACGGTTCAGTGGTTGAGCGGTTGGACGGTTGAGCGGTTGAGCGGTTGAGTGGTTGAGTGGTTGAGCGGTTGGGCGGTTGAGCGGATGAGCCGTTGGGGGGCGGTTAAGCGGTTGAGTGGTTGGGCGGTTAGATGCTTCCGTTGTTTTCCAGAAACCAAGGTGGTCGGTTTTTCGCTGTTTTTCCCGAAACAGGAGGTCTGTTTCTAACTGTTTCATCGCTGTTTTCGGAAACAGGAGTTTGTTTTTAGCTGTTTTTCCCGAACAGGGTCTGTTATTTCGCTGTTTTCCCGAAACAGGGTTTGTTTTTAGCTGTTTTCCAGAAACAGGGTCTGTTTTTTAGTTGTTTTTCCAGAAACAGGGTCTGTTTTTTAGCTGTTTTCCCCAAACAGGGTCTGTTTTTAGCTGTTTTTCCAGAACAGGGTCTGTTTTTTAGCTGTTTTTCAAGAACAGGGTTTGTTTATATTTTGTCTCTATTTTTTCTATCTCTTTCTCCGTTTTGACTAGCCCTAGTATACATCTATGGGTATTTTAGTACTTAAACAGTATATATTTCATAGTTTTCGGCTTCCTTCCCTACGATTTCCACGAGTCTCTCTCTCTCTCTCTCTCTCTCTCTCTTTCCCACATTCGGAATCCTTCCCTTCCTACCGTTAGAGCACTAATCGGAAAGTCGCCTTTTTGCCCTAAAGACCTGTATCGATGATCTTAGTCGAGATTTTCGAGAAGTTTTTACGCCAGTCGAAACATCTTTTCCTACTGTTGGTCTTGCTTGGGTGACTTTGCTAGAAATACCTATTTTAATTACTACCACTCCCAGCAGATCCGATCGTAACTATCTACGCTTTACATTAAAATGCATACTCATTGTGCTTGCTAGAAAATTCTAGTACTTGCTGAGCCCTCATGACTTCGCTTCAAACCACTTTACTCCGGATGGTACCGCAACGTACGGAAAACGACTGTTGCGTTGGCCTTTCCTCGTGCTGAGTCATTTTAGCTCGCTTTGTCCCGCACTATTCCACTGATGATGTAATCTTTCTCGAATGTTCCGCATCTCCAACTCTTGCTCCTGCTACTCCAACTACTCCTCCTTCTATACTAACGCCATCTTTCTCCGAAACTCTGAACATCTCCTACTCCTAGTATTACTTCTCCACTAACGCCATCTTTCTCCGAAACTCTGAACAGTATTTCTAGTACTGCTGCTTCTACACTAACGCCATCTTTCTCCGAAAGTCTGAACAGTATTTCTAGTACTGCTGCTTCTACCCTAACGACATCTTTCTCCGAAACTCTGAACAGTATTTCTAGTTTACTTGTATTCGTAGCAGTATCCTGTTTAATATTATGAACTAATTTTGTCGATCAAGTTGTTAAATATCGATATATCTTGTGGGTAAATAAATAATTTTCCTACTACTACGTGTTTTCTTCCTTAAATCCATTTCTTATCAATCGTTTTCATCATGACTTCGCTAAAAACAACACCAGCTGCACGCCTACGCCTAAACGGCTTAACGGATTTCGATGAAATTTGGGGTATGTATTTTATTACTCCTATCCTTTGTCCCTATCGAAGCAAACACATTTTATAGCCCTTTTGGTTGGCGTCCGAGAAATCGCCGAAATAACTTTAATATTTTTTGGGGTTTTTGCACCTGTATATCTAATGGTCTTTATGACTTCTATCTAACGCCAAAATTTTAATTCTTCAACACTTATCGTTTAAGCGCTAGCCGTAATTTAGTTTTTATTTACCGTCATCCGTTCCTGTGCTCCTGATACCTTAAACACCTTTGTAACCCTCTAACGCCTAAACGGCTCAACGGATTTCGATGCCATTTGGGGAATATATTTTATTCCTCCTACCCGTCATCCCTATCTAAGCAAAAAAAATTTAAGGCCCTTCTGGCCTACGCAGGAGAAATGGTCCAAATGGCCTTAATATTTTGGGGGGTTTTGAACCTGTATATCTCATGGTCTTTACGACTTCTATCTAACACCAAAATTTTAATTCTTCAACACTTATCGTTTACGTGCTAGCCGTAATTTAGTTTTTATTTACCGTCATCAGTTCCTGTGCCCCTGATACATGAAACACCTTTGTAACCCTCTAGCGCCTAAACGGCTCAACGGATTTCGATGCCATTTGGGGAATATATTTTATTCATCCTACCCTTCATCCCTATCTAAGCCAAAACTTTTTAAGGCCCTTTTGGTCAACGTGAGAGGAATTGCCTAAAGGACCTTACTCTTTTTGGGGGTTTTTAAGCCGATATATCTAATGGTCTTTATGACTTCTATCTAACACCAAAATTTTCATTCTCCAACACTTATCGTTTCGGAGGGAGGGCCTATATGAATTTCAAATATTAAATATTAATTTTTTATTGTCTAGATACACTTCGCGTTATTCACAGGGAAGCTCGACTGGCTCAGTGGTAATGCATTGGGTCGTTACACGGATGGCGCGGGTTCTAATCCCACCGACGGCAGGACTTTTTTCAGATTCATACTTATGCAGGATGACGTTGCAGAGGGCAGTTCTAGGTTTGGAATAGTTAGTTCAGGTTGGGTAGTAAACGATTGGATTTCGGAGTGGCAGGTGACAGATGACATATGATAGATGACAGCTGACGTATGATCGGTGACAGGATGGCAGTTGAGTAGTTGATGCCCCCCTCAAGTAGTTCAGGCCCCAAGTAGTTCTAGCCCCCAAGTAGTTAAGACCAAAGTAGCTAACGCCCAAGAGTGTGACAGATGACGTATGACAGTTGACAGATGACAGATGACGTATGACAGGTGACAGATGACGTATGATAGATGACGTATGACAGGTGACAGATGACGTATGACAGGTGACAGATGACAGTTGACAGATGACAGATGGCGTATGCGCGCGCAGGTTGGGTTTGATGCTGGCGCATGCGGTATGGTTGGGTTTGATACCAGCGCTTGCGCTATTGCGTGTTGGGTTTGATACCGACGCATGCGCTATTGATTTGGGAGTGGGAGGGCGCAGAACGCACTAACTATAACTACTGATGTGTTAAGTTTAAAACCTAAAGACAATAGTAAAATAAACGTTTTAAGGTAAATTAAAGCTGCAGTACGAACAAATTAGACACTTGTGCATTTCTTAGAGTAATATTTAGGCCGTTTAGGTTTTTGAACTTCGTGCCACTTCGTCAAATTTCGGGGTTTGAACGACTGAATTAAAATACTGTCATTCCGCGTACAAAATATATCTAGATGTTTCTAAGTATTATTAGCTCTGACCAGGCGACACTGCAGTAAAACCTTCTTAACCATAGTTTTAAGAATTTTCTAAATGTGGCAACAATGCTACAACTAATTTAGTATCACTGCAAAGTGTATGTAAAATCAGTGTTACTACTCCTGTATTAAACTTTAACAATGTTTTAAGAACTGTGTACATTTGACATCAACGAATCAAGATAGAATTGATAGGCTTACACCCCTTAATATACTTCCACTTAAAACTTGTTTTTCCCTACCAATAAACATAGAACGTTTTGTTGCCTTTTTATAATTCATCCAGTAGTTTTAAATTAGAACCGATTTAAGACTTCGCGACTTAAAGATACATAAATAATAACCCACAACAAAGCTGTCAATTACTGTTAGACTACTAAAAAAAAGTTAAAATAAAAGACTACAATATTTATTAACTCTTTATTAATTACAATGCTGTACAAATATTATAATATAGGTACATTCTAATTAACAGGTTTTCTGTTTCTTGTAACCAAACGGTTCAGAGTTCCCATCAACTAGAAACTTTCTTTTTGTGGAGTTTGGCCTGTAGAGTTTCGTCTCAGTGCAGGTTGTTACAGAGTGGTCTTTGGTTGTTCGAATATCTTTTGAGATGATCGATATTGGTTCCGACTCTGTAAGAACCATATCCTTAATAGTGTCGAAATTTATTAACCGCGATGCCTCGTAATTTAAGGATATCCCCTTAACTTTACAAACTATCACATCAGAATTAGTCTTGGTAGCATTTACATTATAAGAATAATTTTTGGGGCCTCCAGAAACAAACTCTGTAATGTACCTGTCATCACCATACATTTCTAATTCATCGGTTAGATCACCAATGAATTGTCCAGTAGTTAAATCAGTCGCACCTGGTCTGGTAACGTAAATAACGGAGTCAGTATCGTAATAAAGGACTCTGTCACCTAATTGTTCGAGAAACGAATAAAGTTTCAGGCGCGCTTGGGCAGTAACGAAAGCAGCAATAACCACATTAACAGTAGCTAACGGGTCAAAGGATTCTTCTCTATGTTCATATCCAACAATTAGAGTGTTGTCATTGACAGGGAGAACACCATTAACATAAATTGATGGATTTGTTAGCATTGCAAATAATTCAACAGGCTTATTTACAATCTTTGTCTTTGGTTGATTTTCCCGTTGTCCAAATTTGCCCCAAAAAGAGTTTAAAATAAGTTTAGCTAGATATCTTAGGCCAGGGTTTTCAAGAATCCGAGAATATTCTAATTTGACATCTTCCCTTGCAAAGAATTCTTCAATATATTTGTTTTTCTCTTCCTCGGTCGTACACTCTTTGGGCCAGCCGGAAGCTTCCTGCTTTATTTTAATAAATTTGTTCATCATTCCTGTGAACAAGCCATCTTCACCAGTCTCCTTATTAAATGTCAGAACATCATATTTCTTGTATTTCGGTTATATTGTATCCCTTCACAACAGCTTTAAGTACCTCGTCTAGAACCCATGTCCCCTCTAACGTTCTTTCTTCATCAGTATGATTACACTCGTTTGCAATCATGTTTTCACCGCAGGTTCGACAAAGAACAAACATTAATTTACTATTCATTTTAACGGGGAGAACTGGGTGGTAGAGATCTTGAGGAGGTAAAATTTTACATTTAATTAAGCCGCTGATATTGTTCAAATCCAAACTGTGATATTCCTCCCCTACGAAAACTTTAGGATGTGCAACTGGAAATTTTCCGTACTTACACACCCAGGGGTACAGGGAACAAACATCCATGTATTTAATCTTTGCTGCTTCTTTAGCCTTGTAATAAGTATGAGTATTACCCGTACGCCCTCCGTAGAAAGCATCTCTCGGGTTTAAAGGCAAAAGTGTTAAATGAGGATGTGTCTCGGTGTAGGCCTTAATTTCCAAATTATCTTTTAATTGCTTTCTAAAGTCACACTCCCATATTTCATTAACAACAAAACCCATTTCTTTTAACTTTGTAATTTTTGCTTGAGATGAATCATACCTTAAATTTGGTGTTGTGGAAGGATCGTCACCAACAGGATCATCTCTTCCAAATTTATAACATTTTGGGCATCCGTGGTAATAACAGCCCTGAAACTCGAAAATTTCATTGGTTTCAAGACAGTGACCATCAACTTTTACACCATGCAGAACCATTTCTCTCCCTTTAGCAGCATGTAAAATATTGATTTGTCTTTGTTTTTCCTCCCAAATTAACCACTCTATTGCAATTTTACTTTGTTGATCTTTCCACCTGTATCCGTTTTTAGGAATAACTCCAATGGTGTTGGGTTTTAAAAAGTTTCTGCGGAATACTTTGTTGCATGCGGAAGCAATTGTTGTGGCTTCGGTAAAGGGTCAGACATTAGTGGTTGACAACAGTTGATCTCTAAATTTCAAACAGGCTCGTGTTAAAATTTCTACATCTGATACACAGTATTCAACCAAGTCCTTTTGCATTTCGAATCGATCATTTTTGTGTTCCTCGTACCACTGTAAAAACTTCTTTCGATCATCTTCCTTCATGGTGTCTGGAGAGTAGTATTCTAAAGCAGGGAGGGTACCAACGTAATGTTCGTTTGCTTTTGTGTTGAATAAATGAGGAAAATATCCCTTTTTGAAGTCATCGCCCAAACCAAATGCTTTTGGTAATTTCGACAAGGCCATTGGGAAATAGTTAAGAGAGTCAATAAATTTCACATTTCCAACCTTCATCATGATTATTTTTGTACCCCTCATAATTAGTTCTGGTGTTAGAGTGGTGTTTGTGAGTAAATAATTCAAAATAAATGGATGGTCAAAGGCTTGACCGTTGTGTGCTATTACAACAACATTTTTAAAGGCTTTTCTTAATTGTAGCAAATGTTGCGTAAATAGTAAAACAGGGTCAAAATTTTTAAGTATTTGCAGTCTAACACCACATTTTCTACATATTTTGTCTTCTGTATTGATGCACACGTCACAACATTGTTTAAAAACACAGAGATTTACTTGGTGAAGAAGCGAACCATTAGTCAACACCTCTTCTTGTCGGGTCTCAAAGTCGTAAATCACGAAAAGTACATCTTTCGTTTTCCGTTTTTCTGTGTCTCTTTGAATGAAACATAGATGATTTTCAGGAGCATATGTTCTACATATTTTACAAAATACTTCTCCACATACATGTTGTCTTTTACCCCTCACTGTTTTAAAACAGTTGTTACATCTTCTAATTTCTGCACACACTGTGCTTTTCTCCCAAGGCCCATCTTGTAGGTGATTTTCAGAAGCATATGTTCTACATATTTTACAAAATACTTCTCCACATACATGTTGTCTTTTACCCCTCACTGTTTTAAAACAGTTGTTACATCTTCTAATTTCTGCACACACTGTGCTTTTCTCCCAAGACCCATCTTGTAGGTGATTCTCGTAACAAGCCTGGCTTTTAAAGTACCGACGGCAATTGGTACAATTAATTTTAAGTTGTTGACTCGGACATTTCGGAGACTGAAGGCAACCAGCACACACTCCACCGCACCGGTGCTCATCTTTGTCATCAAACGGCGAGTGGCATTCTTCGCAGTAATAGCTGCAGCAAAAGGCGGCCGTAGTAGAATTAAAGAATACATTAAAATGTCCATCATGGTGTAACAAGTTAAGTCTTTTATTGCTTTCTGTAGTTCCTTCAAAAATGGTATCTCTGCCCTTTGACCCGTAACTGTATACCATAGTTTTGTAATCCTTGAGGTGTTCTCGAAATTGTTGAAGCTCGACAATACCAGCCCCTTCTTCGGGAATTACAACACCAGCTTCTTATAATAACTTTCTGGTCCTTGTAATCTGTATTTTCCCCGTATCCTTCCTTACTTTGTTAAATTCATGGTCTTTGTCCAAGTTGGCTATCGCAACCACCAAGGAGCGAGGTAGGCATAACTTGTCTTTATTCGTAATACTTATTATTCCTCGTCGCATACCACATTCCTCTTCAAAGCTGTTGTATTTACCTCTTCTTCCCCGACCCGTCGGTAAGCGTACAATTGTTACTTTAAGACAAAAAGTGTCTGTATTAAGTCCTGTTGAGTTGGACTGGTGAACATTGCTAATAACATCCCAAACATCCTCGTAACTAATTTCTTCTGCCGGTTTAAAACCTATCCATCCTTCACCTCGATTAAAATCTTTAGAACAGAAACTAAAATCCACCTGATCCGATAGTTGTAGACAGCTAGTAACCTTGTAAATAACTTGGTTAATTTCTTCTTTTATCCACTCATCGGGCTCAGCCCCAGCAGGTACTGGATTTAACTTAAATTCTAGGGTTCTACCTGTTAGGTTGAATCTTCTAACCTTCTTGCTAGTGTCTCTAACAATAACAAACTTTTCCATCCTGTCAGGCATGTCTTTACTCATCGACTGTTCAAACAGAAATGATTAGACTGCTCTGACGCACCTCTACTTATAACCTCGGTTCGTCAAAACAGGGGCACGTTCGGTCACTTAATAAAAATACCAAGTAGAGTACAAATATTTTAACCAATCAGAATCGAACTTGCGAGTGCTAACCAATCAGAATTAAGCCTACAGATTTTAACAAATCAAACTAAATTTTAATTTGCTCCTGCAAGGTTGTGAACGAGCTTGGCGAGATTAAGGTTTACATTAAGCGCTAGGCTTTAAAAGATTTTAACTAAAAATAAAAACCTATTAGGTGATCAAATAAAACATCTGCTTGTGTTACCATCTTTATTTAACCCATCAGTGTACATCTTATCTAGTAAAAACATTATTGCATTCACAACTAAAACTATTAATAAAACTCAATTCCAAGTTGCTCCAGTTCTCTTAAAATACTCATAATTTCAGGTGTATTAATGCCATCCGTATTATTCTCTTCCAAACATCGAAATTGGTCTATCATGTCATTGACATCTGTGTACTCTAGGATAGGACTCTCCGTCTAACTTCCTGAAGCCCTCCTCCCCATTTTTCTACTTCGTAGTTCCCATCGCTAGTGTCTTCGATTAATTTTCTCCTTTAGATTTCGTTTTGAAATTTTAAAAATTTTAAATATTTCGTATTTTTCTTTTTAGCCACTATATTATTCAATTCTTTATAAGTGCTTCGGGGAGGAAATAGCTTTTTAATAATATTTACATACTTCCAACCAGACGATGAACTAATGCGTTCACACCGTTTAAAGTTTCTTTTGTGGGCATTTGTTAGAACTAAAATTTTTCTATATTGTAAGAGGTCGTTATCGGTGTACTCTACAGGGTGTTCCTCAGTCAGGAGATTTAGGAGGCCATCTGTTAACTTAAACTCTTTCCCACCAATAATTAGAGTATTTCCTTTAAAAACAGCTGGCACATTTCCAAGAAACCAACTAGAGCACACCTCCCGAAAACCAAACACGTTTTTATTTGGCATTTCCATCAACTTTAAAGTTATTTTGCTGATAGCCATCTTATCTCTTTGACGTCTAACTTGATAATGAAGCTTTCTTAGTGATAGTAGGATATTTATTAACACGTAATGGCGTCGTAACATACACGTAAAATAGACGTAACATAGACGTAACATAGACGTAACATAAACGTAAAAAGCTAGTAGCACACATATATTATTTGAACCTTCACGTCTATTTTACGTCTAAGTTACGTCTATGTTACGTCTATTTTACGTGTATGTTACGACGCCATTACGTGTTAATAAATATCCTACTATCACTAAGAAAGCTTCATTATCAAGTTAGACGTCAAAGAGATAAGATGGCTATCAGCAAAATAACTTTAAAGTTGATGGAAATGCCAAATAAAAACGTGTTTGGTTTTCGGGAGGTGTGCTCTAGTTGGTTTCTTGGAAATGTGCCAGCTGTTTTTAAAGGAAATACTCTAATTATTGGTGGGAAAGAGTTTAAGTTAACAGATGGCCTCCTAAATCTCCTGACTGAGGAACACCCTGTAGAGTACACCGATAACGACCTCTTACAATATAGAAAAATTTTAGTTCTAACAAATGCCCACAAAAGAAACTTTAAACGGTGTGAACGCATTTGTTCATCGTCTGGTTGGAAGTATGTAAATATTCTTAAAAAGCTATTTCCTCCCCGAAGCACTTATAAAGAATTGAATCATATAGTGGCTAAAAAGAAAAATACGAAATATTTAAAATTTTTAAAATTTCAAAACGAAATGCAAAGGAGAAAATTAATCGAAGACACTAGCGATGGGAACTACGAAGTAGAAAAATGGGGAGGAGGGCTTCAGGAAGTTAGACGGAGAGTCCTATCCTAGAGTACACAGATGTCAATGACATGATAGACCAATTTCGATGTTTGGAAGAGAATAATACGGATGGCATTAATACACCTGAAATTATGAGTATTTTAAGAGAACTGGAGCAACTAGGTAAGATGTACACTGATGGGTTAAATAAAGATAGTAACACAAGCAGATGTTTTATTTGATCACCTAATAGGTATTTATTTTTAGTTAAAATCTTTTAAAGCCTAGCGCTTAATGTAAACCTTAATCTCGCCAAGCTCGTTCACAACCTTGTGAAGCATTAAAGAATTGAATAGAAAAACTTAACTAAACCTAAGCTTTAGTTTTTAGATGGGAGAATCTAAGTGTTTTTCCTGAGAACTGTAATACGCAGTACCAGCTGACCTTGAAAAGATAAGCAGATGGTGCGTTAAGTTTGCAGGAGCAAATTAAAATTTAGTTTGATTAGTTAAAATCTGTAGGCTTAATTCTGATTGGTTAGCACTCGCAAGTTCGATTCTGATTGGTTAAAATATTTGGTTTCTGAATGTACTCTACTTGGTATTTTTATTAAGTGACCGAACGTGCCCCTGTTTTGACGAACCGAGGTTATAAGTAGAGGTGCGTCAGAGCAGTCTAATCATTTCTGTTTGAACAGTCGATGAGTGAAGACATGCCTGACAGGATGGAAAAGTTTGTTATTGTTAGAGACACTAGCAAGAAGGTTAGAAGATTCAACCTAACAGGTAGAACCCTAGAATTTAAGTTAAATCCAGTACCTGCTGGGGCTGAGCCCGATGAGTGGATAAAAGAAGCAATTAACCAAGTTATTTACCAGGTTACTAGCGGTCTACAACTATCGGATCAGGTGGCTTTTAGTTTCTGTTCTAAAGATTTTAATCGAGGTGAAGGATGGATAGGTTTTAAACCGGCAGAAGAAATTAGTTGCGAGGATGTTTGGGATGTTATTAGCAATGTTTACCAGTCCAACTCAACAGGACTTAATACAGACACTTTTTGTCTTAAAGTAACAATTGTACGCTTACCGACGGGTCGGGGAAGAAGAGGTAAATACAACAGCTTTACAACAGCTTTGAAGAGGAATGTGGTATGCGACGAGGAATAATAAGTATTACGAATAAAGACAACTTATGCCTATCTCGCTCCTTGGTGGTTGCGATAGCCAACTTGGACAAAAACCATGAATTTAACAAAGTAAGGAAGGATACGGGGAAAATACAGATTACAAGGACCAGAAAGTTATTAGAAGAAGCTGGTGTTGTAATTCCCGAAGAAGGGGCTGGTATTGTCGAGCTTCAACAATTTCAAGAACACCTCAAGGATTACAAAATTGTGGTATACAGTTACGGGTCAAAGGGCAGAGATACCATTTTTGAAGGAACTGCAGAAAGCAATAAAAGACTTAACTTGTTACATCATGATGGACATTTTAATGTAATTACTTCTACTACGGCCGCCTTTTGCTGCAGCTATTACTGCGAAGAATGCCACTCGCCGTTTGATCACAAAGATGAGCAAATTGTATGCTGGTTGCCTTCAGTCTCCGAAATGTCCGAGTCAACAACTTAAAATTAATTGTACCAATTGCCGTCGGTACTTTAAAAGCCAGGCTCGTTACGAGAATCACCTACAAGATGGGTCTTGGGAGAAAAGCACAGTGTGTGCAGAAATTAGAAGTTGTAACAACTGTTTTAAAACAGTGAGGGGTAAAAGACAACATGTATGTGGAGAAGTATTTTGTAAAATATGTAGAACATATGCTCCTGAAAATCATCTATGTTTCATTCAAAGAGACACAGAAAAACGGAACACGAAAGATGTACTTTTCGTGTTTTACGACTTTGAGACCCGACAAGAAGAGGTGTTGACTAATGGTTCGCTTCTTCACCAAGTAAATCTCTGTGTTTTTAAACAATGTTGTGACGTGTGCATCAATACAGAAGACAAAATATGTAGAAAATGTGGTGTTAGACTGCAAATACTTAAAAATTTTGACCCTGTTTTACTATTTACGCAATATTTGCTACAATTAAGAAAAACCTTTAAAAATGTTGTTGTAATAGCACACAACGGTCAAGCCTTTGACCATCAATTTATTTTGAATTATTTACTCACAAACACCACTCTAACACCAGAACTAATTATGAGGGGTACAAAAATAATCATGATGAAGGTTGGAAATGTGAAATTTATTGACTCTCTTAACTATTTCCCAATGGCCTTGTCGAAATTACCAAAAGCATTTGGTTTGGGCGATGACTTCAAAAAGGGATATTTTCCTCATTTATTCAACACAAAAGCAAACGAACATTACGTTGGTACACTCCCTGCTTTAGAATACTACTCTCCAGACACCATGAAGGAAGATGATCGAAAGAAGTTTTTACAGTGGTACGAGGAACACAAAAATGATCGATTCGAAATGCAAAAGGACTTGGTTGAATACTGTGTATCAGATGTAGAAATTTTAACACGAGCCTGTTTGAAATTTAGAGATCAACTGTTGTCAACCACTAATGTCTGTCCCTTTACCGAAGCCACAACAATTGCTTCCGCATGCAACAAAGTATTCCGCAGAAACTTTTTAAAACCCAACACCATTGGAGTTATTCCTAAAAACGGACACAGGTGGAAAGATCAACAAAGTAAAATTGCAATAGAGTGGTTAATTTGGGAGGAAAAACAAAGACAAATCAATATTTTACATGCTGCTAAAGGGAGAGAAATCGTTCTGCATGGTGTAAAAGTTGATGGTTACTGTCTTGAAACCAATGAAATTTTCGAGTTTCAGGGCTGTTATTACCATGGATGCCCAAAATGTTATAAATTTGGAAGAGATGATCCTGTTGGTGACGATCCTTCCACAACACCAAATTTAAGGTATGAATCATCTCAAGCAAAAATTACAAAGTTAAAAGAAATGGGTTTTGTTGTTAATGAAATATGGGAGTGTGACTTTAGAAAGCAATTAAAAGATAATTTGGAAATTAAGGCCTACACCGAGACACATCCTCTTTTAACACTTTTGCCTTTAAACCCGAGAGATGCTTTCTACGGAGGGCGTACGGGTAATACTCATACTTATTACAAGGCTAAAGAAGCAGAAAAGATTAAATACATGGATGTTTGTTCCCTGTACCCCTGGGTGTGTAAGTACGGAAAATTTCCAGTTGCACATCCTAAAGTTTTCGTAGGGGAGGAATATCACAGTTTGGATTTGAACAATATCAGCGGCTTAATTAAATGTAAAATTTTACCTCCTCAAGATCTCTACCACCCAGTTCTCCCCGTTAAAATAAATAGTAAATTAATGTTTGTTCTTTGTCGAACCTGCGGTGAAAACATGATTGCAAACGAGTGTAATCATACTGATGAAGAAAGAACGTTAGAGGGGACATGGGTTCTAGACGAGGTACTTAAAGCTGTTGTGAAGGGATACAATATAACCGAAATACAAGAAATATGATGTTCTGACATTTAATAAGGAGACTGGTGAAGATGGCTTGTTCACAGGAATGATGAACAAATTTATTAAAATAAAGCAGGAAGCTTCCGGCTGGCCCAAAGAGTGTACGACCGAGGAAGAGAAAAACAAATATATTGAAGAATTCTTTGCAAGGGAAGATGTCAAATTAGAATATTCTCGGATTCTTGAAAACCCTGTCCTAAGATCTCTAGCTAAACTTATTTTAAACTCTTTTTGGGGCAAATTTGGACAACGGGAAAATCAACCAAAGACAAAGATTGTAAATAAGCCTGTTGAATTATTTGCAATGCTAACAAATCCATCAATTTATGTTAATGGTGTTCTCCCTATCAATGACAACACTCTAATTGTTGGATATGAACATAGAGAAGAATCCTTTGACCCGTTAGCTACTGTTAATGTGGTTATTGCTGCTTTCGTTACTGCCCAAGCGCGCCTGAAACTTTATTCGTTTCTCGAACAATTAGGTGACAGAGTCCTTTATTACGATACTGACTCCGTTATTTACGTTACCAGACCAGGTGCGACTGATTTAACTACTGGACAATTCATTGGTGATCTAACCGATGAATTAGAAATGTATGGTGATGACAGGTACATTACAGAGTTTGTTTCTGGAGGCCCCAAAAATTATTCTTATAATGTAAATGCTACCAAGACTAATTCTGATGTGATAGTTTGTAAAGTTAAGGGGATATCCTTAAATTACGAGGCATCGCGGTTAATAAATTTCGACACTATTAAGGATATGGTTCTTACAGAGTCGGAACCAATATCGATCATCTCAAAAGATATTCGAAGAACCAAAGACCACTCTGTAACAACCTGCACTGAGACGAAACTCTACAGGCCAAACTCCACAAAAAGAAAGTTTCTAGTTGATGGGAACTCTGAACCGTTTGGTTACAAGAAACAGAAAACCTGTTAATTAGAATGTACCTATATTATAATATTTGTACCGCATTGTAGTTAATAAATATTGTAGTCTTTTATTTTAACTTTTTTTTAGTAGTCTAACAGTAATTGACAGCTTTGTTGTGGGTTATTATTTATGTATCTTTAAGTCGCGAAGTCTTAAATCGGTTCTAATTTAAAACTACTGGATGAATTATAAAAAGGCAACAAAACGTTCTATGTTTATTGGTAGGGAAAAACAAGTTTTAAGTGGAAGTATATTAAGGGGTGTAAGCCTATCAATTCTATCTTGATTCGTTGATGTCAAATGTACACAGTTCTTAAAACATTGTTAAAGTTTAATACAAGAGTAGTAACACTGATTTTACATACACTTTGCAGTGATACTAAATTAGTTGTAGCATTGTTGCCACATTTAGAAAATTCTTAAAACTATGGTTAAGAAGGTTTTACTGCAGTGTCGCCTGGTCAGAGCTAATAATACTTAGAACATCTAGATATATTTTGTACGCGGAATGACAGTATTTTAATTCAGTCGTTCAAACCCCGAAATTTGACGAAGTGGCACGAAGTTCAAAATCCTAAACGGCCTAAATATTACTCTAAGAAATGCACAAGTCTCTAATTTGTTCGTACTGCAGCTTTAATTTACCTTAAAACGTTTATTTTACTATTGTCTTTAGGTTTTAAACTTAACACATCTGTCTTTGGGTTCTTCGCCAACTACAAGTTTCCCCAGTTATTTGCAGTAGTGGTAAAACTACCCATTCAAATAACCTAAAATATTTAAACTTGTTCCAACAGTATCTCTTCTTCTTTCTCTCGGGGAAATTCTTAGTTTAAAGTACTGATGGGGTATGGCTAAATTTTTTTATAGGTTAAGTAACGACTAAAATATATAGTCTTTAAAGTATTTCACTACGAGATCTAAGAAGAAAACCAAGCTCCTATTTTTACGTGGAGCGGGGCCCTAACAGTCTGTCTAATAACAATACAAATTTTTCGGAATGAGTACGTTAGAAAGGCATTCTTCGTAGTTTTTACGATTTTAATACTTGCACTTGAAACACAAATATTGACTACTCTCCTTAGGTTTCCTGGTTAGAAACTTAATACGTATTTCAATGTATGTCTTGTCGATTGTTCTTCACTAAAATTTAGACATTCTTTGGTCTTAGTTGGTAAAACCAAAATTTTTCTGTTTCTCGCGAGCTTCATCACCACTAAATATTTAAACTCGTAGCAGTATTTCGTCTCTCTCGTCCTCATTCTCCTCGTAAATTTCCTAAACATGTTTGAAGAATTGTGAAAAAGTCTCATTTAATCCTGTTTATTACTGTATGACGAAGGAGTATTGATGAAGTGGTGAACATACGTTAGAAAATGCAAGGCATGTCTTAATATTTTGTATGTCAGATTAAATTAGCTGTTTTTAGCTGGTTTTTAGCTATTTTAGCTGTTTTTTAGGTGTTTTTTTTTAGCTGCTTTTAGCTGTTTTTAGGTGTTTTTTAGCTGTTTTTACCTCTTTTTAGCTGTTTTTAGCTAGTTTTTAATCGTTTTTAGCTGGTTTTTAGCTGTTTTTAGCTGGGTTTTAGCTGGGTTTTAGCTATTTTTAGCTGTTTTTTAGCTGTTTTTACCTCTTTTTAGCTGTTTTTAGCTGCTTTTTAATTGTTTTTAGCTGGTCTTTAGCTGATTTTTAGCTGTTTTTAGCTGGGTTTTAGCTGGTTTGTAGCTATTTTTAGGTGTTTTTTAGCTGTTTTTTACCTGGTTTTTAGCTGTTTTTTACCTGGTTTTAGCTGTTTTTTACCTGATTTTACCTGATTTTTACCAGATTTTAGCTAGGTAGGGTGAAGAGTGGGTGGATTTGGTGCTTTTTTTGTCTGCGGGATATTTTTTTTAGCGGGGAAAGGAGAGGGGAAAGGAGAGGGGGAATTTGTATCTTTTTATAAGTAATCAACTCGAACACGGAAATTATGTAATATCATATGCAACATGTGCAAATATACTTACTTAAACAAACCCAGGTGAAAGGCGTTCGTTGAACGCATGCAAACGTGAGAAATGAGCTTCTCTATATTAAATTGCATATACGGGGGGGGGGGGGAATTAAGATCTTAATAATATACATGGTCCAGCAATAATAAATAATACTCCTAATTATTTGTTTGACATTTATAAAAAAATACATTTATGAAAATATAAGTTTATTTTTGAAATAAATAAAAATAACTACATTAGTCTACTTTATATGGCTAGCTACAGACATGATCTGAATTGTGTTAAATACTGTAAATATTGAGAATTTATAGCAATAAAAGTGGTGTGGGAAAAGCTGGTAGGAGGAATGGTTTTGAAAGCTTCTTTGGAGCTGGATTTGATATCAGAGTGGTGGGATTTGGTGGGGTGGAGAGTGGGGGGATTTGGTGGGGGATTTGGTGGGGGGATTTGGTAGTGTGAAGAGTGGGTGGATTTGGTATGGGAGTGGGGGGATTTGGTGGGGGAAGAGTGGTGGAATTTGGTGGGGGTGGGGTGGGGGTGGGGTGGGGGGGGGATTTGGTATGGGAGTGGGGGGATTTGGTGGGGGACGAGTGGGGGGATTTGGGAATGGTTTTGAAAGCTCATTTGGGAAGCTCCTTTGGGAAGCTCCTTTGGGAATGATTTGGATTTGGATTTGGATTTGGATTGGTTTCGTATTTGTGATAATACACTACTGCTCAACTTGCTTAGATTTCGCTCAAAATCAGCAGTTATATGTAAAAAAATGAGCTCTACATTATTTTCAAATAAAACTTTTCTCTACGATGCGTACTTTTTAGTTATTCTCCTGTAAATATCTCTCATTGATCGGCTAGTGATTGTATGTCTCCAAAGCCTTCGTATGGGTTACTCGATGAATGTCTGTACATGGACTTGATAGTTGTGTGGTCTAGGTCGTCAAACATCACCAAGGAGATCCCAACACCTTCTAAGAGGTCCTAGGTTCGAATCCTGTGCAAGTCAGGGTCCTAGTTTGGAACCCTGTGCTAGTCAGGACTTTTTTCAATAACGTTTTTTTCAGTTTGCACCAGAGGGGTGGGGCTTGTGACGTCATCTGTCTGGCTCAAGTAACGGGATACCTACTTATAAAGAATTTCGAATATGAAAAGTTTATTTTTTTACGTTGCAATGGGAAATCCGCAAGAGGATTCTGGAACTCTAAGGAAATACCGCTGCATATTAACCTTTTAGAGCTTAAAGCTGCTTTTTATTCCTTGAAATCTTGTGCCAGAAAAATTTCAAACTGTAATTTACTTTTAAGAATAGACAACACCACTGCTATTTCATGCATTAATCGCATGGGTAGCGTCAAACACAGATCTCTAAATAAAATAAGCAGAGACATTTGGCAATGTTGTGAAAGCCGGAAAATTTTTATTTTTGCTACTTATATTCAGTCAAAAAGTAATACCATCGCCGACACAGAATCTTGGGCGCTACCCTCAGAAACTGAATATTCTTTAGCCAATTGGCCTTTAGAGAAATAGTTAAAAAATTTGGTGTGCTGGATATAGACCTGTTTGCGACTTATCAAAATACAAAATGTAAAAACTACATTTCGTGTCACCCGGATCCAGCGTCATGTACTACGGACGCATTTACTATTTCTTGGTCTAATTATTTGTTTCCACCTTTTCCTCTAATAAATCAAACTTTACAAAAAATTCTCACTGATAAAGCGGAGGGTATTTTGGTCATCCCTAACTGGCCGAGCCAGTCATGGTTCCCAGCTGTACAAAAATACAAATTTGACAGTTTGGTTTTTACACCACATAGAGAATTATGTTTATCTCCTTCTAGGACACCTCACCCTCTACACACAACCCTTACCCAGGTGGAAATCAAATTATCTGGCAAGCTTTCAGAGAAAACTATGGTATCAACAGGGAAGAAGGATTAGAAATACTTTTAAAATCAATTTCGGCCGGAACATATAAACAATACACTGAGAAAAAAGCTAATTATTCCTTATAAGAATTCTTAAACTCTTTATGCAACTGTTTAATACTATATGGGACAGCAACGCGCTTTGCTGCTTCAATACAACAAAAATTGCTAGACCGTCTTACTGTGGTAGCAATATGGCGACTTAGTCAGTAAAAAATTGAAAGCATAACTAAAATACAGCTTTTTAATAGGCATTAATCCCCTAGACTTTTGTAGTAACCAACCAGTAATATTGGGACTATTATGTAGTTTTATAACTGTAATAATATAACTTACAGTTGTAATAAAACTGGACAACAATCATAATAACCCTTTCTTCGTACCGTTATTAACCAGTACAATAGCCACTAAAATTCCGTTGTATAGTGGTTATAATACGAAATAGTAGCTTGTATAACCCAATTTTTTTGGGCTAATGAAATTGTGTCGTATGCTGTATTTATCGATCTTATTGCCTGTAAAATTTGAGGCTGTTACCCTTAACATTCAGTTGTATTAGGACCGCTTGTCTTGTTGCTGGGGTTATTTAATAATTCGAATTGCAGTTATAGAACTATTTCATTAGAGTAGCAACATTTTCTCATAGGTATAGAGGGTATTATTAGTGGGTTTCTGTTAGGTGCAAATTATTGGAAAAAACTTTTTATGCAAGAAGTTCTTATAATTATAAATATAGCATATTTTAGAAATACTCTTAACTATTTAGGATCTATTAAAAAGCCTGATAATAAAAAATCATTTACATTATTAAATTTTTGGTTTCCTCTTAACATTTCAAATTAATTTTGTGAAGTGTCCAATACTTAAGTAAGTTCACTTGTTTTCAAAATGTAGTCAGTTGGCAGTTAATCTGTTTCAGCTTTGAAGTTTCGAAAACGGTTTGAGATATCAATCAATTACTTCCCTCTCAGTTTAAATACTGTAATTTAGTACTGTATTGTCTTAGTACTGACTCTACATAGTACCAGTAGTATCACAAATAGAAAAGAACTTGATACTAGTGGTGTGAAACTTCAATTCGTTTTCCGATAACTGAGTCTGTTTTCAGATCTCGAGCTGTAGGATATCAAAGTTGACTTAAATTTAAGACATTATTCACAAAACTAATTCGGATTTTTTCATAGACCTCGTATAATTGAGAGTATTTTTAAAATATGGAACACTGATAAATAATTAATACTTTGGTATAAAAAGATTTCTCTTGTTCCAATTATTTGCACAAACAACTAAGACAACAACAACAAAAAACACAAGCCCACTAAGAACATCACATCACCACATCCCCAGTCTGTCGAAATTTTAATTTTGAAAAGATCAAATAGGGACACACCGAAACGCAAAAAGCTCATACTTGGTCTTCTCCTAGAACCATACTAAATCGATAAACCGCCAATGGGCAATGATATTGTGCGGAAATGGTAATCCCGCCCTCTTTTGGGATTTTAAATAATAACAGATACAAAATAGTTATTTTTGTATCTAGGGCGCGAAATGCTACTTTAGTGATCGAGATCTAATTTTTTTAACGAGGCGCAGCCGAGTTAAAAAAATAGTCGAGATCACTAAAGTATTTCGCGCACGAGTTGCAAACAAAATTTTTTCTACAAACGTCAAAATATGTATACTTTTATACAGGGTGTTACGTGCTATCACCTCTACGGCAATTGCTTCCACGTCAAAAATGGATAGTATTTCAATCCCCAAAACTCCAATATCACGAGCTGAATCTGAATTGTCTGGCTTAGGAATAAATATTGGTTCGTGTACTGGCTGTACTATTAATGTTAACATTGTAAATAATAAATAAAATTAGGTAGTGTAAAATTTTGTCATTCTTTGAAGTGTTAATTATTGTTAAACATTTAGAAATAAATTTGGTTTGTAGACTAAAGCGCATTCCTTAAATTCCTTTGATAGACAGATCCGCTGGCCAACGTATAATTTACATGCTGTGCGCGAAATGCCTATTTTGCACACTACTTCGCGCACGCGGGGTCATAGTAACAGGAAAATGAAAAAAAGTGTCACTTCGCATATTGTTATCAATGCGCGAACCTTGTCATTTTTTGACGTTTGTAGAAAAGATTTTTTACAGTTGCATGACAATTTTGCGAAGGTAATAAAGCGTTGTATTATACCTATAAACGTGTAGTAGTAAGAAATGAAATTTTTACCCTTATATGAAAGTTGTATTAGGACTGGACGGCATAAGACAGAATTGTATTGGTAATGTTATTAATGCATACTGTTTATAAATGCCGTTCTAGCAATTTAGGGATAGCTGTAGTTGTTAACCTGTGTCACTACACCAATAGTTTAAATAATACTGTTAACAAAAAAATTGTTTTCCGTACAAAATAATTCTTAGTAGTACTGTTTTATTAGATCATTTTCCTCACTGTACAATTTGTATTTTCAAAAATGGTTTAATTTTTGCCAAAAGAAAAATTTAAATTTTTTAAAGCCCCAAGTTAATGACGTCATAGAATTTTTCTTATTTTGTAAAGAATTAAGCTATTCCACTATCAATCGCTATAGATCAGCTTTAAACCTCATAATAATTTTCTCTGGAAAAGAACAGCAAATCGTCAACAGATTTTTAAAAGGATTTTTTAACTTAAAACCACCAAATCCGCGTTATTCTGAAACCTGAGATCCATCTGTAGTTTTAAAATACTTAGATAAACAATATCTGTTAGAAAACCTTATTTTAGAAACCTTATCTTTTAAGTTGGTATCCCTATTAGCACTAACAAGTGCGCACAGAATCCAAACGTTGACAAAAATCACAATAAACAATATAGTGATTACAGAAAGCGAACTTAGAATAAAAATTAGTGATAAGATAAAAACATCTGGTACGAATGCCAGTCAACCAGTACTTTATTTTCCATTTTCAAAGAAAATCCTTCGCTCTGTGTAGCTTCAACTATAATTTTTTATATTCAGCGGACAAAAACTTTTCGTAAAGCAGAAGACATTCAATTAATCTTAACTTTTCGAAAGCCGCACCAACCTGCTACCCCTCAAACTGTTAGTAGATGGATAAAGATAGTTTTGGGAAAAAGTGGTGTGGATACTTCACTTTTTAAAGGCTACAGCCGCGGTCAGAGCAGGGTTAAATATTGATACTATTCGCAGTACAGCGGGCTGGACTTCAAAATCTGAAACATTAAATCGATTTTATAATAGGCCTTTAACAACAGACAAAAAGGAGTTCGCATTAAATATTTTAAAAGTCAAAATAAATGGAAAATAAAACATCTGCATTTAAGATATACAAAGTTTTTGTCTATGTCATAATATGCTTATTTATATTCTGCCGTCATAACGAAGAGGGCAGTAAGTATATATGGGTTTCCATATATACTTTTTTTTTTTTTTTTTTTTTTTTTTTTCTCCTTGGGCTCCGTCCGAGACCGGAAGCACTGCGGCCACTAGAGGCCTATTGTGCCTACCCAATAACTTTTGTTACACCCACTCTGTTATCCCAGTTTCCTGCACAAGCCTGTACAGGTCCACAAGGGAGCGGGTGATCAATTCCTCCGGTTCTAACTTTGGTTGCCCGAACAGTTGGTGGCGCTTGCGATCTAGTGACTCGCAATTATATATAATGTGCTGAACTGTTTCCCTGTCCCTACCGCATAGTCTGCAGCTAAGGTCTCCCTGGTACAGTTTCATTTTGTTGAGAAGGTCCTTTACAGCCATGTGTCCTGTTAGTACCCCTACGATTGTCCTCAACTGGATCCTGCTCAGATTTAGCAGTTGCCTGGTGAGTCTAGGATTGGGTTTTCCTATAGCGGCCTTGCTGTGGTTCAGTCCCTGTACTCCGTTCCAGTGGACTTTGTGTTGTTGTTTGATCCATCTGTTTACCGCCTCTCGTGCCGTGCACTTTGGCACCCCGAGAGATGGTTCTGGGCCAATGTATGGTGTAGCCGATCCCTGTCTAGCAAGTTCGTCGGCTTTTTCGTTACCAGTGATGCCCTTGTGTCCCGGTACCCACATGAGCTTCACTGAGTTTCTGGCAGCTAGCGCGCCAAGATCGTTTATGCACTCCCATACCAGTCCCGAAGTGACTCTGTGGCATGAGAGTGCCCTCAAAGCGGCCTGACTGTCTGAACAGATATAGATCCGCTTATTTGAATAAGCCCTCCTATTGTTTTCCAGCGCACATTGTAAGATGGCGTAGGTTTCTGCTTGGAATACCGTGGGGTACTTCCCCAAGGAAAAGGACATGTCCCTCCTTGGTCCGACCCCATGTACTCCTGCTCCGGTTCCCGCTTCGGTTTTTGATCCGTCGGTGTACCATATGATTGCCCCCGGAGGAAACTCTGGGTTTGTCGAAGTCCATTCCCTGCGATCCGCTATTACTACCTCGTAGGGGATGTTGTATTGGAATTTTGGAGTCATGTAGTCCGATCTCATTTCTAAATCGGGCCCTCCAATCTTCTCTCTTATGAGTTCATGTCCCGCCCTTTTCCGTAATGAAGAGGGCAGAGTGTTTTGCAGTCGATAGAGACCCATCCTCGCCTCTCCCTGGATGACCAGGTGCAAGGGAGGAAGGTCTAGGAGATTCTCCATCGCTGAGGTAGGGGTCGATCTCATTGCCCCTGTAATGCCCAGACAGGCTAGTCTTTGCAGACTGCTGAGCCTGAGCATTATTGTTTTCTGCGTTGCTTTGGTCCCCCAGACCAAGGCTGCATAAGTTATTGCGGGTTTCACCACTCTGGTGTACAGCCAGTGCACCATCTTTGGTGAGAGACCCCATGTTTTCCCATACGTTCGTCTGACCACCGCAAGGGTGATTTCCATATATACTTACTGCCCTCTTCGTTATGACGGCAGTATTGGCATTACTATATTAATTGATTAACAACATTTCCCGTTTTCATAGACCGCTTTTTTCTTTAAACATCTACCTGGTTTTGTTACTATTTGTGATGGAAACACGAAAGAAATTAATAAATTAAACGAGTTACCTTGGTTAAACTGAAAATAAATATAAATAAAAATTAATAAAATAAACGACTTACCTTGTTAGGATGTTTAATTTTGATTTCTTGAGGGTTTCCATCACAAATAGTAACACCCCTCCCACCCTTAATACCCAATATAGCGTTCTATGAAAATTAGCTACTTGCTTCAAATTTATTACTGAATATACGTTCCTGGGTTTGGGCGGTCACACACTCAGTACTTCTGAGTACTCAGCTTTTTTAACAACGCGCTGGAGTTTATGATACTACCTGGTTTTGTTACTATTTGTGATGGAAACTCTCAAGAAATCAAAATTAAACATCCTAACAAGGTAAGTCGTTTATTTTATTAATTTTTGTTTATATTTATTTTCAGTTTAATTACCTTTATATCTTATAAAATTTGTCAAACTTGCCAGTAATATGCAAAGTATTTTAATGAGTACTTTTTTAAATTCAGAGCTACAAAATAAGCCTAATTTTCGAATAAGATTTTTTAAATAGTAATCATAAAGAAAGAAAGATAAAAATGTGTTTTGAGCATGTCATTGTATTTGTTAACGGAAACAAATCTTTAAATCCTGGACGAGTAGTCTTAGATTTTTCTTGTCTTGTTAAAAGGAAACAGGTCAGTTTTTCTTAACGAAAAGTGATCGAACATCAATTTTTCGCATCACAACGCACGGAAATGGTAATAAAGATAAATGCGAATCTGACTTTAGGAGTTTACTCCGGTCAAGCATTCACCGAAATAATCAATTTTTGATGGATTTAGCGGCGTAGAATTAATTATCCCATGGAAAATTTAACAAGGGGTTAAAGCCTTTTTATCTTCTTGTTCATATAGAGTTCTCCTACTTTACTGTCCACACGACGTGAAAGGCAGAATTAGACTGAATTATTTAAATTGGCTTATATTTATTTATTAAGATATTTTATTGTTAAACATCATTTAGTTGGTTCGTTTAATAAAAACTTTAAATTTTAGGTATAACGTGAAATGTCTGATACAGGCAGGGCAGGAACCAAATGTGTCGTAAATGTTTCAAGATTCTCGGACTCCTGTTGATAAATGTCAAACAACGCTAAAGAGACCGAGGAATCGAAATTTCATGTTATTTAATTTTTTATTATTGACTTATTTTGTATCTTTGTCTATTTGCCCTTTTGTTAACCCCATACGTAGATATACTGTAGAATGTGGAATGTGAAAAGTGGTTGAAGAATTCTTCCTCGGCCGAGGTGGTACCACCCCACACATCCTCTTAAAAAGCTAATAAAATCGGATTTCTCAAGTATACTTATTCTTAATGAAGTTGTCTGAAAATCATAATTTGTTATAAACTTTAATGAAATTATTGAATAAATTAATATATCGGATATGAACGAATATTATAAAAACTACAAAAATATGCATACCTCTTTAATGAAAATACGAATGGTAAAATCTCTCCTCGATCTCTGTAGCACAAAATAAATTATAATATTCATATAGAAAATCATATTTTCCCATTTTTCATATTTCTTCCAAAATTCTGTACATTTTACCATTTTGTTTATTTTACATTTCGGAAACCACATTACGTGCTAAAATTGCATATCGTTGGCCTCGCCGTTTTTTTATGAACCCTGAGCAGTTGTACTGTTTGTGTATAAACTGTTCGTGAGAGATTCATATATATATATACAGGGTGGCCCATTAGTGCGAGGAAGTCCAATACCTCAGTTGTCAATAGAAACATGAAAAAATATTACTTATAAAAGTTATAAGATCCGTAAAGGTGCATATTTTAAAAATATTTTCCAGTATACGGGGTGTCCCAAAAAAGCAGAGCAGCAAAAAGTTACTTTTTTTTAAATGGCAACCCTCATTTTTTTATACGCAATTGAATTCAGCATAAAATTTACCATATACCTCAGTATTTTAATTTGGTGTTCGTTGCGATGTTGCCACGCTATTTATAATTTACAAGAAAATCCAAGAAAAACAACCTATTTAAAATGCTTTTTAAAAAATTAACTGATTTAAATTTAATAATACTGGATTACGGTTTTCGTAACCCAAGGGATTCCAGAATATTCTTATTAGAGAAAATTGGCCATAACTTATACAGAGTTTTTCTTACGAAGGTGCCAATATTGCTATTTTTGAAGTAACAAATCTTCATTTTTTTAAATGGGACACTCTATATATTAATGCGCCGTGTTGTTAAGTGTTTCATGCTCCATAAATTCGCAATTATAACTCATATCCTAAAATCGGACGTTTGGCCAAAATTTTGGATTTTAGTGGAAAATGCAAAAATATCGTTGTTTTCCATTTACTTTTTTGTTGGTAGGCCATGGCCTAAACAAAAGCGCTTATTATCTGACGAAAATATTTTTTTAATCTCTTTTTAACGCTCCCTTATTATAAAGTTTCATATAGTTTTTAGTTTCAATATTAAGAAAATACAATTTTATAATAATTTTAATAGTTTGTTCAAATTTTGATTTCATTTTGTACCTACTTAAATAGTTTATTCCAATAATGAAATAAATTTTAAAAATCCGAAACAAAGATTGGAGAACATAGAAATAAATAAAATATCTGTAAAAACAAACTATAAATGTTCGAAATGGCCGCCATTGTGATTTAAACATGCCTCTATACGTTCTTCAAAAGATCGACTGACTTCATTCAGCATATTGTTATTGATGTTTATAAAAACTTCTCTTATTCGTTGTTTCGTATCTTCCGTAGTTGTCGGTGGGATTCTGTAGACTTGTTCTTTAACGTAACCCCATAAGAAGAAGTCCATTTTTGTCATATCGGGCGATCGAGGGGGCCACTGAAATGGGCCACCTCTTCCTATCCATCTGTTGGGAAAAGCGTTGCTTATATGCTAATGAATTACTGCAGTATGATGGACTGGAGATCCATCGTGCAAATACCACATTCTCTCCTTATAAAGTTTGGTACAACATTGGTAAGACGTGGCAACTCGTTTTGAAGGAATTGTAAATACACTTGACCAGTTACTCTCTCCTCAAAAAAGTAGGGCCCAATAACATAAGTTCCAACTATGCCACCCCACACATTTAATGACCATCTTGTTTGACTATGAACTCTTACAAAATGTGGATTTGTTGTTGAATAGTAATGGAAATTGTGACGATTCACATTACCATTTTTGTGAAAAGTGGATTCATCAGCGAATAACACATAATTAAAAAATAATCTTTCTTCTTGCATTTTTTGTTGAGCCCACTCGCAAAAAGCTACTCTGGCACCATAATCTTGGTCATTTAACTCCTGCATAAGCTGAATGTGGTACGGATGCATTTTTTGATCATTTAAAACTCTCTGAATTGTTTGTCGTGTTATATTGGTTTCATTGGCAATTGTTCGGTGTAAAATATGCGGATTTTCTGTAACTTTAAGCAAAATGGTCAACTGATTTTCTTCTGTGCTGGCTGTTTTGCTTCTCTCAGTCTTTTCGTAATCTACTTTTCCGGTTCGAACAAAACGATCCAATAATTTTTCAAAGGCTTCTTTTATTGGCTGTCTTCTTTCAGGAAAAGCTTGACAATAAAGCCTAGTGGCCAATAAACAATTCTTGTCACTGGCGCCTAATGTAAAAACCATATCAACAAGTTCTTCTTTCGAAAAATTCATTATAACTTCTTAATACGGCGTTAAAATTACAAATTCAAAACTCAAAGTTTCACAAAGTAATTACAAGAATATTCTGACGTCTGACAATGGTCGCTTTTGTTTAAGTCATGGCCACCGTTGTTTCTGTTCGGTGTCATGGCCTACCAAGAAAAAACTAAATGGAAAACAACGATATTCTTGCATTTTCCATTAAAATCCAAAAGTTTCGCAAACCGGCCGATTTTAGGTGATGAGTTGTAATTGCGAATTCATGGAGCATAAAACACTTAACAACATGGCGCAATAATATACAGAGTGTCCCATTTAAAAAAATGAAGATTTGTTACTTCAAAAGTAGCAATATTGGCACCTTCGTAAGAAACACCCTGTATAAGTTATGGACAATATTCTCTGATAAGAATATTCTGGAATCCCTTGGGTTGCGAAAACCGTAATCCAGTATTATTAAATTTAAATCAGTTGATTTTTTAAAGGCATTTTAAATAGGTTGTTTTTCTTGGATTTTCTTGTAAAATATAAATAGCGTGGCAACAGCGCAACGAACACCAAATTAAAATACTGAAGTATATGATAAATTTCATGCTGAATTGAATTCCGTATAAAAAAATGAGGGTTGCCATTTAAAAAAAAGTAACTTTTTGCTGATCTGCTTTTTTGGGACACCCCGTATACTGGAAAATATTTTTAAAATGTGCACCTTTATGGATCTTATAACTTTTATACGTAATATTTTTTCGTATTTCTGTTGACAACTGAGATATTGGACTTCCTCGCACTAATGGGCCACCCTGTATATATATATATATATATATATATATATATATATATATATATATATATATATATATATATATATATATATATATATATATCAGAATATATATATATATATATATATATATATATATATATATATATATATATATATATATATATATATATATATATATATATATATATATATACGTATAGTGAAAACCAGGCAGAAAGTGTGCGACATATGGGAAAAATTTTTATTATTAAATTTGGAAAAAAATCAACTTGGCCATTTATCTCTGCATCACTTGAAACCCAAAAAACGATTCTGTGATGCCGACTGTCATTTGTCATTTGGCGGGAAATTTAAATTTTCTGGGGTTGTTAGTCATTTGTAAAAATATCGAAAAATTTTATTTGAAAAAAGTGTTTGTAATTAAATTTTATATCCGTGTGCAATATTTGGGTTAGTTTGGGACAGATTTAAAAATTTTCACTTTTTTGTCAATAAAAATACTACCAATAATAAATTTCCTGTTTCCACCGTAAAATAGATCTTCTGCCCTTAAATAAATATTTCACGATCAACTGTGTTGATCTTCAGTTATTTAGTACGGTTTTATTGAGAAATAACAGAAAGTTGTTGTTGTTTTAGGGGAATCCTAAGTGTCGCGTAGGTGATTTTCTAATATTTTTAACCAGTATTTTAAATTTTACGTATCTATCTAATAAAAGACACTCTAAAGACTTAATTTACTACACAAAACTAAAAAAAAAGTAACAAGACCTGGTAATGTTTTTAAATTCAAACACAATGTATCTTATTTCTGCTAACTTTTTACATAGCTGGCTGTGAATTTGTCAAGCAAGTCATTTTAATGTGCAATGGCTGCAGACAAGTTATCTCTTCAAGAAAAAATTTAGTTAGTTTTAATATGTGGCGAGAATTATCAAAGTTCGCGTCATGCTGCAGAAATATTTAATGCTAGACATCCTGAAAAAAATATCCATCATTCAACATTTTAAGCAAATTTAACGAATATGGGTCTGTTGATAGTAAATACAAAGTTTCTCGTCACAGTCCTGTTACCAGTGAAAATGAAAGTTTGGATGCCATGCTATCCACTGTGGAAAACCCTCTTATGCAGCTGTCTCAACGGTGCGACCATGTTAAGAAATATTTGAAAGAACTACATTCTCGGGCAATTCGCTGCATAGAGTTTTCCCTTTAGTTTTGTGTAATAAATTACATCTTTACAGTATCTCTTAATAGATAAATCCGCAAGATTTAAAATACAGGTTCAAAATATTAGAAAATCACCTACGCGAATGTTAGGATTCCCCTAAAACAACAATTTTCAGTTATTTCTCAATAAGAATAAACTAAATAACTGGGGATCGACACAGTTGATCGCAAAACATTTGCTTAAGAGCAAAAGATCTATTTTAAAGGCGGAAACAGAAAATTAATTAATGGTAGTATTTTTATTGACAAAAAAGTGTCAATTTTTAAACTTTTCCCAAACAAACCCAAATACTGTACACGGCTATAAAATTAAATTATAAACACTTTTAAAATAAAATTTTTCGATATTTTTACAAATCGTGTGACTTCTGGCTATAAAACCCAAGAAAATTTAAATTTCCCGCCAAATGACAAATGACAGTCGGCATCACAGAATCGTTTTTTAGGTTTCAAGTGATGCAGAGATAAATGGTTAAGTTGATTTTTTTCCATATTTAATAATAAATTTTTTTCCCATATGTCGCACAATTTCTGCCTGTCACTGTCACTGTATATGTATATATATATATATATATATATATACATATATATATATATATATATATATATATATATATATATATATATATATATATATATATATATATATATATATATATATGTATATATATATATATATATATATATATATATATATATATATATATATATATATATATATATATATATATATATATATATATAAATAAATGAAATAAAGATTACGGGGATTCGGCCAGAAAGTCTTTATTATATTTTTCTTATAATGTGCCTAGCTTTCGAAATGTTTCATTTCTTCCTCAGGGCACTAAAAAATTAAATTAATTTATAATTTATTATTTAAAATTATAGGAAATTAGTAAAACTTACATTATATTTAAATATAAAGACAGCTAATTTTCGAAATTTTATGAAAAAATTGGTTGAAAAATATTCTACTTGGAATTTTGACAATATTTTTTGAAGTTGACAGTAAATAAAAAATTGGAAAAAAATATGTTAACTTGATGCAAGAGGTAGAAATCAGACATTTGACAAAAAAATATATGGGAAGGTATTCATGATTTTCTAACATCTGTCAAAAATGTGACGTTATTCATGAAATTAAAAAAATTTTTTAATTTTCTAAAAATATTTATGGTAAATTTTGGTTTATATTATTTATATTATTGTCTATATGTAAAATAAAGGAATATATGGAACTTAAATTTTGTAAGTCAGTTTTTTTATTCATAGGACAACTTTCTTTATTAATTTCAACCATTTCTAGAAAAAGTCTTTTATTTAGATTATTTTCAATGTGTAAAATTCTTGTGTCGTTAAAGTTACAGGTATGTCCAGTGTCAATTAAATGTTCGGAGAGTGCAGTTGATTGATCTTGAGTCACTTTTATGTAAACTAATTCTTTTAGAGATTTTCTGTGAAGTCTGTCCTATATATTTTTTGTTACAGTTAGAGCAAGGAATACTATAAACGCAGTTAGATTTATTAAAAATAGGATCTTTATCCTTTAAATTGCTATAAAGTTGATTAATGGATTTTATATTACGTTGTGAAATTTTAATATTTTCATTTTTAAATACTTGAATTATTTTAGGACTTAAATTTCTTATATATGGGATAGAACCATAAAATTGTGAATTGTTTGTAATAATATTATTATGTTGGGTAGTGTTAATGTTGTCATTTCTAGTATTATATAATATACGTCTGATAAGTTGTATTGGATATGAGTTTTCTAAAAGAATATTTTCCAAAATTTTAAAGTTTTTTTGTTTAAGTGTAGGGTGAACAAGTTTTTCTATTCTGCTTTTTAAAGCTAAAATTAAATTAATTTTCATTTTGTTACTGTGATAAGACATGTAGTTTAAGTATCTACCGGAACTAGTTGGTTTAATGTACCAATCTGCAATAAGAGAATTGTTATTTAATTTTATTATATTAGTGTCAAGGAAAGCAAGTTGGTTGTTATTTTCAATTTCTAACGACACAAGAATTTTACACATTGAAAATAATCTAAATAAAAGACTTTTTCTAGAAATGGTTGAAATTAATAAAGAAAGTTGTCCTATGAATAAAAAAACTGACTTACAAAATTTAAGTTCCATATATTCCTTTATTTTACATATAGACAATAATATAAATAATATAAACCAAAATTTACCATAAATATTTTTAGAAAATTAAAAAAATTTTTTAATTTCATGAATAACGTCACATTTTTGACAGATGTTAGAAAATCATGAATACCTTCCCATATATTTTTTTGTCAAATGTCTGATTTCTACCTCTTGCATCAAGTTAACATATTTTTTTCCAATTTTTTATTTACTGTCAACTTCAAAAAATATTGTCAAAATTCCAAGTAGAATATTTTTCAACCAATTTTTTCATAAAATTTCGAAAATTAGCTGTCTTTATATTTAAATATAATGTAAGTTTTACTAATTTCCTATAATTTTAAATAATAAATTATAAATTAATTTAATTTTTTAGTGCCCTGAGGAAGAAATGAAACATTTCGAAAGCTAGGCACATTATAAGAAAAATATAATAAAGACTTTCTGGCCGAATCCCCGTAATCTTTATTTCATTTAATTTATTACACGGCCGTTATTTGTACAACAAATATATATATATATATATATATATATATATATATATATATATATATATATATATATATATATATATATATGTATATATATATATATATATATATATATATATATATATATATATATATATATATATATATATACATATATACTTTGTTACTTTGCTTGAACCATTCATGATATATGTTTTATTGTTTGTTTCTTGGGATTAGGTTCATTGTAAGTAGTGTATTATCACAAATACGAAATCAATCCAAATCCAAAATCATTCCCAAAGGAGCTTCCCAAATGAGCTTTCAAAACCATTCCCAATCCCCCCACTCCCTACCAAATCCACCCACTCTTCACACTACCAAATCCACCCACTCCCTACCAAATCCCCCCACTCCCTACCAAATCCACCCACTCTTCACACTACCAAATCCACCCACTCCCTACCAAATCCATCTGCTCCCTACCAAATCCCCCCACTCTTCACCCTAGCAAATCCCCCTACTCCCTACCAAATCCACCCACTCTTCACACTACCTTATATAAATTAAAGCTATAATAAAACAAAATTCACAACAATGTCTTTGGCAGTACAAATATGGTCACTATCCCTGGATAGTATCCAAACCACACCAGATATGGATCCAAAAATAAATCCCCCCACTCCCTACCAAATCCCCCTACTCCCTACCAAATCCCACCACTCTGATATCAAATCCAGCTCCAAAGGAGCTTTCAAAACCATTCCTCCTACCAGCTTTTCCCCACACCGCTTTTATTGCTATAAATTCTCAATATTTACAGTATTTAACACAATTCACAACGATGTCTGTAGCAGTCCCTATTGATTATTCATTGAACAAGAACTAACTATTAATAATGGCATGTCCAACAGCTAGTATAAGGCTTTTGCATATGCAAGGAAAAAACAGTTGATTTACTACCCACCATTAGCTCAAGAAATATGCTTATTATTTTTAATGTCCTCGAATAATAAAAACATACAATTTAAATATACTCTATTTTATCGTTTTTAATGTCACCTGTATAATAAAAACAATTTAAGTACACGCTGTATTTTTATTAAGTTCTCAATGCCCCCCCGTATATGCAATTTAATATAGAGAAGCTCATTTCTCACGTTTTCCAGCGTTCAACGAACGCCTTTCACCTGGCTTTGTTTAAGTAAGTATATTTGCACATGTTGCATATGATATTACATAATTTCCGTGTTCGAGTTGATTACTTATAAAAAGATATGTAACCAAATGTTTTACATTTTGCAGATGGTATGATTTATTTTTGTACTGAGTTGACCCTTTAGAAAATTATATGGTTATTTTAATTCCGCTAATGGAATATCTTCTATACTTATTCAAAACGATAGTGATTTAAACACTATAGAACCAGTAAAAATTATATGTTGTTGGTGGGTCTTAAAAGTAAATGTACTTAATTAATTAATTGTTTTTTTTATTTTATAAAAATTATAGACAGCAGGTACGGGTATCGCTTGCGATAGTAAACGATCATTAAATTTAAATTACCTTTGAATAATTTCCTGAAGTACTGTATTCATTTTATACGGGTACAATTATGGAGCAATGAGTAATTATTATTTGTAGGGGATTCTTGCTATGAATTGAGTAAAAGATGTGCTTAGGAAATTAACCCGCATTATAAAAAAATGACCAGATAGACGTGCCTATTTCCATACATTTTTGCACTCTGCTTTATGCGGGATATTTTTAACAGACTTAGATACTGCCATTACTAGAAAATTATCAGCAGATGCAGGAATTTTTATTTTATAAAGGAAATTACCCCGCATTATAAAAATGATCAGATGGACGTGCCTATTTCCATACATTTTTGCAGTCTGCCCTATGCGGGATATTTTTAACAGACTTAGATACTGTCATAACTAGAAAAGTATCAGCAGATGCAGGAATTTTTATTTTACAAAGGCAATTACCCTGCATTATAAAAATTTCCGTACATTTTTGCAGTCTGCTCTATGAGGGACATTTTTAAGAGATTGTAATAAATGACTTAAGCGGGTCCGCCGTAACTAGAAAATTATAATTAGATTTAGAAATTTAGACTTACAGCTTTATAATGAATTTTAACTTTGAAAACACTACAATTTTCCACAATAAATCTAAGTCACTTTAGCATTAGCACGTTGCAAGGGTTTTCTCACATTTAAACTGTATTTTAAAATCAATTTAGGAAACCACGTTCTTTACACGGTTTTATAATATATCGGCTCGTAACTGAACTTCACGCTCGAGGAGTCTAAAAATACTTTATGAAGGTCTGTGAATCTGACGTCGAATACAAGAACGAAGAAGTGGTTCTCTCGAATCGAACCAGTTAAGAAATAATTATAGCCCAGATGTAGACAGGTTGTTGCGAGAAAAGAATATAATTATGGTTTAATATTAAATTCTCAGACGGAATAATAAAAGATTGTTACCGTTATTTTATTTCACAGAATAAGGAATTTAATATTAATAATTAGTAATTATAAGGAATGAGACAAAGGAGCGGAAATCTCTTCCTGCACGATCAGAAATATACTGCTGTCACAACTAATTTTAGTAAGCCGGAAAACCGTTTTTACGCTAAATCTAAACGTTTTAACTCTAATTTACTCTAATAAATTAATTCTTTCCTTTATGCAAAGTGAGATCAATAACTGCAAATTTGCCGAAACAGTATCTTGTTTATGAAATATATGAGATCTGGAAAAATAAAAGTAGATGTTGTAAGTTGGTTGCTATTCTCCCCTTTGGTTGTAGTAGTAGTAGTAAACCGTTTCTGTTCCTCCCACTCTTGACCTTGACTTGACCTTGAGTAACTTTAATAGTAGAAGCACTAGTATGTGGATCTGACTCCCCCCTTCCCCCTCCCCCTCCCCTCCCTCCCCCACCTTCCCTCCCCGCTCATAATATGACATTGACTTTTAATATATAAGGGAATAAAACTTGTGATGTTAGAGAAGCAATATGAAGAAGGTTACATTTAACGAAAATATGAATAAAATCCATGTATTGTTTGCATGGAAATTTGCATACAAACAAGCAAGGATTACTAACTACGAGCAGTACGTATTGGATCGCTACCGCTTTCAAAATAGACTTCAATATGCTGAGAAGCTCCTAAAGGATGTTTTGGATGAAAATTATAGGAAGAAAATATACAATGAACGTTTTAAATAATTTTTGAGTACGACCAATTCAACGTCATATCCTCCCACCTCACCCGTGCGAGCTTTACTTGAGTGGGGGAATATCTATAAATTTATACGCACACGGTTTCTGAAACATTAGTTGCTAGAAATATGATTCAAAAACGAAAGCTGGTTGTTGGCAGAAAATCGGTGAAAAAACTTAAACAAGAAGACAGAAGCAGATGCCCTGTTTGTTTATATTCCATGAGAAGAGAAGAAATTTGCACACCAAATTCGTGCACACACAAATTTTGTATAAAGTGTTTAACAGAGTGGTCGAAAACCAACACACATTGTCCTCTTTGCAGAAGATTCTATTTCTCAATTGTTTTAAAAGAGACTAAGGAAAAGATTCTTGTGAAGAAAAATGACAGTATTGATCAAGCTCTAGTGATATTGTTGTACATAAGTGACATGATGAGAAGTAAATAAAACCATGTTGTTAAATATAAAGTTTTTTATTTTATTATATTACATCTTTTTTTAATATCCAAGAATTGTGTGATTTGTCCATTCCCAGCCATTTAACATACACTTTATTTCCTTTTCTTCTTAGCACCTTTTCCACGAGATACACGTTTAAATGTTTGACTTTCTGCAACTCCGGTTCATAAAAACTACCTAAAATTAGTTCATTTTTGTCATCTGTCAGCAGATATGTTCTTGGGTTGGTTAATTTAATTTCTTTAATTTGAAAAATTTCATTGGACCAGTTTGGTGTATATCCCTTTTGGAAAGCCTCCCTGTATTTACTTATTCGAACAAAATCCCCTTGTTTAAATTGTGATTTTTTGGGGTCAATTGTTTTTATATTATTATAAGTTGATTTTAGAACATCTTTTTCATTTTCTTCATTTATATCTATAGGTTTTAATCCTGTTGTTAGATGTTTAGTTGTATTATACTTAAAAACAATATTATTTAGGATATCCAACCATTTATAATTTCCTTGCAAGCTAAACTGTTTCCACATGAGAGTTTTTAAAGTTCTGTTGACCCTTTCAACAATACTTGCTTTCACTGTGGAAAATGTACTGTAGTGATTAATGTTATATTTCTCCATTAATTTATTAAAGTTTTTGTTGAAAAATTCTCTTCCTTGATCTGTATGTATGTTAGTTGGAGGAGTTTTCGCAAGCTTTAAAATTTTTTCCATAGCTAAAGTTACTTCCTCAGCAGTTTTTCTTTTAACAGGTTGAACCCAAACATATTTGGAAAATGTGTTTATAACAACTAAAATATATCTATATCCTTTATTTAGTTTTGCATAAGGTATCATTTCCACCAAATCTGCTTGCCATAAATCGTTTAAATTTTTAATAATAACCCGTCGTCGTCTAAAATTTTTTCTAGCAGGTTTATGTAACTCGTTGACTAGATCTTCCTTGATGTTAGGTTGTGCAGACATGATAATTAAATGTTTAGTTTGTTACTTCTACAGGACATTTTATTAACAATTCGCCATAAAAATCTTCTAAATGACTACCGTCAGGACGATGAAAAGAAAGAACATCTCCATTCTTTAACCGAATACCTACAGGGTCAGTGATCTTTTTTCCATTAATTTTTAAGAAAATATATTTTTTTGGATACTCTGCCCCAATTATTGTAGCAGATTCCATAGGAAAAATATATTTAATTCTTTTGTCTTGTAAAAGTTGGTAAACTCTATCGGAGAGAGAGTAGATTCCCATAAAAGGTAATACCAAATTATAACAAAGTTTAACTGCACTAAGGTCAACAAATTTTATAATGTTATGTTCTTTATTATCCTTGCCAAAGATGTGGGAACCAAACTTGTCAATAGACATGGTTGTTGCCAGCGGTAGAATAAGGAATAAACATGTGTGAATTAGTATTTATTTAATTATTTTTGCTTCTCTTAGTTCTTCTAAAATCGATATTATTTCATTTTGATGACCAGTATGTCCAGCCATTTGTGATGCTGTCAATAATTTTAGTCTATCAATTATCTCATTTATATCGTCATAATATACATAATCTAATTTCTTTTTTGATAAATTTAACATAGCTCCCCCCTTTCCACTTTTTGTAGACAGATTTCTTGTAGAACGCGGTCTTTGTGGAGGTAACAAACGCGGAGTACTTGGTAGTATTGCACGATAACCTGTCTCTGTTGTGCTTCCACGCTTTAATATACCTTTTTGTAATAAGTAAGGTTTAACTATTGTCAAGTATTTAATGTCGGTCGAACCTTGAATTTGACTATCAGGATCAAAATTTCGTCTATATGCATTTGTCCTATTCAAAACATCCATATAATTTTCCATATCATTTGATGTATAACCAACAGGTTCTTTTTTAAAAAGAAGCTCATACAATCCAGGTGTTCCCTCATACCTAACTCCTTCAACTTTAAAATCTTTTCCTATGAAATCCACCACAGAATTAGCAATCTTATATTTATCTGCATCAACATTATATCTAAAACCATATTTGTTATCAAATTTGCCTTCCGTGTCTTTTATTAGCCCATCCACGAATGGTCTTAGAAGTGAATGATATGCTTCCAAATATTCTTCATAAGCAGGTGTTCTTGTTAATTCTAAAACATCTTGTCGCAACTCACCTATAGTTGGTTCAATTGTTGTTTCAGGGCTTGATTCTCCTAACTGTTGCGAATCTTCAAAAAATACTTCTTCATCTCCTAAAAGTGAGGGCATGTGTGTTGGAAGATATTTACTATATGCATTTGATTTCCTTTGATTGACCTCTGGCGTAGGAAATTGAAATTTTGGGGTCGAAACTAATTGTGGTGAATATACTTCTTTTTTAATGAACGGTTCTGTTTTAATTGTCTGAATTAACTCATGCAAAGGTTGCGTTATTGGTTTAAATTCTTTTTCCATACGAATTTCTTTATCAGATAAATCTGATTTCAAAGCTTTATACTTTTGTCTAACGGCCTGTCTAGTTTTTACCAACTCTTTCGCTGTTTTTTCATCCATCTTTACAAGAGGTAGGTTGTATACTAGAAAATTATCGTTTTGTCAGAGAGTTATATAGTGGAAATAAAATTATCAAATCCTTTTCTATAGCTACCACCATTAAATTGGCAGTCTTTATCAATAACGACAAAGTCATATTTATGTTTCCAACACATTGAACACAAGTTTTTAAACTCTTGAAAGCTCATGTCACCATTTACATGATCATCATATATATGTTTCAAGTTTGTAGCATCCTGTTGAAAAATTACCAAGAGGTTGGCATTATCACGTATAAGTTGTTTAGGGATTGATGAATATGTTTGACACAAATAAAAACGATCTGTATTTTTATGACGTCCAAAACAAAAATAATCCCTCATAAGACTTTGATCAGTGCATACGATATCATCAAATACAATCAGTGAGTTTGGTTTTATTTCAGTGGGTGAAACAATATCCTCAGCGTTCGATGATTCAAAATAACCAATAATCTTTAGTGGGGCAAAAAGCCTTTTTAGATATTCATATTTTGATTGATATAAGGATTTTGAGTACACATATATATTTTCAAATCTTAATCCATTAGCGTGTGTTATAAGAGAAATCATAACATTTGTCTTCCCACAACCCGATGGTCCTACTATTAAACATCTTTTACAGTTTCCACCACATAATTGTCCATGTTTTCGATAATTATCATGACATAAATCAAAATTTTTTATCGGTAAAGAAAAATCTTGTTTTTTGATCTTCATTGTTTGAACATCGCTATTTAAGTAAGGTTATTTGCGTTTTTAAATCATTTATATATAATGATTAGACATAATAATGTCATTCACTGCGTGGAAGGACAGAGAAAAGGTAGTGGTTTATTAAATACTTTTATTAATAAATTACCAGTAGAGCTCCATATTCCTTTTTATAACTTTTGCGGACCTGGTACAAAGTTAAACAAAAGGCTTGCCCGAGGTGATAAGGGAATTAATTTATTAGACGAAGCTTGCAAAGAGCACGATATAGCATATTCGGAATATTCCGATTTAAAAAACAGAAACGAGGTAGATAAAGTATTAGCTAAAAAGGCATTTAATAGATTTAAAGCTTCAGATTCAAATCTAGGGAAAAACTGTCATCCTTGGCTGTGGCCGGAATCATGAAAGCAAAAACAAAACTCGGCATGGGAATAAGAAAAAGAAAACAAAAACGCAAGAAAGCAGGTCAAATATCCTTTAACCAAGTCGTAAGAAAAGCACGTAAAGAGCTAGCTGGGAAAAAATTTGCTAATATAAGAAACGCTGCCGGCACTGCTTTGTCATCAATTAAAAAATTAAAAATAAAAGAACCTAAACAAAGAATTATTCCAATTCCAAAAACTGGTGGAATTTTACCTTTAATACCTATTTTTGCTGGTTTATCTGCTCTAGGAGCCCTAAGCGGGGGCGCTGCTGGCATTGCCCAAGCAGTAAATTCCGCCAAAAATGCACAAAAGAAGTTAGAAGAACAAACAAGACACAACAAAGAAATGGAAAAAATATCAATTGGAAAAGGTCTTTATTTAAAACCATATAAGAACGGGTGTGGTCTATATTTAAAACCATATTCAAAAAACTGTTAAATTTGCTACCTCGTCGACCTTTGACAAATATAGATTTATTAAAGTATGCGAAATTATTAAAGTTGTCACATTTTAGAGGTGTCTTTATGAGAAATAAGTTACCCAAAAAAATAAAAAAATATGAAACAGGTATTATAAATTTAGATGACGATATGGGGGAAGGCACTCACTGGACAGCGTATGTTAAAAATAATAATAACATAATTTACTTTGATAGTTTTGGAAATCTACGACCACCAAATGAAGTTATAACTTATTTCTATAGCGATGGTAGCAACAACAATATTAAATATAACTATGATAAATATCAATCTTTTAATACCTCAACTTGTGGACAGTTATCCTTACAGTTTATTTATAATAATACGTAATTGTGTTTCCATTTTATTCTTATTACGACCATCATGTCGTTTACTATAGCTCTTTCCGCAAATTCAGCTATACTTCAAGCAGATTTCCATCCACCTATTTACTTAGATCCTAACAATTCCTACGTTGTCGGACTTACCAACTTTGAAACTTTTAATGCAATACCAAATATTGATAAAAGTAATAATAAAATATATTTTGGAAAAAATAATGAATTTTTAACAATTCCTACGGGAAGTTATGAAATGGACGATGTTAATAAATATTTACAGAGTGAATTCCAAAAAAGAAATATTTCGTTTCACCTCTATGCAAATAACAACACATTAAAATCAACAATAAAGTCTACTACAGATATTATTTTTAAAGATGGAACAATAGGAAAACTTTTGGGTTTTAATAAGGGCATTGTACCAGGTGATGGAGTTCCAAGAACATCGCAAAATCCAGCAGAGATTATAAAAGTTAATTCTCTATGCATAGACTGCAGTATCGCAGAAGGTTCCTATCTGAACGGAAAGCCAGTACACATTATTCATCAGTTTTTCCCTAATGTTAGCCCTGGATTTAAAATAATAGAAAGTCCTCAAAATATTATTTATTTTCCTGTTACAGTAAATGTAATAGATAAAATAACGATAAAGGTAATAGACCAAGATTTAAATATTGTTGATTTTCGAAACGAAACTGTAACAATAAGGTTGCATATAAAAGAAGTATAATGGTTATCCTTTATAATAGAAAAACCTCCAATTTACCCACAAAAATTAATAAAAACTATAAGAAGACTAAACACCGTAAACCAAAGATTAGTAGAAAGAGAAACACACAAGGGATAACACCTGAAAATATAAGCTTTTTGAAATCTCTAGGTTTAAAGGTTTTAGTATAATGGATATCCTTAACGTAGCAGAAGGTCTTTTCATAGATAATTCAATTGTGCATTCCGAAGTTCATGGTTATGAACCATACCTACCTACTAAATTGGGAAATAATGATGAAATTATAATACCTGTTCATGAAGTAGACAAGTATAATCTTCCTTCCGAAAGCTTTCTATACATAGAGGGTAAACTAACAAAAGACAATAATACCATCTCAAATACATTAAAATTGATAAACAATGGGATTGCATTCCTTTTTAAAGAAATGCGTTATCAACTAAACGGCGTTACAATAGATTCAGTTAGAGATGTTGGGTTAACTTCAACAATAAAGGGATACTTGTCATATAATAAAAATGAGTGTAATAAACTTAAAAACGCAGGCTGGTTTCCTATGGAATCTTCACAAGTTGTTGATGCAACAACAGGATTATTCAATGTTTGCATTCCGCTTAAATTCTTAATGGGTTTTTTTGAAGACTACAAAAAAATTATTTTAAATGCCAAACAAGAACTTATTTTAGTACGCGATACTTCCGACAAAAATGCAACAATTAATACTGCAGACGAAAATCCGAAAATTGAGCTTACAAAGCTAACTTGGAATATACCTCACATTTCAGTAGCTATTCCTCAAGAATTGGCATTATCTAAAATAATTAATAAGAATACTGATATAATAATTGCTTTCCGGAGTTGGGAACTGATTGAATATCCGGAATTATTAAAAACTAATCGTCATAACTGGCCTGTCAAAACATCTACGAAAGTTAATACCCCACGTCACGTAGCAATTGCTTTTCAAAAAGACTTAAGGGATAAATCAACTACTGATATGTCTCTATTTTCCAACGTTAAATTACGAAACATCAAAGTATTTTTAAACTCTGAGAGATATCCCTACAACGATCTATATTTAGACTTTGCTAAGAATAAATTTGCATCATTATATGAAATGTTTTCACAATTTCAAAAATCTTACTATGGATTAACACCTGAACCCATTTTTTCTCCAAAGGAATTTAATACTTATGCCCCTATCGTATATATCGATTGTTCACATCAGAAGGAATCAATTGAATCCGGACCTATTGTTATGAGAGTTGAGTTTGAATTACATGATGATCTTAAAGACAAAATATCTGCCTATTGTCTTATTATGCATGACAAAGTATTTAGCTACAATCCATTAACCAAAAATGTTAGACAACTTTAAAGCGCATGCGTAATATTTTATATAAATCATTGCTCTACTATTCTTTCCTACCATTATGGGTGAAGAACTGGAACTTCGAGTATCCTTCTTTTTAGAAGAGCTGAAAAAATTAAAACAACAACTGCAAGAATATTCTGACAAGAAATCTATGATTAAACAATTCTCGCTTATTAAATTATATATATTGAAAAGATGTCATCAAGTTCGGATAGTGGTTATTCCAGTGACGACGAGCAGGCAGTTTCACCAAATGCGCAACATAGGAGTGTACGCAGACCGCGTAGGTTGAGACATTGCATCGTGCAATCCTACGTAAAATGTTGGTCGTTCAGCTTGTGTATGCACTGCTATTGTATTATTATGCATGAGAGAGTATTTAGCTACAATCCATTAACCAAAAATGTTAGACAACTTTAAAGCGCATGTCTGACTATATAAAATCAATTCTCTACTATTCTTTCCTACCATTATGGGTGAAGAACTGGAACTTCGAGTATCCTACTTTTTAGAAGAGCTGAAAAAATTAAAACAACAACTGCAAGAATATTCTGACAAGAAATCTATGATTAAACAATTCTCATTTTTGAAATTATGAGGTTATTAATTGTCGATGTGCAAGGATTTAACATAGAAAATAAGAAGTTTATTCCCAAAGAGTTGGCTGCCTATGATGGAAGCAAGACTTGTCACTATGTTTTTAAAGCACCATTTGATCTAAAATACCTGCCACCTGACTTACACAAACAAGCTGTGTGGTTAATGAAAAATCATCACTGTATCCCATGGAATGAAGGATATACACCAATTCACAAGTTTTCTGTTATAATCAAGAATTTAACAGAGAAAGTAGGTCATGTTTATGTGAAAGGGAGAGAGAAATCCGAATACATTCGAAAATATTCATTAAAACCAGTCATAGAACTTGATGAAAATCCAAAATTACAAGAAGAAGAAGCTCATTGTTTTTATCATTCTAAATCACCATGTATATGCGCACTTACTAATGTATACAATTTATATAATAATTATTTAATGATTGAATAAAACACATAAATGAAATAAAGTTTTTTATTTGTTATAAATTAGGTTGAATTCTTGAATAATTTCAGGTGACAAAAACTTCTTTACTTCATCCAAATGCTCCTCAAATCCCATTTCCTTTATGGTTTGCAGAAAAGTTCTTATATCAGAAGTATGTAAATATATGTTACAGGCTTCTGCAGCTTTTTCATACTTTCTTGCCAATTCCATACATTCCTCATACGTATAGAAGTTTTCGAATCCATACTCGGCTTCATGCTCAGCAACAAATTCTAAATTACTAAAGTGTTGCGATAGATTCTCTATAGCACTTGTTAGGTTATATGCTACTCGTTGAGATATATATGCTAACCACATCTTGTTGGAGAATGTTCAGACTTAAAGTAAGTTCAGAGCTTTAAATATTAATTTAGGAGGTGGGGGGAATAAAAAGAAAAATATGTTTATAAATTTTTATTTTCAATACAACTCTTTACAAATTCATTACATGCAAATATTTCTACATCCTCCACAACACAATCTGAGTAAAAGTTTAATAATTCTAAAACACAGCAAACAATTAAACTATTTTCCATAGGTGAAATAACATCATATACATTTTTTAACAAATCACCATTTTTCATAGAGATCCCACTAACTAAAATATTATAATATTTGGAAAATTCCTGGTTTTTTAAGATATCAAAACGATATTTGATTAAATTTGTCAAGTCACTAATTCATTTATGGTGTCACCAGCTAAAAATACTTCATTACCACCATCTTGTGTAATCTTAATTATTCTTGCATCACCAATAAACACAAAGTGAATCTCATAACCATTTCCCTTCATGGGTTGCCACCCGGTGTTGTTGGAATAAATAAAGCTCAACATAATTCCTTGGTTATTTAGGAAGGAAATCCATTGATCTTCATTAAAAATCACATTTTGATTGTATTTGTATCCACAGAGTTTAACAACAGGAATATATTTTCTCTCTAAGGAAAATCCAATGCTGACAAATTTGGATTTGGATTTGTTGATGTAGTAGATGGATTCATTGATGAGAGCTGCATTGCGCTTCTTACTAAACTCTTGTTGGTTTCCTGTTGGTTGATACATTTTCAGATGTTTGCTTGAAATAATGAGAGTAGAACTGTGGGTGACTGCTTAAATAAGCAAGCGTGGTAGTGGGGATAGTAAGCGTGGTAGTGGGGATAATGGTGGGAGGATCTAAACACTAATCTTATAGATTTAAACATCATTTAGCGACTAACCATGAGTGAGTGTAAGACAGAACTTTTTATCGACATTCAAGGATATAACTGTTCCTTTGGATACATTCCAAAAGAATTAGCGATTTATGATGGGATTCGTTGCTCAAATTATCTGTTTAAATCACCATTTCAAAAAAATATGTTATCTGCTCCTGATCTCAAACTGGTTAAATGGGCCGAAGAGTATCATGGACTAAAATGGGAATTTAGAAATATAGAACTTAATGAAATTGATGATATTTTAAAGCATGTGTTAGAAGTTTACCAATCGCCCAAAATTTACGTGAAAGGGAATGAAAAAATAAACTACTTAAAAAAGTTTTTGGATGAAGATTTCATATACGCTATTCCCATTGGTCAAGAACCAAAATTAAGTAGATTTAAGAAAATTCCAGAATGTTATTTTCACAAAAATGTGAATCCATGGCATTGTGCATTAGCAAACGTAAAATTGTTATATAATTATAGACATTGTTATGAATAAAAACCTTTTTTTATTGACTCCAGAATTTTATTTATAATACAAATATACTTTGAATAATATATATCCCATAGTACATATAAACACTACTAACAATATACTCAATAATACTATACACACATTTACATTGCATTCTTCTATACAAGATTTTCTATACAACTGATTCCATTCCTGTGTCACAATTGAAGTTTTATTGAAATAATATAATCTTAACTTATACTGTACAACGGTAGAATTATTTATAATATCATCATCTATTTTGGAGCTAAAGAAACCATTATTTATATTCATTCTTTTCCATGTTGAAGGCCAACTATCATTATTTACATTATTAACAGATAGACAAATAAATGCTTCTCGAACATTAGGATCAACTTGTATGAACAAAGTATTGTTAACGAATGCTGATAGAAATAGAACTCCTACTGGTAGCAGAGCCATTTTCAAAATAAAATATTTTTCCAGGGTTCTTATGTTTTATATTCATCATGGACTAAATCTTTTAGAATATCAATTACATTATTAACCATCTCATCATCAGTCTTGGATTTCTCTTCCAAAATACTTATATGTTTGTGTCCCCAAGCTAAAGTTCTAAAAGAATCTGGAATTATATAGCGTTTATCATCTTTTGGAGACAAAGCAACGTTATTTTTTAATTGTGTGAACATATCATGTAAAATGGAATGAAAAATATTCATTTTTCTAAATTTGATCTCAGAATTTTCAACTACGTCTTTATAATCTTGTTTAGTAATGGAATTTTCTATAACATATTTTTTAACTCCTTTCGCCTTTTTTCAGATTTATTCTCTAAATTAACACAGTAAGCTTTAGCTCCCGTCCCATAAAAACTTGAAATTGGTTTACCCGCAAATTCATCTTTCATTCGCCCTAATACAGAATTGTTCCTAGTTATATTATGTATATTATTTTCATTGTAATTAGAAGTGTCAAATTTATGTAAGTTGTCTTGCATATCTTGATAAAAGTTTTCTGTTCTTATGTTTAAAATTAAACTATCTGTATCCGTATATAACAAAATTGCTTCGTCTCCATACTTGCTCTTAATATAGTCATAATAAAAATCATATAAAACGGTTTTTGATAATTCCAAGACTGTGAATCCAACATAAACGGGTTTATTGTAAGTTATCTTTACTCTTTCCATTTGTATAGCGACTAAGTTTTCATTAAAAACTAATCGATCTTTAAAATTTGGTTTAGCAATCAATGTCTGTGCTCCTTGCTTTTTACCAATGTTCTCCCAGTGTGTGATTAATCTAATGTCAACTCGTTTATCAATATTCTCTAAAGATTTCCCATAAATGGCATTATTAAATAATTTATAAGTATCCTTTTCCAACTTATTTTTAGATTTGTTCCATTTCGGTATTTAAATCGATGTATGGTTTAAGAAATGCTGCTTGTTTGAATTTAATAACTCTATGAATTTTAGTTAATTTTAATCCGTTTTTAAGCACCTGTTTAAGATTACGATAATGAATAACATATTCTTCTTTATGGTTTAAATTGCATATTAATTTCTTTTGTTTTGAACCTGGTGCGCATGTATTTTCAGCCAAAAAGGGTAGTTCATTGTGTTCTTGATGTAAACGTTGAGGATACTTTAAATCTACTTCCAAAACGAACCCGTATTCAGCATCATCAGATATAGACATCACATCAAGATCATCTATTTCTTCCTCGCTCAGCCAAGAAAAATCACTTACGGGGAGACATTGACTCATACTATGTCCATACAAGTTAGTTGCGTCTAAATACATTATAAATGAATTTGGTTTGCTTGGATCATAATTTTCCAAGAATGGATTATTAGCTTCAGCTTTTCGAATGCTGCAATGACATACACCACCTCTTATATTATTTTTAAAAAAATGTATCATATCTATATCCGTTAATAAGTCTAATTTAACATCAGTCATTTTTAACATTGAATCCCAACTTAAACCTGGTAATGTATAATACTGGGCGGTATCTAGCTTAAAGTTACTTAAAGATACATTTCGAAAAGCTTCAAAAAAATCTGTTAAGATGAGAACATCAGACAATAAATAAATTTTGGTATAATCCATAAGATTTTGACAATTAAATAAATTCCAAATAGTAATTGCTCTATTGTAATCTGATGGACACATAGGTTCATCTTTAAGTTTATCATAAAAATGTTCAATACTTGGAAGTTGATTTTCCTGTAATTTTTCGAAAGAATCCACATAAGAAAAGGATAGACACCTTTTTTTCGAATTTCATTAAACTGGTTAGGATCTTCAAAATGTTTTTTAATCTCAATGTACTGATTTGATTCCAAGCTTTCACCAAGCTTTTCCAAAGAATAACCAACGAAACGGAATGAATCTAAAAATCTAATTTTTATAAAAATATTTCTTTCTTTATTGTCTTTATCTTTTACTTTGTCAATATGGATTTTGAAAATGAAATATATTTTTCTTTAGTTTGTGCTAATACATCAATATTATCTTCTTCACAACACAGTTGTTTAACAAATAAATGACTATCATAACCAGTTAAATTATGAAAAAAGATGGGTATAAAATTTGGAATTTGAAAGTTTAAGTTGCAAATACTGTGAGCTGCATTTCGAAATTTACCAGTTAAATGATCATGATCCCTTACTTTTTCATTTTCTTCAACTTTTTTATTACATATATGACAAATTGTGCTATTTTTATAAGCTACTTCTTCCTCATCTGTTAAAGGAAGCATTTTCACTACCGGTTTAAGATGAACATTATAAATTCTATGCACATGTTGTTCAATTCGTTTACAAAATTCATCAGCCGCGTCCATACCAAAATAGTAGTCTAATACGGACAAAGAATCATCATATGAACATTTAATGAAATAGCAAAATGCATATGGTTCATGTTTAAATGTATTTAAAGTATAAGAATTCTGTTCGTTCCCTGGTTCTAGATACTGCAAAGGTTTTAAAAAGCATTCAAAGTCTGCATATATAACAAATGGAACTTTCAACTGTTTCTGAAAATTTTCAAACTGTAGAATATTTTCTGGTATGTGTTGACCATACTTATTTATCTTAATATTATTGGTGGGAACTTTTGTATACAAATGATTACAACCATGTAACTGATGCTCTTGCAGTCTTTTTAATGATGTAAAGTATATTAAACATCCATCACAAAAATATTTTTTAAAACCAGTTTTATTAATCTGAGATGAAACTAACCTAGACATGTTCTTAATCCAACAATAATGATTATTTTCACCTTCACTTATCAACAACAAGTTTACATGTACTGGAAGTTTTTTTCTGGTGTAATGAAGAGGACCTACTACTTCATACTTGAATTTATTATCCTCATAAACACTTTCTAAACCGTAAACATTAACAGATATTTGATTAAGCGTTTCAAATTTAGATATATCTTTCAACTTTTCAGGAAACTCTAGTCCTTCAAAATTTAAAATTTCAAAAGGATTTGGATATAAACTTGTTCTTTCACTGTTAATTTCAGCAGGGAATAGTGCACTTATTACACTCCATCCGAAACAATATGAATCATTATTTTTAATGTTAATTACAGCTTGTTTCCTTGCAATTTGTTTTGGTAAAGGGATATATGAAGACGCTCTAATTGGATTAAATTTGTTTATGTTAAGTTCCAAATGTAATATTTTTTCCAATGCCCAACCGGATCCATTTTCAGCAAATATTGAAACCTTTTCTTTTATTTCAGACAAAAACTTCTTATAAATATCACATAAATCTGTTGTTGAAGTTACAACCTTATTTTTTGTATTAAACGATTTAGTCTCTAAGGTCTCTTTTGTTTGTAAAATATATTGTCCAAACAATTCTACATTAATTTTAACAGACCTATGCTTAACTAGCTGTTCAGAAATTAAACTTACATACTTTTGTTGTACTTCATTAAAAAATTCATCAATGTCCACATACTTTTTCGATGGCAGCAACATGTAGTACACAATCCTGTTTTTAAATGCAGAAGTTAAAATTTTCACTTCATCGGCACTTTTCACAATTTTATTTTTATGTAGGTTTGAACGTAAATTTGCACCAAGTTTATTTTTCACATGCCAAGTATCACAGTCTTTACATCGTGATAGAGTAAGTTTCGGTACTGGAGGTCTATCTTCTGTAATATCTTCTATTTTAAGTTTTTTTGAAGACACATCACATATTTGAGTCTTGGATTTTCTTTTCTCGCGCGAACAAGACGGTCTCATGGGACACGATTCTCTTTTATGTCTATACACGTTTGATTGTTGAGTAAAACTCTTGTTGCAATCACTGCATGAAAACATGATGAGAACTAAACAAAAAAGCACGAGAAACTTATACTTATTCTTCCGCAATCAGATTTCTTCCTCTCATTACGGTAAACCATTCATATAAATCTAAACCTAAACTTATAAGACTTATATGGTCATTAAAATGTTTTGATTTTATAGATCCTGCAAGAACATTGTTACATAACGCTATACCTTCCTCAAGCAACGTAAAGAGTTCATCATCACTACACTCTAATTCTAAAAGTTCATAGCGCGTGTCCACAAAACACTTTTTTAAATTTTTTACTTTTATTTGATGTTTATGTTTTAACATCTTCTTATTCTTTTATAACAGTCAACACATTCTTGGGTTATTTTAACTGGTCTCAGCTCACAACACTTTGCACAATACTGTATACAAGCACTATTACTCTTAACAATTAGGTTTTTGCAAACTAAACAACGACACCTTGATAAAACACTAAAGTTATATGTAGTAATTCGAAACCATGGAGGATACATAACTAACAAGGAATCATTCGGTATTGATTTAAATAAGGATTTTAAGCGGAGGGGAGAGGAGTGGGGATGAGAGAGGGGAGAGGAGTGGGGGGATTTGGTGGGGTGAAGAGTGGGGGGGATTTGGTGGGGTGAAGAGTGGGGGGATGCTTTAAAGTGAATCCATAGATTAATGAATAATACTTCTAATTATTTGTTTGACATTTATAAAAAATACATTTACTAAAACTAAAATACATTTATTAAAATACAGGTTTATTTTCGAAAAAATAACAATATCTACATTAGTCTACTTGAGATGTGGTACATATGTTTCTATTGCAAACGAAACATGCTTTCTGGGATGTGGGAGGTCCATCGAAGTGTGTGCTCCAGTCAGGACGATTGTAATGAAAAAAACATGGTAAGTTAATTTGAAGATTAAAACTTGATTTATAAGACATTGGTAATTTTCCCCATACATCCAAGAGCTCCAAAGGGTCTGCATAATTAATTAGATATTCCAATGGTAACATTTTTAGTTCTTCTGTAGTAAAATCTTGCAAGGTTTTCTTTCCACTTACATGACTAAACATTACATTTGCTGTTGGGCAAGACATAGTTTTTCTTTCTTTTCCTTTTCTGCTTCCAATTCTTGAATCCTTTGACGCTCTGCTTCTCGAAATTGTTTTTTCGCTTTTTTGGAGAGATTGGGTGGAGGTTTTCGTAAAATTAAATTATTTTCTATGTAGTCTTGTGGATTATAGCTTTCGCAATGTTCTGTGTCCCAGGAGAGATCAATTGGTACTACCAAAGACATTGTTGTGAATTTTGTTTTATTATAACTTTAATTTATATAAGGTAGTGTGAAGAGTGGTAGGATTTGGTAGGGAGTAGGGGGATTTGCTAGGGTGAAGAGTGGGGGGATTTGGTAGGGAGTGGGGGGATTTGGTAGGGAGTGGGTGGATTTGGTAGTGTGAAGAGTGGGTGGATTTGGTAGGGAGTGGGGGGATTGGGAATGGTTTTGAAAGCTCATTTGGGAAGCTTCTTTGGGAAGCTCCTTTGGGAATGATTTTGGATTTGGATTGATTTCGTATTTGTGATAATACACTACTATTGGAAAAACATTTTTTTTTAATTATTTTTTATTAAAAGTCCATTGACGTTTCGACCCGTTTTCGGTCATTTTCAAAATTTATTTTTTTTTATTTTGTTTGGTAACAGACCTAAAAATACATTATTGGTTAAAAATTTTTTACAAAAACACAACAATACGACAGTAAAAGATTAAAATTTGGACACTTTATCTGAAATTCTATGTTCTTAACAGTAAACATTTTTGTACAATTTTCAAGATATTTTTATTATACCCACCTTGAAAACTTTATGGTCTTTGGAGGACTAATCTGTTATTTTTTATCAGACATATTAAAACGTACCAGAGTATTTTACATGGAAAGAGAAAACACCGTTGTTTTTTTTATTAAAAAAATTGTAATCTATTGATTTGATATAAGAGGATATACTTTTTTTAATTTGTTGTAATTAAATTAGCGTATATGCGGCTAAGTCCTCCTATATCTGTTCTGTCATTCACAGCATTTTTATCTTTTTTTATTTCTATCATTTCTTTGATGGACAATTTATAATAGTTATGATATTTATTCAGAATTCTTGTTTGGTTGTAACTTAATTCATGTTTTGTCTCTCTTACATATTTGCTCAGAGCTGTTGATGTGTATTTTGTGTATTTGTGTCCATTAAGTCTGTTCTATAGTAACTGAGATGTCATCCCAATCTATTTTTTTTGGACAATTTGTGCATGGTGCAGAGTATATCACATTAGATTGGTTCATAGTTGGTGTTCATAGTCGGTTAATAGATTCCACAAGAAATTACAATTCACAAGTGAAATAGAAACAGACAATAGAATAAGCTTCTTGGACGTGACTCTAATTAGAAAAAATAATAAAATAATAACAGAATGGTATACTAAACCAACTTGGTCAGGAAGATATTTGAACGCTCATTCCAACCATTCAAAATCTCTAAAACAAAGTGCCATTATTGGCTTGACAGACAGAGCTGTTATGCTTACCTCACCCGAACTAAGAGCCAAAATTTTAAACAAAGTTAAGACTGTTTATAGAGTGAAAAAAAAACTTACACACAAATTATATAATAGCGCATTTAGTACCAAAAGAAACTCGGATGAAATAGCAAACAAATATGTGTCACTACCCTATATAAACGAACTATCTGAGAAACTGAAAAGTATTCTTAAAAAACATAACATAGTGGCTTGTCATAAAACAACAAACAAACTTGGTTCTCTTTTCACGAACTTAAAAAGTCCGACACCATCTATGAACCAATCTAATGTGATGTACTCTGTACCATGCACAAATTGTCCAAAAAAATATATTGGGATGGCATCTCAGTTACTAAAGAACAGACTTAACGGACACAAATACACAAAAAACACATCAACAGCTCTGAGCAAACATGTAAGAGAGACAAAACATGAATTTAGTTACAACCAAACAAGAATTCTGAATAAAGATCATAACTATTATAAATTGTCTATCAAAGAAATGATAGAAATAAAAAAAGATACAAATGCTGTGAATGACAGAACAGATATAGGAGGACTTAGCCGCATATATGCTAATTTAATTACAACAAATTAAAAAAATTATAACCTTTTAACCAGCATTAGTCATATCCTCTTAATATCAAATCAATAGATTACAATTCTTTAATACAAAAAAAACAACGGTTTTTTCTCTTTCCATGTAAAATACTCTGGTAGGTTTTAATATGTCTGATAAGAAACAACAGATTAGTCCTCCAAAGACCATAAAGTTTTCAAGGTGCGTATAATAAAAATATCTTGAAATTGTAGAAAAATGTTTACTGTTAAAAACGTAGAATTTCAGATAAAGTGTCCAAATTTTAATCTTTTACTGTCGTATTGTTAATTTGTTGATTTTTAGCCAGTTCAGGACTGTACTTGCTCTGCTCTTGTTTTTAGAGAAGCCCAGTTTTGATCATTAAAAATAATAGCTGTATCATAAGCATATGATATATATATATATATATATATATATATATATATATATATATATATATATATATATATCATATATCATATGCTTACGATACAGCTATTATTTTTAATGATCAAAACTGGGCTTCTCTAAAAACAAGAGCAGAGCAAGTACAGTCCTGAACTGGCTAAAAATCAACAAATTAACTTTAAGCTCACAAAAATAAAATTGATTACATTCTGTTTAACCTCCGCTGCTGAAAGTGTGATTGATAGGGTGAGTGTGGACCCCCCAAAACACCAATTTTATTGGACCTGTAAATTTAATTAAATATTTAGGTGTGTCTATCACCAAATATTTAAAATGAACAAATCATATACAAGAAGTTACAAAGAAGGTATTTTTGTAGTTTTCTTTTTTATAAAAATATCTGTTACATTCTCAACATTATCATTTTCCATAACCTCGTTCCATGGATCATCCTGCAACTTGTTTGTATGGGCATTTTAGTCTGTTATTGCTATATAATGTTTTTTACTAACCTCTGTATCGGGAAACTTTACCTCTAAACACACAATGTAGTAATCTGTGATTGAAGACTACATGGTGTACTGTTGTCAGTGTTGACAGGTGGTAGAGGAATTCTTTCCCGACTGAGGAGGTACCACCCCACACACCCTCTTAAAATGGGGTGGTGAAATCCCTATGAATGTTTCCAGCACTGGGCGTGTGAGTCGGCTTTGCGAAAATCCCACGGTACCATAGTACTTAGATTTGCTGCTTTAGTGGGTTGTATGAAGATAAAAAAGTATTGATATTTGTAAGTCTTAAACATTTTTAAAAGAAGTGTATTTTAAAGGCTTTTACTATAATAAAATAACATTATTTCGTATGCTGACTTGCTGCATGAAAAAAAATTATCGATGGAATTGGCAACTTATGCGGTATCATGTGTTTCTTGCCAGTACCGTTAGTTAGAGAAAGTTTAAGCTGCGATTACCAGTTTATTATTGCAAAGCGTCATTTATGAATATTTTTCTTCAAGGTGAATCCATACCAGGATATGCCGGTTTTAATATATGCAATGAATTTCGTAATCCCTTTATTGTAATATTTAATTTTTAATAAGCGAAATATTTCATTTACTAGTCTTAAATCATCACATTTGCACGACCTTGAACCTATAAAACCCAAAATAAATTAAAAAGAAATGACAAGCAAAAAACTTTAATAATTTAAAATGGGCCATTATCCAAATTCTTGAACCGAAGCCAAATTTTAGTGCGCGCGTGATCTCAGAGCCATCAATCTAAAATCATGTTATCTATCAACGTCTTGGAGAAAGCAGGGTATGTGGCTTTTCCCTTACTTCTAAATGCACTTTTCCAGTCCTGTTAAGCGTACAAATCAAGGGAATATTTTCTCGACTAAAAGAAATGTTTTGGATGTTCTATAAACTTATGTATTCCTCTTATCAACTTTTAAAGGTACTAATGAATTAATTTCTAAGCCATTAAGCTTAAAGAATATTAAAGTCTTAACAAATTTTAATTATTGTTCTTTAGCTTACTAAATTTTGCATCTTTTTTAGAGCAGACTTTTAATTGTACCACCAATGCCACTTTCTAAAAGCTGTCTGCATGAATGCAAGATTAGATCGTATTTAAAAATATTCGTTTACTGTGGCCATTTACAAGGTTCTGCTGCTGCGTCACGTCGGTGTCGCGAAGGTGGCAGCGAGCGTGCCGTCATTATGTTTACTACGCTTTGTTGCTATGATATTTTTAGTAATACAAACATAACAGTAAGGTGTCAGATTGTTTATCATTACTTAATTAGAAATTTTTTCTACGTTTTGAAAATGAGTTCTAGTGAAGATGACCTGCCGCAAGATCTCGCTGAAGAGGCAAGAATAGAGACACTTAATCTCCTTCCTGAAGAATCAAGAGAGCGATATGAAAAGGAATATAGTTTGTTCAAAGAATGGATGGAAGAGCGCGGGGTAAAAAAGTTTCTGAAGATGCCACCTTGGTGTATTTTTCGCAGCGAGCAAAAGAATTAAAACCATCAACATTATGGCGCAAATATAGTATGTTGCGGTCTGTACTAAACGTTAGGGAAAATATAGACATCAAGTTTCCAAAATTAGTAGCCTTCCTCAAACGGCAAGCCACCGGTTATGTGTCAAAGAAATCTCTAACTTTAGAAAGAGATGAAATCTCAAGATTTTTAGTGGAGGCCCCAGATAGAGATTATTTGCATATGAAGGTAAGCTTTTTAAATTCAAAAATATGCATTTTTTGATAGATTCTGTTTTTTTTTTCAGATCGCTTTACTATTTGGCATTTGCGATGCTTGTAGATGCGAAGAACTAGTTAAAATGGACCTTAAAGACCTTGATGATCGTGGCGATATGGTAATAATAATCCTTGCAGTTACAAAAACTAAGAAAAAACGCACATTTATTGTCTCCGATGATATAATAAACGGAGTGTCCGCCTTGGATTTATAGAGAAAGTATAAGAATTCTAGACAGTCCAGAACAGCGCACCACAGATTTTTTGTCAATTACTGTAAAGGGAAATCATCTGTGAATGTGATTGGAAAAAATACAATGGCCAAAATTCCATTCAAAATTGCAACATTTTTAAAATTAAAAAACCCTCAAAGTTATACAGGCCATTGTTTCCGAAGAACTTCGGCGACGCTGCTCGTCAATGCAGGTGGTGATTTGGTGACACTTAAGCAGCATGGAGGTTGGGAGTCTGGGAAGATTGCGGAGGGATATGTCGCAGAACCATTAACAAGAAAAAAGGAAGTGGCAAACCAAATCATTACTGGTCGACAACTGTCTTTACCGCCAAGTTCTTCCAAGGATCACGTTGATATCTATGTGCCGATAGCTACTCCTTCATTGGAAAGCAACCTTACAGGCAGCCATAAAATACATAATAAGGTAATAATATTTAAAAACCTTATTTATAAGCTGGCGGATGCGCCAGAAAAGCCCTTCTTGTTTTGGGTTGCCTATCTTTTGTTAGGTAAGGGATAAATTTAGGCAAGGGTCAATAACAAATAAAGCACATGGTAAGAGTTTAATAAATAAATAAATTTTTATTTTTTCAGTGCTAATAGTAAAACAATACCTTGGATTATTTTAAGCATTGTGTTTTAATTAGTTAGTAAACCGTTTTTCACATTAATGATTACTATTTTGTTAGTATCGCATAAGCTTAACTTAAAACCTAACAACCCAATTCTATTTTCTTTGGTAAAATCTCTACAGGAGGTGTATTTTAGAGATTTTACTCTAAAAGTAACAACGACATCGGTTTTCGTTGATAATAGTGCGGATAACTACAAAAAAGCGTGTAATACACAGAAAGAAATCTTGGCTAAAATCAACTCAATAACATACCAAATCAATCAGATTCAGGATTGATATAGCGCCTATCACAAATTGAATTAATATCATTTAACTATTTTATTGACTTTGTGTCTAATTTAAATTTTATCATTATTAGATAAATTTAAGAAAACAGGTTTAATAAACTTTAGCACAAATGCGATTAACATTATGTTGTCGTTTATTTATGTTTATTTGTATATGATTGTGAAAAGAAAAAATTGTATTGATTTAAGTTAAAATTTGATAAAAATTACTAGCTGTTGAGTATAGCTTAGTAAATATATGCTATAATATTCTACACATTTTCTCGAACCTATTATTTATTTAGTTTTATTGTATTAATCACATTTAGGATACTTTTTGTTTAAACACTAGGTGATTACTAGCAAATCTTAGATTGGTTTACCTAAAATTTTTACTAATTAAAAGAAATTTTTTTATTAAATCCAGCAAAATATTGGTAAATATATGAATAGGTATATCCATTGGAAAATAATATTTTCTACTTTTTTATTAAACAGCAAATTATTTAAACTAGTTTTATACAAAATAAAAATTAAATAAGTTTTAGGATATTTTATGTAAATTAATTATATTTATGTAATAAAATTATCAAAGTCTACCCGGAAAATAAATTTACCTTAATTTTTACACTAATGCCGTTCTCATTAAAACATTTTGGTTTCTACTAAATAACCTGTCCCACCTGATAATTATATCTTGTTATTCGTTATATTCTCTAGTTTGCACTAATATTAATACCTAATAGGGCATATATAAAAAAATTAATTTATATTCACATCAAGATTTATTATTTTCAGTAAGATATTTAGGTTTTAGATCGGTACAAATTCGAAAAAAATTTACTTGAAAACAAAACTTAAAATTAAATTGATACTAAATAACATATTATTTTATTTACATTATATGATGACACCGAAACTGGGAAACAATGAGTTGTCTGTTCTTCAGACACCCTGGGTATGAACCTGCCTGATGAAGGGTAAGGGCCCAGAAATCGCGAGAACGAGAGGGCACCCAGACCAGAATCAAAAATAGTCCTAAATTTTATTTTTATTTTTCATTTTACGGTTCTCTTATTCTGCACTAGCGAAGAAGATAATAATCTTTGCATTTACATTTAATATATATATATATATATATATATATATATATATATATATATATATATATATATATATATACATTTAATATATATATATATATATATATATATATATATATATATATATATATATATATATATATATATATATATATACATATATACATCTTACATCAATTATAATCCATCATTTTTGCGTCCCCTAGAAATAGAGGCTTTAGGCTTTGTACCTCAAGCGTATATCGCTTTTTCCCCTTTTTGTATTGCTCCTAATTTTTCTTTTAAATATCTCTTAAAACTAAAATATAGCTTTTCTTTTATTATGCAGCATTTTTAACTCCTTTCATAATATAATCATATTTGCGTCCGGCGTATAATTTTCTACATTTGTCGGTGCATTTTGATTCCGAGCGGTATAATATTTGGACACTTCTGTATCAATTCTACTACCAGAAGTCCGATGTGTACGATTGGGACGTTCAATCCGATAAAATTATTTTTCAAATTAAAAATTTTAGTGGTCAGTGGCGCTTAAGAAACAAATTTTTGACATTTATTACGTTTGTTAGAAATTTAGTATTGTTGCTGGCAACGGCAATACATATATTTCTGTAAAAATTAAATTGGGAAATTTTAGAATTTTTTTGCTCGTGATTTTACGCCTATGTATTTGTACGATATTTTATGGTTCAATGGTTTCATACAACTTACCTTAGAAATACATGTACATATGTTCAGAAGTTTATTTTCTTCTATATTTGTGTGAGTTTTCTATTCGCTTTTCCTATTTTCCCAAAAATATTTTTTTTGATTCAAAATAACTTCGCTTTACAAGAAATACAAAACGCTTTGTTTACATTAAAATCTGACGTTTATCGTTCGACTTTTCCCGAATCTAATAGCCGATGTTAAGCGATTGCTGTTTAAAGTAGGCCTGGGCCGGCTTTGACTAAATCTTGGGTAACTTGACCAAAATTTAACAACGCATTAAAATTTATCACGTTGTTAGTTAATTACGAATTAAATGTTCTTTCTGCAACCCGCCTAAAACTGATAAAAAAATGAGATGTCACAATATTATTTAAGTTTGGCAATGCCCCGACTGGATCATTTGTTTTTTCTTTATAACATTAGAGCCCGTGACGTTAGGCTCTTCATATTCGTCGGATAAGGGCCGGTATTTGGGCATTTTTTAAAATAAAAAATGTGCGATTTGAGGGAAAAAAGTTTTGGGCATGTCTGTGGACTACACTCGTTCAAATATATGCAGGGAATTAAATAACATATACATATGTATATGTATATAGGTCGATATGTAAAATGAAAAAGCTACAAATTCTAAAATTTCCCAATTAAATTTTTACAGAAATATATGTATTGCCGTTACCAGCAACAATACTAAATTTCTAACAAACGTAATAAATGTCAAAAATTTGTTTCTTAAGCGCCACTGACCACTAAAATTTTTAATTTGAAAAATAATTTTATCGGATTGAACGTCCCAATCGTACACATCGGACTTCTGGTAGTAGAATTGATACAGAAGTGTCCAAATATTATACCGCTCGGAATCAAAATGCACCGACAAATGTACAAAATTATACGCCGGACGCAAATTTGATTATATTATGAAAGGAGTTAAAAATGCTGCATAATAAAAGAAAAGGTATATTTTAGATTTAAGAGATATTTAAAAGAAAAATTAGGAGCAATACAAAAGGGGAAAAATCGATATACGCTTGAGGTACAAAGCCTAAAGTCTCTATTTCTAGGGGACGCAAAAATGATGGATTATAATTGATGTAAGATGTATATATATATATATATATATATATATATATATATATATATATATATATATATATATATATAGGGTAGTCGTTGCTGACTAGTTAGGAAGTGAACTAGTAATATTGGGTTGCGCAGCAAATGAAAGAATACCCTTTAAAGTTGTTCCAAGCTTTCGAAAATATTTATTTTCATCTTCAGGGAAACTACAAAGAATTGCCAGTATTAAACATGGTTCTTATATTAACCATTGTTTTAAGTGAGCTTATAAGCAAATTTATTACTTACAACTTAGTTGAGGATGTTCATTAACGGTGTTAAAGTATTATCTAGGGAATCAGTGAAGTCCTCCAGATTGGGATCGAAAACCAAGCGTCATGAATTACTTAATTATTCTAAATTTACACTTATTACACAATGGCACAGACAGATTAAAATTACATGAAAGTCATTAATTAAAAAAAAGAAGAAAATTAAAGATCATTTCTTTCTCAGTTTTTTGAAATTCATTTTAGCCATGCGGTACGAGATGACAGACTGATTTGATTGAGCGGGAAACTCACTATGGACTGTCAGAAGTCAGTTATTAGCGACATCTGTGTATTATATCAAATTATATGCGAAACATGATTACAGAAGTCTGTAAAATTAGGTGTGTTATTTACCTTGTTGAGATAACGTGTTGGATTTATATTGCGGTCAGGAAGTACAAACTAGCGGATGCATTTAAAAGCTTATTTATGAGACATCTATGAATTTCAATTACAATTATCTGTAATTTGATAAAAAGATTTTGTTATATGTAGGAAATGGGTAAGTATTCTTGAATTTGTTGTGAAGGAAAAAAATAATTTTTATTATACAAACAATTGTCATTATACTTGAATCTCAGAGTCGTTCAAACGATGATCCTTGTCTAAAAATAGTAGATATGAATATATTTCACTTAGGTGTTTTATATCGGTTTTTTTATTTATGCAATTAGGTTCTTGTGAAATAAAGGCCATTTCAAGAAAAGATCTTTTAGAGTTATTTTTTTGTGAAGCAAGTATCCTGGTTGCATTATAATCAAAGTTATGTAGTAAGTTATTAGCGTGTTCTGCCAGAGCACACCTCGCTGGATGCAGTCTACAATCACTCTTGTGTGCTGTGATTCTGTCGGCCAATGGTCTTGTAGTTTGGCCTATGTATATTTTTTTTCACAGTCTGTACAAGGAACGCTGTAAACCACATCTGTTCTTCGAGTAAGAGGGACCTTGTCTTTAAACCTGGAGTGCACCGAAGAAATTGTGAGTACTGGTTTGTTCGCGATTTTGACATTGACTACCTGATTTATTGTTCTGGACAGCGCCGGAGTTATCTCTCTAATGTAGGGAAGTGATATGAATTGAGTAGTTTGCGTCACTTCAGTTATATTATTGTTATTATTTATTAGGTTATGTTTATTTAATATAGGTATGTTGATGGCAGGAGTGCTGAACAAAATTCTATTAATCAGCTTGGGCGGATATGAATTATCGATGAATAATTGAGCCAGGATATCTAAGTTTTTTTTATGTAGAGATGGATCTGAGATTTTTAGAATTCTTGATTTCATTTGTTTAACCAGATTCACTTTCATATTATGTTTATGATACGAGAAATAATTCAGGTATCGTCCTGAGCTGCAAGGTTTCCTGTACCAATCTATCACGATTTTGTTGTTGTGAGTTCGTGTGAATTTGGTATCTAGGAAAGGAACCGAGCAGGTAGGGTCTCCGGTTTCTATAGTGAACTGGATGTGTTGATCGAAATCATTTAAGGTTTCTAGTATCTCATTAATTCCATTTTGTGGTAGTGCTTAAGGACAACCCTAACATTATATTAACTAGATCCGACAAGGGCAATGTAACTGTTATCATGGAAAAAGAACAATATTTACAACTCTCCAATGAATTAATCCAGAATGATGAATCTTACATCAGTTTACCACGAGACCCTACACTTTCAATTCAAAGAAAGTGCAATGAATTAATCAAACAATTGTATAATACAGGACAAATAGATGAGGCCACAAAGAAAAAGCTTACAAGTTACAAGAGTACATCTCCAAAATTTTACTCATTACCTAAAATCCACAAACCAACCTTGTCTGTCAGGCCAATTGTAGCTTCAATTGGTGCACCCACGGAATTTATTGCAAATTTTATAACTGAAATCCTCACAAAAGCATATGACTTCGATAATGATTATTATATTAAAGACTCTTTCCAAGTCTATGAAAAATTTAACCAATTACAGCTTCCTGATGGCTATGTGGTAGCAAGCCTCGATGTTGTCTCTCTTTTCAGCAATGTTTACTATGATGCTGCACACAGGGCCATCTGTAAGTGTTGGTACCGCATTAGTAACTATTGTAATACAGACAGAGACTCCTTTCTTAGATTAATTGAATTTCTTTTTGATAACACATATTTCTCATTTGACAACAAATACTATAAACAAACTTTTGGTACCCCAATGGGGTCTTCTATCTCTCCTATACTTGCAACGTATGTGATGGACGAATTGCTGGACACAGTTCTTCCTGTTCTCTCCTTTAATCCCCTTTTTTTAAAAAAAATACGTGGATGATATAATTGTAGCACTACCACAAAATGGAATTAATGAGATACTAGAAACCTTAAATGATTTCGATCAACACATCCAGTTCACTATAGAAACCGAAGACCCTACCTGCTCGGTTCCTTTCCTAGATCCCAAATTCACACGAATTCACAACAACAAAATCGTGATAGATTGGTACAGGAAACCTTGCAGCTCAGGACGATACCTGAATTATTCCTCGTATCATAAACATAATATGAAAGTGAATCTGGTTAAACAAATGAAATCAAGAATTCTAAAAATCTCAGATCCATCTCTACATAAAAAAAACTTAGATATCCTGGCTCAATTATTCATCGATAATTCATATCCGCCCAAGCTGATTAATATAATTTTGTTCAGCACTCCTGCCATCAACATACCTATATTAAATGAACATAACCTAATAAATAATAACAATAATATAACTGAAGTGACGCAAACTACTAAGTTCATATCACTTCCCTACATTAGAGAGATAACTCCGGCGCTGTCTAGAATAATAAATCAGGTAGTCAATGTCAAAATCGCGAACAAACCAGTACTCACAATTTCTTCGGTGCACTCCAGGCTTAAAGACAAGGTCCCTCTTACTCGAAGAACAGATGTGGTTTACAGCATTCCTTGTACAGACTGAGAAAAAATATACATAGGCCAAACTACAAGACCATTGGCCGACAGAATCACAGCACACAAGAGTCATTGTAGACTGCATCCAGAGAGGTGTGCTCTGGCAGAACACGCTAATAACTTACTACATAACTTTGATTATAATGCAACCAGGATACTTGCTACACAAAAAAATAACTCTAAAAGATCTTTTCTTGAAATGGCCTTTATTTCACAAGAACCTAATTGCATGAATAAAAAAACCGATATAAAACACCTGAGTGAAATATATTCATATCTATTATTTTTAGACAAGGATCATCGTTTGAACGACTCTGAGATTCAAGTATAATGACAATTGATTGTATAATAAAAATTATTTTTTTCCTTCACAACAAATTCAAGAATACTTACCCATTTCCTACATATAACAAAATCTTTTTATCAAATTACAGATAATTCTAATTGAAATTCATAGATGTCTCATAAATAAGCTTTTAAATGCATCCGCTAGGGTGTACTTCCTGACCGCAATATAAATCCAACAAGTTATCTCAACAAGGTAAATAACACACCTAATTTTACAGACTTCTGTAATCATGTTTCGCATATAATTTGATATAATACACAGATGTCGCTAATAACTGACTTCTGACAGTCCATAGTGAGTTTCCCGCTCAATCAAATCAGTCTGTCATCTCGTGCCGCATGGCTAAAATGAATTTCAAAAAACTGAGAAAGAAATGATTTTTAATTTTCTTCTTTTTTTTTTAATTAATGTCTTTCATGTAATTTTAATCTGTCTGTGCTATTGTGTAATAAATGTAAATTTAGAATAATTAAGTAATTCATGACGCTTGGTTTTCGATCCCACTCTGGAGGACTTTACTGATTCCCTAGATGATACTTTAACACCGTTAATGAACATCCTCAACTAGGTTGTAAGTAATAGATTTGCTTATAAGCTCACTTAAAACAATGGTTAATATAAGAACCATGTTTAATACTAGCAATTCTTTGTAGTCTCCCTGAAGATGAAAATAAATATTTTCGAAAGCTTGGAACAACTTTAAAGAGTATTCTTTCATTTGCAGCGCAACAGTAGTATAAGTAGATGCTTAGTGAGTTTCCGCATGCGCAGTAGGGTCGACCTTGAACGCTCAGGTGTGCTATTGCTATTTGGCCTTGATATGCGCAGGTGTTATTCCAAGGTCAAGGTCAATAACTTGGCCTTGAACGCGAGCAGATGTTTCTTTGTTTGGTGGTGGTGGTGACCAGGTGGACGACGCTTATTTCAATGTTACATTTGCTTGGTCTTGAACGCGAGCGGATGTTTCTTTGTTTGGTGATGACCAGGTGGACGACGCTTATTTCAGTAGTGATCTATAGGGGTCTGACCATCATGCCAAAATGACGTAGGCATGCCAAAATGACGTAGGCATCTCGTAAGCACATGGTGGCGCCATCTAGGGTGAGTGAGAGGTACTAATTTAAGTTAGAGGTTCGAATTTTGATGGTCTAGTGTAGATTTCTGTAATTTTTGGAACAAGTTAAGCCATCTTGTTTTTCTAAATGGATATTAATTTCATTTAAGCTATGTCAGATGTCACCAACTGTCAACCATCAAGAAAAGCCTCCCTTGGAGCAGGCGTCACTCACATGATCACAAGAGTAGTAAACATTTAGGTTATGTTTCGAGTGTTAAAAAAAAGTCATTAAACTTACTGAATAAAAAAACGCTGTTGTAAAATTAAGGTTTCGAAAATTTTCTATGAATTATATCAATGAGGAATACTATTTTTAGTGAGCAATAACAAAAAATATACACCTTTTTTCTGGTATCATGCATTAGCAAACTGGTTAGGAGTCGCCAATCAGTTCGGGTCACTGGGGTTATCACATGTTTTTCGCTTGTGTGTATGGTAAAAGCATCGTAGTTAGTGAAGAAGGAATAAAACGATCTGTATTATTTATTGAATCACGTTGACTAATTGTATTAAAAATATTAAATAGTAGCTAACCCAATCCATCCCTGTTGAACCTAGCCTACTCCAAACGACAAATATATATCACAATACCCACTAATAAAGAAATGCCGGAAACATATTTTTCAGCCCTAAGGTTTTGAAAAAAAGTATACTACATCTCCCTTATAATTCTTTAAACAGAATAAATTAGTAAAATAGGATTTATAAATAATATCGAAATACGAAAGATCTGTTCAACTATATATTTATTTTTTTAGTATTACTTTTAAAATTGATTTTACGTACGGTATCGTAACGAATGTAAGATAACATGTTACTAGGAAAGATTTATCGGGTTTTTATTTACAACTAAATGATAAATTATCATAATTATGAATTTATTTAATTGTGATGAAAGAAATATGCTGCGCTTATCAGTATCACTAGGCAGTTTTATACAAACAAGTTTTCAGATTTTGTGCAATCAGTTGCTGTCTAACCACCAATCTAGGTTGAATTACCTGTTATTATTACATTAAATTTATTCTTTTGGTTTTTAGTGAGTGTGTAGTTTATTCTTCGGCAAGTACATTAAATTTTTTTGTCTTTGATATATAAGTTGTGATTACCGAAGTCCTTATTAATATTTAAATTATGTTGCTCTTTTTTTCCAATAGACTTATTTCTCACTTGAACAATATAACACAATAATATATTTAATTTTTACAGCTCATAAAAGTTTTAAGAAAAAATATACTGTGATTCTGTTTTTCAAAAGTAAAAAATTAGGATTTGGTTTGGTATCGGTTTGTTTGAAAGGGAATTGTATTTTTTTAATAAAACAGTTCCTTGTCGAGTAGACTTTTAATTTAAAATGAAACTGAAAGAATATTAAAATGTATCTATTTATTTATTATAGACTTTTGCATATTAAAAAAATATATTGTGATTCCTTTTTTAAATAATAATATTAAAATTTAGCATTATACACGTACATACATGTTTTGTTTCTGAAGAAAGATTTTACTAGGAATAGTTTGAAAAGTATGTATCATGTTTAATATTGCATTAGTATGTAGAGACTAGCACCTTATCTGCCTTTTTTTTCGATAAATAGAGAATATAAACTTAATAAATATATTTTATTTTGAATTTTATTTTGTTCAGAGAATGGGAGATTTTTTTTCACAGTGTTTAACAAAAAAAAAACAAAATTCTGTTGAAGATTCTATACGTTTTGTGCTTTAAGAAAGGTTTTTTCTTGTTTATACAGACAATACCTATAAAGTAAAATACGTTGTTTTTTAGGAAATGTTTATCTGTGAGCACTGTTCCCAACTATTCGCCAGTAAGGCCAACCTCAAACACCATGGGGACTGTCGCATGAAGATAAAAATCTGCGATGTATGCGGAGGGAACTTTCAGTCTCAGAGGGCTTTCCAACAACATCAAAAGGAAAACCATCCCACCGTGAGAAGGAAGGGTGATACACCGCATACACCCATGGTTAAGAAAACCAGACTGGATTTAGAAGGTGAGCGTGTGTTAGTGTGTGATATTTTTTTAACTTTGTGTTAATTTTTTTTTTTTGATTTTAGATACATAGTAATATGGTTTGTTTTTTACTATTTTTTAAATACAACGTATACACTTTTTTTTGTTAGGAAATAGTTTATTTTTGGTTAAAAAACTGAAACCTATTTTTTTCCAGAACCATCAACGTCAACCACGCAGTATTGTAACATCTGGATGCTCGAGGTTTCCACTAATCGTTGGGCGGGGCATCTCCGAAGCCTTCAGCATAAGAAGAGGTGTTGTGTGAACCAGGAGGAAGGAGTTCAACTCGTGAAGACCTCGTTTCGGAATCGAATTGCAACATATCGCCTTTTATCTAACCAAGACCCTAGCAACGTGAAGAGATTCCTGGTTATACTGAAGGAGCGGTTCATTCAGTTGGTACAGGTTAGCGCGATCAATTACAATAACCTGAAAGTCGGCGTGGAGCTTTTCGGTCGCTTCCTCCTACAGACCAAGGAGACGGAAGAAGTCAAATCATTCAACACCAAATTCCAGCTGGTGAGTACGGGAACCGATCTGGAGGAGTTATTTGAACAATTCATCGTTATACTGGACAGAAAGTTTTCGGAATTCAAGCAAAAAGACAGCGGTAAGTTAATATTTTATTTTGCTTCAATACAGTAAGTATACTTTTTTTATCTCTGGTTACAGGATGGACTCTTCAAGAACTTCTCCATTTAGATTTAAGTATTAATAAGATCAGTCCGCTGAAACCATCGTCCTACATTCCGCTACCGAAAGAAATTGAATCAAAGAAAGCTGTTCTGAATATCCAGAATAATGATAACCAGTGCTTTAAGTGGTCAGTCCTAGCAGCCCTACATCCAGTACATTGGTCCCAAAATGCAAATAGGATCGCGAACTATGTGCCTTTTGGAACTGAGCTGGACTTTACAGGTATGAAATTTCCGATTGAACTGAAAGATATATCCAAGTTTGAACAACTCAATAATATATCCATTAATGTATATGGGCTTGATAAAGCTTTTGAAAATGGCAAAAATATTATTGAAGTTGTGGGACCCTTATACTTTACCGCATCTCGAAAGAAAAGGCATGTTAATTTATTAGTAATCAGTGATGACTGTGGAAATAGTCATTATTGTTTAATCAGAAACATGTCTCGTCTGATCTCAAGTCAGTTATCTAAACATAAAGAAGCTAAATACTTATGTGATGGTTGCTTGTCGTATTTTTATTCGGAACAAAAATTAAAAGCTCATCAAGAGCATGATTGCGGTCACGTTTTGGCTAAAGCAGCGACGACAAATTTCAAGAAAAATAAATACGGTGAAGAGGTTCCTGAGAATATCCTGAAATTCACCGATTTTGAAAAGAAATTAAAAGTACCTTTCGTTGTTTATGCCGACTTCGAGACAATCCTAGAGCCCATACATATAAAGCAAAATGAGTTAGACCCCGAAATTTCCTATACCGTACGAACACACAGACATATACCGTATTCCTTTGCCTACTACATTAAATGCGACTTTAACGATTCTCACTAGATTTTCAGGAGCTATAGGGGTCATAATGCACATAAAGAATTTGTAAATCAGTTAGAAGCTGATTGTAAATCACTTTATAACCGATTTATGAAGAATATAGTGCCCACGACTCCTTTAACGGCTGAACAGGAAACTGAGTTTCGTGAAGCCATGGTATGTCATATTTGCGAAAAGCCATTTAATGAAGGAGATGAAAGAATACGCGATCACAATCACAAGACAGGAAGTTGGAGGGGGGTAAGTCACTCTGTGTGCAACCTAAATTACAAAGACCCAAATTTCATTCCTATATTTTTCCACAATATGACCGGCTTTGATTCCCATCTATTTATCAAAGAATTGGCACTTCATAAGGAAAAATTGGACGTTATCGCTCAAAAATTTTCGTTATCATCGCGTTCGCTTTCATAAGAATCTTGTTGGGTCAGGTCATAGTCAGGTAGTGACGTATGTATATCAGGTTTAAAGTTAGGTTCGTAATATTCGTTGCTTGCGTATGGGTAGCAATTTGTTTGGTCATTAGAATATTGGTCATATGGGTGATATTGATTCTTGTCATAAGAAAATTGTTCTAATTGGTTTATATTTTGCATTTCGGTATTATAAAGTTCTTCAAAAACAAATTTTGGCGGGTTATAATTAGATGTATTAGGCAAAGGTTTAAACATTGACGTTTCTACGCCAGACATAGCTGAAGGCTGTGTTAATTGTTTTTGCTGATTAGGTTTAAAAACATTAGTTCTATTTCCCGGTTTATTAAAAACTTGTGAGTTAGTAAAAAATCTTTGTTGCGGTCTGTTAAAATTAGGTCTAATATTCATAGGCTGTGATGGAAAACTAGGCCTAAAAGCATTATTTGGAGTATGGGCGTTAAATACATGATTTGGCCTTAACATATTGCTAGGCTGCATTGTATTAAAATACGGATTTTGTTGAATAGATTTAAAATTATTATTGTTAGGATTTGAAACTCTGGGTTTCGTTTGGTTTTGAAAATAGTGAACATTATATTCTTGTGTAACAAACTGCAATGCTTGCATTAAATTAGTTGGACGCATGCACCTTATGGTGGTACCAAGGGGTTCCTTTAACCCAGATAAAAATGTTTTTAAAGCAAGATCGTTATATAAACTTCTTTTTAGATTTTTCGCTGGTGCGGTTGTTTCGTGAGAATCAATGAATGAACATAACAAATTTAAAATATGTAATACCCTATCATAAAATTGATTTGGCTTTTCGTTAGGCAATTGTTTCATCATGACCAAATCTCGATTTAGGCAAGCTTCGTCTCTTTGGTCGGCAAAATTACGTCTTAGGGTGTCTTTTAACTCAACCCAAGTACTGACATTTTGAATATTTGCAACAAGTTTAGCTTGGCCAGTAAGTTTGCCAACAAGAGAATTCAACAAATATACATTTTGAAAAGAATTTGGATTCGTCGCGTCATAAAAAGAATCAATTATTGATTGACAAGTTGATATGTAGCGATTTAAGTCATTTGGGTTTCCATCGAAACTAGGAATACAGTTTAGATATTCTGGTTTAAATTGCGCCATATCGTTTTTTGTTAGGTTATTCAAAATTTGATCGACAATTATGTGATTGTTAGAAGTTTCGCTTAAAATTTCTAAATTTGCTTCTAAATTTTGATTAGAAACAGAGTCAGTTGAAGGCGTCTGTAAATTTAAATTCTGTAAATTACTAATGATACTTTCAATCTACATGAAATCAATCTCACTTACACTAAAATCAACAATCACTCTGGTCATTTTATAGGGGCAAGGCTTGGTTCGGCGATTGATGTCCTCTCCAAAATCTTGGTCCCTGCGAAGATAGGCAATTCTGGTCCTACCCTCCGATGATTGGTTGGTCGATGGTAATCCACAGTTCTTTGATAGATTGGAAGTCTTTCGATGTTCGGAAAAACTCCACTCTGCTTCAACACCTCCACCAACGTCACAACACTTTGTTCGTTACTCCGGTTAACCGTTGAACAGAAAAATCCTACACAATCGATTTGTATCGATTCCCGAAGTATCCTACCGACTGCGCCAGTTAACTACTACGACCGTGGTAATCTGTTTTTAAAAACTATTTATTTTTCTAAGTTACAGAATTATGATAAAATATGTTATTACAAAATATATGATTTACAATTTAATGTTTTCAACTGACTGACTCGTCCTGGCTTGGGATGCATTCTATATTGTTATATGATATGCATATTCAGCATTATCTCCGTCTAGGTGGTGATATAACTCGTGCAAACCGCAACCTTCTATCTCTACTAATAACTGAGATAACCCGCAAATACAACGAAATCCCAACACACTGTGCATTAGAAAGTAAATACCACCGTAACGAAATGATAACTAACTATAATATGAATAATTAATTAGAACACAATAGTTCACAATAATCAATTAATCACATCACATAAACCGCTCTGCAAAAACTGCACAACAAAACCCGGTTCGCATGCACTTGGCACGCAGGCACGCGTCATGGTCTAACTGCCTGGCATTTCGCGAGAGACCCCTTGCTCCGCGTCCGCAAATCCGAGAGAAATGGAGATATGTTTTGGATGGGATCTTGAAAACCACATTTCTATGTTATTTTTCAATCTAATGCAAAAATTTCATAAACTAATTATTTATAATTTTTCATTCCACGTCGATTGATCGTTTTAGAAAATCGATATTTTGATTTTATAATTTAAAAAAAATCAATTTTGCCAAAAAGAAAATACAAACGTGCAAAAAATCAAAAAAGTAAAACGATCAAGTTATCGGCATACCGATTTCCTACATTTCAAAAAAAAAATATATCGGACTAAAAATAACGAAGAAGTATTGGTTTGTTTGAAACGGTAATTTTAGAAGAGCGGTAGTTTGCCCTTAATAAAAAAAATTTCTTTTAATTAGTAAAAATTTTAGGTAAACCAATCTAAGATTTGCTAGTAAGCACCTAGTGTTTAAACAAAAAGTATCCTAAATGTGATTAATACAATAAAACTAAATAAATAATAGGTTCGAGAAAATGTGTAGAATATTATAGCATATATTTACTATAAGCTATACTCAACAGCTAGTGATTTTTATCAAATTTTAACTTAAATCCATATTTTTTAATATCAAACAGTAATATTAGTGTTTCTTTTTGACATATCACAACAACCACAACCAAAAAAGGATCCAAAAATAACTTAGCTCTTTTCGTAGTAAAACACCGGAAAAACTAACAGACGCAGCACAGAAACTCTATTTTACTGCGAAGCATTCACCACGAATTACTAGTAATAAATGAAGAAGTCGAATAAGCACCAAGAAGGAGGCCGTTTGACCATTTCAAATTTACAAAGTTTGCACTAAATTCAATCGTTATTTTATTGAATCTGTTGGGAAAACCCAACTATTTATTGAATTCTAAATTATATCTTTTAATTTCAATTAATATTAATAATAACCAGGCAGGTAGTCATCAATCCCTTTTCAAATAAAATACGTTTAAACTCGCCTCATATGTAAATTTAACTGCTTAAGAAACGCGCAGTTATCGGCGAAATACAAAGATTGTGTCGGCTAAAATAAATCTAGTTCTTCGGTGACTATCAAAGGTTCAGCTCCCGTCAAAAATGTCTTATCCGTTAATTTATTGGCATACTATGCTACACGTACGGTTTCTGGGAAACGCACAAGATGGGGGGTAACCATAGCAACAAGCAACAACCCTTTGGCGTTTCTTAGTCGTACTGCGCGGCTAGTGCCGCCTCCCCTCTATGTTTAGTGGTCAGAAGGAAATTCACGTTATCATAAGAGCTGCATCGATTGGTCCAGTACGGACACCCTTAGTTCTGAGAGAGCGCTCCAGCTCATTTTAACTTAGCGCCCGGCGAAAAGACTTCACTTGTCCAAGTACGTTCACAACGAGAGAATGTCGCATCCCTTGATGCGGCATAACTGCGAAAGCTCAGTAGACAAAAGATCTAGCTGAACTAAAAATTACAGTTATTTTCTCCCAGACATAGTTCTGTAAAATTTGTTCAGTAACGCAAATTAGGTGTTTCTGTAGTGGAAAAAGTTCCAGTGTTTCTATAAGGAAGTTATATTTATTTCTCTCAGACATGGTTCTGTAAAGTTTTAGTGTGGGAAATTATCCCACTGTTCTATTCAGACACGGTTCTGTAAAGTTAAAGTTCTCTCATTTAGTAACGTCTCGTAACACCAGAACATGACCAACATATGTCAAGCACCAGTGTAATAACCAACAGTGTAGAACATTAACATTTGCAAGTAATAAATACACAAAATTATTTAGTGAAATCAACATCTTTTATTTTACCAAATCACGGCTAAATGAGACCGTGCAATTGGATAACAAACGAATCAGTTCCCTATGGAAAAGTAATGCAGTAAGTGGAGGTAAGGTTTTAACTAGAGCCTGTCCTTTCCATTTTGGTCCTTCGAGCCGCACGAGTTGTCCTTATATTTTGGTCCGTTGAAACGGAAAATTCGTCTAACTTGGTAATTACAAGCCAGAAAAATTACATAAACTTCACTCAGAGAAAAAGTAGACTTTCATGTAAGTACAAAACCAAAAACATTTCATTTAAACTGTTCGTGACAGCAAAATTCATATAAACAATAAATTAAAAAACTTTCTAATCATCTGTCAAAGTGACAGCTTCCGTCAAAACATCATCTGTCAGAGTGACAGCATCTGTCAAAAGTGACAACTAAATAAAAACAATAACTTTTTTATAAAGCAAGTGTGTCGGATATTAAAATCAATTTACATAGTTTGCCGTCGGAAACTTTAAGTGCCGTCTAAATATCAGTTTTCGGTTTTAAACCAGTGTTTTTCAAATTGGTAAATTTAAAGCAAGTGGCTTTTCGGTTTTTTAGTAAATACTGATTGTTTACAAATATATTTCAAGTGTGTTTATTCAAATTTAAATAATTTATACACGTAAAAAAGCCTAGCAAAAGATAAACACGTTTTAAAAGCAGTAAATTTTCAATTTCATGTGATTTTTCTAATAAATATAAATATTTCTGACAAGTTCACTTTTTGTTGGATCATTACCTTGTGTACAAAGTGTACCAGAAAATTTGGTTGTTGATTTTTTCGATATAACTGTTCAAAATTTATAAAATGTTTTAGTCCAGTGTATTTCAACATATTTATTTTGTTTTTTGGATAATTTTTGTAGAACAATCCAAAGTGTTTACAAGATCAATCTAAAGTTTCATAATTACATTCATATAGTATTCTGCAAAACTGTTCAAAAATTATATATTTGATTTTTTAAAGGTATTTCAGTTTTATGATGAATACTTGGGCATTAGATGCCAGGTACCTAAGTTATTTTAGCGGATTGTTAACTTGATATTTATGATCTGTTTCTGTAAAACATATAAAAATTGTGTTTTTTATTGATAACATTCGGAAAATTAGTGTTTTTCTTTGATAACATTTGATTTGATTTCTCATGTAGTAGTGTGTACAAATAATCCAGTCGTCAGGTTGATAAGAGAGGGTATACCTGGAAATAATTCAAGGAGATTTGATTATCAGCGCAATCGATACGGTTTCGGGGCGTGAATAACCCATTAACTTAGAAAAATATATAAAGGTACAACACTTAGAGAGTTCATTTGGCCTCTAACATAAATTTAGCAATCTTTGCAAACGCGGCTGGTTTTTCTCTCCGGACACGTGTTTCGGCTACCTCATAGCCATCATCAGGGGAGCTGTATAACCAGAAAGAAATGAAAAGCCCTCATAGTTGAGACAGTTAAGACCGTCTTAGAACTATGGATTCCAAGTTGTGATGGAATGCAGTTTGCAAAGATTTAATGCTATTTGACTGTGAAATACCGCAGTGTGCTGGTATTTGTTAGTGTGTCACGCCATCTGTGTTTTTAGGCCGCAAGTTGAAAGCCATTCTTTAATGCAAGCGCTCTCGCGTTGATTAAGGATGGTTCACCCTTCAAGTGTTACACGTTAGGTGTCATCCGGTGATGGCACATCTTAGGTGCTATTATAATCACCGGTTTGTCCATTGTGTAGACCCTTTTTTCGACTTAACGAAGCTCTGACAAAAATGAGCAGTATCAAATATAGAAAAGATTTTTTCCTCGGTATAGTCACCGAACCCATTAACTTTGCGACTTTGAAATCGATTTGGAAATTTCAAAATTTTTGACATATATGTCAAAAAAAATTTTTTCAAAATATCTCCATGTACATTTGACGAAAAAAATTGTTCTAGACAAAATTAAAGAAAATTAAATTATAACTAAGGCTTGGTGGCGCAGTAAACATTAACATTGTGCTTTATTTATGTAAAATATTCATAGGTTTCTCAATATTGCCTTCGTAAAATCGTAAATGAATGTATTAAAGTTATTTAACTTCTTTCCTACTTGGACAAATATTAATAGCTTTGTTCGCGGAAGACATTCCGAACCGATTCGGAACGAGATCAGAACTGATTCAGGTTTGTCGTAGTGCGCATGCGTAATTATTAACCGATTCAGGATTTGTTTTTACCGCGAACGATTTCGGAACATCAGAACTAGAATTTGGGATTGTCTACTGTCAATGGATTTTTTGGTTTTGGCGGCAATAGGGCATGGTGTTTCTTTTAAAAATGAGTGAAAGTGAAAGAAGTAAGTAATAATTATAAGTAAATACCGCTTATTTTTGTTATAAAAACCATAGACTTTCAAAAATAGAATATAGGTACAAAATTAGTAGCCGAAAAGAAAAGAGGTTATGTTTATGTTTGCTGCAGTAACAAACTACTTAAAATCGCACACCGTGTTTGTTGATTAATATTCTGGGCTTTAAGGTACCTACGTTTTGCTTAGAGCGACTATTGCGATGATCGCAGAACGATCATCGGGGGCCGATAATCGCTAGCGTTGATCGTCAGCCGGAGTGTTTTCCTTTATAGCGACTATTCTGGCTAAAATCTCTGGTCAGTACTCAGTAGGCTGTTGACTTGTATTGTAGGCACAGTTCCGAGTGTCATCATGTGTGTGTAATAAAAAGTAATAAACGTAAAAAATTGTCTGGGTCTAGAGCAGCTATAATCGCCAGTCGCGAATGATTATTGAACGGCAGTACATCTGTTCTTGTGTAGTGAATCATGTCTCAGCCAAAACTTAATTTTTCTAAAATGTCTTCATCGTCAATTTCGTCCAGCAAAAGGTATTTCAACAACAACTTTTTACGTTTATTACTTTTTATTACACTCATGACGACGCTCAGCGGACCATGCCTACAATAAAAGTCAACAGCCTACTGACCAGAGATTTTAGCCAGAATAGTCGCTGTAAAGCACAACACTCCGGCTGGCGATCAGCGCTAGCGATTATCGGCCCCCGATGGTCGCTCTGCGATCATCGCAATAGTGGCTCCAAGCAAAACGTACCTTTAGATGTAAATTAAGCTAATCAATTTGTATATTTTCAGCGGTATTGGGTGACTTTCTGATATTTCCACCAACAAACATTCAAGGGGAAGCTGAAGATGCCCATAAATGGACTCATCAACATACGTTATTACTTGTGGAAATGTACAAAAAATACAGGGACCAGGTGGGGTCACTTAAAATAAAACACATAAAAAGAATGTTTGAAGAGATCGCAAAAGAAATGCAAAGGATAACAAAAAAATATATTTCACCTGCTAACTGTGAAAATAGGTGGAAAGTGCTGGAAAGGAACTATAAGAAATATATTGACAATATAAACAAAACTGGTAGGGGAAGGAAGGTTTTTGAATATTATGACATTTTGCATGATATCTTAGGAAAGAAAAAAAAATATTCATCCCGTTGTACTCTTGTCATCGGACACTATAAATAAAATGGAAAATGATACTACGGAGCACGCGGAGGTGGAGGAGGAAACCATGGAGGAGGACCCTTGTGCCGATATGTCAAAGGATGCCCATCAAGAAACTCCAAAGGCTACACCAAGCAGAAGAAAGCAGTCGGCTGTGAAAGTAATAAAGAAAAATACATATGAGAATAAAAGACTTAAATTTTATATATTAAAAGAAATAAGAAGTGATAGAAAGGAATATTATGTTAAGAGATTAGAATTAGAAGAAAAGAAACTTGAAGAAAAAGTAAAAAAAAATAATCTGTTAGAAAAAAGAAACCAATTATTAGAAAAAATATTAGAAAAAAATGGTGAGAGTAATAACTCACTCGGAAATACAGAGCATATATTTTTATAGCTCTTTAACGACCACTCTCAAATTAGTTTTGGGAGTGGTTGTCAAATTAATATTTACTGGCTTTTATCTGTTACCAACAATCAGCCCTATGATGTATCACTCCGGTACGATAATGTGCCTGTTATGTTTTGCTTTGACAGTAAGATTGTGGTAATTATGTCAAAATTTGCCATTAACAGTGCTACTATCATACTAGAAAATGATACACCAGTTATCTTTTTCATGTTATTGTATAAGAGCAGCCTTTTCAGTTCCTTTTACGAGACAGTTTTTTTGTTGTCAGTTATTTGTGATCTCATTAATGTGAGAAATGTAATTTAGTTTTTAAGTTATTTTTTAATGTACCTGATTAGTGTATAAAAGTCAACTTTTCAGTTCCTTTTAGAGCAGACTTTTTTGGTATGTTCTATTATGTTTATAAGAAATCTAAATAAAGAAAACAATTTTTAATTTTGTTTAAACATTTTTTCAATGTTATTATTGGATGAGTCTAAGGGTCGTATGCGTAGTCATTCTCTCCTTGGAACAGTTTCCAGTTTCAGTCAAGATTTCAAGGATACCTTAATTCTGTTCATGCGGTAATCACAACTTTTAAGGACGCCTCAAGGAAGGTATTAGCTTTCCTTGAAGATGCCTTTAAAATCACACGCACGAGCAGGATTTAGGCATCTGTAAAATTGTAGCTTTGCAACAGAAACTGGTCCAATGAAGCCTCGCATGTTACAGAATCAACTATGCATACCACCGAGTATGCAACGTGCCAGTTCCTTTTAGACAAAAACTACTTATGCTTTGTGTTCAGTAAAATTTTTGAGAATAAATATATTTTGTCCTTAAATATATGGTTTGTTTTATTTTTTTAAAGGAATCTATATAAGGTGTCCCTATCATTGTGATATTTTGGGAGCTTAAAGTGGATGAATTCTAAGCACACACCCAGTAAAAAAGAGGTGTGTGATTCTAAGCTTGCAAAAAAACACAAAAGTTGTGGGTCCACTTTTATTAAATTACAAATGGCAAATTGTTCATAACAGCATGTCTAACTTCCATACCACCTCTATCGTCCGGTTCATCATTCTCATCTAAAACTACTTGGAGACCCCTTATTTGTTCTCTTTCAACAATATCATCTTCTAGAGATAAATTGTGCAGCACAGCACAAGCCCTTATAAAATGCACAATGACTCTAATGTTTTTTAATTTAATGTGGTAGAGCTGTTGAAACTTCTGTTTCATAATTCCGAAACAATGTTCAATTATATACCTGTTGGTAGATAATACATAATTATAATTTCTTTGACTCCTGGTCAAATGTCCATTGTCCTTGAACGGAACCAACAAATGTCTCAAGCAAGGACAAACCACTGTCACCAAGAATATATGTATCATTGCATATTTCTGGTAAAGTTTCGTACAGAGGAGAACTTGTTAAAACTCTGCTGTCATGCACTGAACCAGGAAAGCCCACAAAGATGTCGAGAATTTTTCGTCTGTGGTCACATACCACTTGAGCCTAAAATAAAGGGTAATTATTTAGATTAGTGGAAGCAGCAAATTTGTTCATGAAATTTTGCACAGACCCTAATTTTGGGTCGTAGAACACGAATCCGAAGTAAGTTTTTGGCGGTCTCGTAAAAAAATTTTTAAACTTTTAGGTTAGCTTTTTCAATGACTTTCTTTAAATTTGTTGGGTGAGCAAAAAGTGTTGAGTTTTACTCTGAGCTACGTGAATTTTACTTTTACTTTTTATTATACTTGGGGCTTCTTACTTTTACTTTTACTGCTACTTTAAATCACACATAAAAAACTATATTTAATTTTACTGTTGCTATCAACATCTCTTTTATTCAACTATTTTACTTTTTATCACTAGATTTCTAGATAATATTTATCTAACCTATTTTAGGACATACTACCAACATTACTTTATGTGTACATCTGCCAGTAATCTTATTAACCTACAATAAGGTTAATTTCATTTCTGGCAGATGACACCAAACTTCCATTTTGGCAATTACTAATTTTATTTCTCAACACCTTCTCTTAATTGCCAAAATGTTTTTTTTAAATATTTACAATATAAAACTTTAAACTATTTTACAATAATTTGTTACAAAATGTTTTAACTAAAATTTTTTTAAATTTTACTCTACCTAATATGTTATCCTTTTTTTTTTTTTTTTGAAATGTCTTTTCATCTTCAATTTCTTTTAACCACTTATATTTTTCTTCTCTATTTACTGTTTCTTGAAATGTTATCATTACATATTCATTGTACTTGACTGGCTTTTTTATATCTCTCTTTCGTCTATTCTCTTCTTCAATTTGTTCTGTTTCTTCTAGTTGCAAATCTGTTTCTTTTTCTTGTATTTCTATTTCTTCAATACACTCTTGAATTTTTACTTGTTCTTTAATACTGTCCTCTTTGATTTTAATTTTATTTAATGTCTTAAAGACTACATCTCTATATGTTACAATTTTCTCATTTTCTTCATCCCATAATCTATAGCCAATTAAACCATAACCCATAAAAATATATTTTTTACTTCTTTCATCCAGTTTTTTAAGGCAGCCCATAACTTTAGCATAAGCTTCACATCCAAATATCTGTGAACGAGATAAATCAGGCCTTCTGTTAAACCATTTCTCTGCAGTACCATTTACAGACGAAACATTTTTACTTAAATCAGGTACAAACAACACTTCATTTAAAACACAATTTTTGCCTTCAATTTGTACTATTCCTTGTGCTTTCTTACTTTCACTAGTTTTTACCACTTTAATGTTCATTTCTTGTTCTTGTATCTCATTTAATAAGTTTTTATTATTCACCATATGAGATGATTCTCCAGAGTCCACTACCAAATTTACGTCACTCATACTGTCAACTTTTCTTGTCAACAATGACACCTGTCCTTTGTTTGATTTATTTCCTGTCAAAAATGACAACTGTCCTTTATTTGATTTATTTCTGAAAAAACAGTCTTCTTCTTTGTGATTTACTTTTGTACAAATACCACATGGTTTAAGCTGAGTTTTAAAACATGTTCTAGCAAAATGTCCAGGTACACCACATTTAAAACATTTCCTTTCTTCAGTTTTACTTGTTAAATTCTTACGTTTCTTATCAATTTTACAGTACCTTGAAATGTGTCCATTTTTCTTATATTTGAAACAAAACCTTTCTGTTTTGTCATTATTAAAAGACCTTTCTTCATGTAGTTTTATTGCGTATAAATCATCTTCTTGTTTCTTTCCTTCTAATATCCGCTTTCCATCTTTTAACACTGTTACTTCATTTTCTTTGAATATCACTTCACCACCTTTCTCTGTCACAGCATGAACAGATAAAAGATTTTTACTCAATTCTGGAACATACAATACATCTTCTAAAATACACTCTTCACCGTGTAGAGTACCAATTGCTTCAGCTTGCATTCTTTGGTTTTTCTTTGATATTGCAATTTCTGTTTTTACTTCTTGTTTTACATTTAATATTGTTTTAGTGTTGACCATGTGTGAAGTAGCACCTGAATCTATAATGAAATGCGTCATTTCTTTTTTTTCTTCTTTTTTTGGTTCATCGTTTGCAACAAATGCTATTTTACTTTTATTTTCCTCTGGTTTATACTTTTTTCTAAAAAAACAGTCTTCCTCGGCATGGTTTGTCTTTTTGCAAATTGAGCAAGATTTATATTTTGTAAAATACTGAGATCCTTGATTGAATTTTCCTCCTTTCTTACATAACTTTGCTATGTGTCCCAGATTACCACACTTGAAGCATTTTATTTTACTTCCAAAATTTTGCCTTTCTCTTGAATTAAAAGCAACTGTTCCTTCGCTTTCAATGACATTTTTGTTTCTGGTTTCTTCTGATAACAGTCTTGCAATTAGATTTGTAAGGGTTCTTTCACCTGGCTGAGTAGATTCCCATGCTGTAGCAAAGAACTTATATTGATCAGGCAATGTAGTCAATACTTTCGATATCATCATAGCTTCATCTATTTTATGCCCCAAAGACTCCAGACGATATGCAATATTTTCTAACTTTCCTATATGCGTGGACATCTCAGTTCCCTTCTTGTATGTATAGTTGAAAAATTCTTGCATTAAATTACATTTCTGTTCTTCATTATTTTGTTGAAAAATGGTGCATAGTTTATCAAACATTGATTTTGAATTTTTGCAATTTAACACATGAACCATCAGTTTCTTGTCTAATGTTGTTACGATGACCTTTTGTGCTTTGGCATCTTGTCTTATCCATTCAGCCTTCTCTTCATCTCTTATCCGTGACTGAAGCAATTTTTCTCCATTAACTATTTCCCATAAACCTTGAGCTTTAAATAGCACAGTAACTTGAAACTGCCATATTTGGAAAGTCTCTGTATTTCTTAATTTTTCTATAATGGAAATTTCTTCTGAAATTGTTGCCATTTTATTTGGTTTGTTTCCCAAAAACTTCGACTTCTCTTCACTTTAGCAATTATTTTCGAATTTTAATTTTTACACCAGGAGCTTCCTGGGCCAAAATCTTCAACTTCTCTTCACTTTTACTATTATTTTCAGATTTTTAATTTTTACTCCACGAGCTTCCTGGGCCCATAACCTGTTGAGTTTTACTCTGAGCTACGTGAATTTTACTTTTACTTTTTATTATACTTGGGGCTTCTTACTTTTACTTTTACTGCTACTTTAAATCACACATAAAAAACTATATTTAATTTTACTGTTGCTATCAACATCTCTTTTATTCAACTATTTTACTTTTTATCACTAGATTTCTAGATAATATTTATCTAACCTATTTTAGGACATACTACCAACATTACTTTATGTGTACATCTGCCAGTAATCTTATTAACCTACAATAAGGTTAATTTCATTTCTGGCAGATGTCACCAAACTTCCATTTTGGCAATTACTAATTTTATTTCTCAACAAAAGGGTGGTCAGGTTTGCTCAGTTTTTTTTGATAGAGATATATATGTATCTATATCAATCAAAACTGAGCAAACCTGACCACCTTTTTGCTCACCCAACAAATTTAAAGAAATTCATTGAAAAAGCTAACCTAAAAGTTTAAAAAAATTTTTACGAGACCGCCAAAAACTCGTAAAAATTTTTTTAAACTTTTAGGTTAGCTTTTTCAATGAATTTCTTTAAATTTGTTGGGTGAGCAAAAAGGTGGTCAGGTTTGCTCAGTTTTGATTGATATAGATATATATGTATCTATATCAATCAAAACTGAGCAAACCTGACCACCTTTTTGCTCACCCAACAAATTTAAAGAAATTCATTGAAAAAGCTAACCTAAAAGTTTAAAAACAATTTTACGAGACCGTCAAAAACTGACTTCGGATTCGTGTTCTACGACCCAAAATTAGGGTCTGTGCAAAATTTCATGAAAAAATTCGCTGCTTCCACTAATCTAAATAATTACCAAATAAAGTGACACTGTGTAGGTATACCTAATACAGTTTTATGCATCTAGAAAGGTATAAATGGCAATGATATTAGAATATCACACCACTACATTTCTCATAAGAACTTTACCTTACAAACCACAAGCTGTTAATAAAATTTTACATTACCTGGCTTGAATAGAAGTGCTTTCTATTTAAATAGGAATCTGGATCATCTGTGGGCCTGTCAATTTTAATGTGAGTGCCATCAATCACACCAATCACCCCAGGAAAATTATTTGCTCTAAAATGTGGTTCAATTTCATTTTTTTCTACATTATTTGGCCAAGTAATTACTTCCGCTGATAGATTGCTTAAAAAATTAGTTATAATCTTGAATAATGTACTTTTGGTTATATTGAATCGATCTGATACATCCCTGTATGAGGCAGCTTCATTTGCCGCAAACCATAAAAATCCGTAATACATTTTAATGTTGAAACTTTTTCAGAATCTCCTTCCTGCCAATTATAAAACTCCGAGTCAGCAAAGCGTTGTGCCAATTCTTGTGCCATTTCTTGGCTTAACCGAAAATGTTCCCTATATTGTTCTGCACTAAACTGGGGCACAATTTCCTCAAAATACTCAGCACTCTTAGGAATTTCAACAATCTCTAAGATTTCTTCTAGGTCTTCATCGCTGGACGATAAATGATCTGACATGATGGGAGTACTCACTAAAAACATATTTGATTTAGAGTTAAACTGAAAAGTACATTCACTTTTTTAACTCACCAGTTAGATACAATAAACTCCAAATCACCTTATGCAAAAAATCTGTTTCAGTTTAAACTTTGGATTCCTAACCAAACAAACATTATAACATAACCGTGAAATCAGATAAATTTGATAGGGGGCGTGTCCGAACTTACGGTTCTTGTTAAATCCCTAGAACCGATAGAATTAGTTCAGAATGGATCTCGAACCGAATGTTGCTTCTCCGCGAACACGGAACTGTAACTAGAAATCCGGAATTTTGTGATCCGCGAACGTCATTATTTCAACTGCGCATGCGAATAGTCCCGAATCCGTTCTGGATCCTTACCGCGAACAAAGCTAATAACTAACCCGCCGCCTGGAATCGAACCTTCGAGCTCGCACTGCGGGGAGAAATTGTTACCACTATAATATGCGCGCTAGCAACTCTATACGATCGCTAGAATACAAAATTTCGATTATAGGTTACCACACCAACTTGCTCAATAGAGTACGTTTTGTTTTTTGTTACCTGGTTCTATTATTCAGGGGATCAGCGTACCTATTACCGACTATTATGACTGTGAACGCTATGCATGCGCCTGCGCGGCCTTAAAGCGTATTCGTTATCACAGCGCCCGGCGCATACCCTCCACAACCAGTATGGTATTAGCATCGCGTTGTGCCACACCTTAATCGTTCAGTATGAATGTGCATCAAGTGTGTTTTATTTGCGAGAGACAGTTAATTGAAGCAGCAGTGGCAGAGGTGAAGCAAAAAGGTTTAAATACTTTAATTAATAGACAGTAGTGTTAAGCGGAAAGATGATAAAGTAAAATATTTACGTGGACTCAAATCTATAGTTGCACATGAAGCGTGCAGAAGAAAATATACAAATCAAAAGCTTATAAATGCAGCGAGGCGCAGGGAAAGTGATTCCACTAGAGACCTGCCCTGGCTAAGGTCGACTGGGCCAACTTTTCCATTGAAAGATCATTGTTTTTTATGCACTGAAGCCATCTCTAAAGATGATATCAAAATGCAGGAGAAGTTGTCTTTGAAATATCAGGCCCGTTCGAAGATATATTCCGTACGAACATTTTCCCTTAAAGAAAGCACTTTAAAGTTAGCCGAACAACGTAATGATGATTGGGGACGCGTAGTTACAGATCGAATCCATGTTGACAATTTAGTTGCGGTTGAGGCAATATATCATATTGCATGAAACGTTTCTACGTTCTGCCACCTGCCTACGAAAAAAGGGGTCGCCCACAGGCAACCAATGTTACAGAAGACATGGACGAGATTTTTTCTTATCTTCAAGAAAATTCGGATGAATGCCGGTTTAATCTGGACGAGTTAATCGAAGAAGTGGGAGAAGGGTACCGCGCGAGCCTTAAAACCGTCAAAACTAGATTGCTAGAAAAATTACTGTAATGATATTGTCATAGCTGAAACCGCCAACAAAGCGCCAGTGGTTTGTTTTCGAAATACGGGTTTTAAGTTGATCAGTGACATATGGTACAAAAACAGAAAATCTGACATGATGGAGGAGCGCCAGCGCATTGTTCAAGCGGCAGCAACAATTATTATATTGGAAGATATCAGATCTACGGTTTACGAAGTTGAAGATTATCCCCCAGCAGATGACTGCCTTCAGAATGTCGGAACTAAAGTGCCCAGGACATTAAAATTATTTTTGGAGGGTATTATTTTAAAGGGCAAACGGGGCCTTTTAAATAAATGGAAAACTAAATGTACCTCCATAGCGCACGCTATTATAACTGCGTCAAGACCAAGATCATTTATATCGCCTCGTCTTCTTGGAATTGGCACCTTTCCCTACAAAAAGTATGGTTCAAAACAGTTATTGAATGTTCTGTCATCGCTTGGATTTTCCTCTTCTTATGATGAAGCTGCTCTGTTAGAGGTATCTACTGTTACACAAGGAAAAATTGAAATTACCGAATCATTTTCTCAGTTCATTTTTGACAATGCTGATTTCAACGTTAACACACTAGATGGTTTAAACACTTTTCATGCTATGGGGGGTATCCAGTGTGTGACTCCTAGTACTGCTACAAGTAAATTCGATATTTAATGCAAAATTCTGTAAATGATGAATAATTTACATAAATAAAGCACAATGTTAATGTTTACTACGTCACCAAGCCTTAGTTATTGGTGCTACAAAAAAATTAATAAAACCAAAATTATTGCAAATTTGATTTCCTTTAATTTTGTATAGAACAATTTTTTTCGTCAAAGGTACATACTTCGAGATATTTTGAAAAAACTTTTTTTTTGACATATATGTCAAAAATTTGGACATTTCCAAACCGATTTCAAAGTCGCAAAGTTAATGGGTTATTCACGACCCCAAACCGTATCGATTCCGCTGCTAAACAAATCTCCTTGAATTATTTCTAGGTAAAACTACCTGACCTCTGGACTGAAATAGTAAGTACTATTTGGCATTATTTCTGATTTTTACTCATAAAAATACATAGGGGCTAACTCTGACATTTGGATACCTACCTACCTATTTTTTAAACAGTTTTTGTTATACTGGTTGTCCCAAAAATAAAAATATTTACAAATTTCAATATTTATTTTTAAAATAATTATTTTTCTGTATTGATATTCAAAAACTAGAATACCGGGTGTGATCAAAAAATAATAACATTTTTTAAATTTCTTTTTAAACCAATTTAAAACATTTTTGCTGTCTGAAAATGGATTTAGACATTTTAAAAAATTCTCGCAAAATTGCAAAAGCTCAAATCACCCGCATCAAAAATTGGGTTGAATTAAATAAAGATAATTTAATCGATTTCGAACAATTCCAGTCGCGAGAAAAACTCTTGGAGAAGACTTTCGAAAAATACTCTGATGCTCAAGAGAGCATAGAAAATTTAGACCCAGATGACACCGACGAAAGAGGCGAAGTAGAAGATAAATACTGTTGGACTTTGGCAATAACTTAAAAATATGTACAAAAATACTCTTCAACAGCTAATGCGCAGAGTAGGCCGCCTAGCCCAGTTCAGGTGCCAAGTACACCTAACGTGAAGTTACCAGATTTGAAAATAACGCCCTTTGATGGGCAAATCTCCGAATTTAAATCATTCATGGAATTATTTTCAGCATTAGTTATTAATCATTCAGGATTAATGGACATTCAGAGATTTGCTTATTTAAAATCTGCACTCAAAGGCGAAGCATTAAAATTAGTTGATTCGTTGGAGTTAATAGGGGACAATTTTCAAGTTGCGATTGACATTTTAAAGAAAAGATATGAAAATTTAACTTGTGTAATAAATAGTTATCTTAATAATATTTTTGATATACCGCCTATAACAAAATGTACGTCTGTGACGTTACGAGATTTTATTGCAAATTTAAGAAAAAATATTGAAGCACTTAAAAAATTCAAACTTGATGATAAAGAACTTTTTGAATATCTCTTAGTTTTCATGTTCGAGAAGAAATTTGACTTTGGTACAAGACGAGCTTTTGAATTAGATCGTGGCCTTAACGAGTTACCCGCGTTGGAAGATTTCTTCGACTTTTTGGAGAAAAGATGTGTTGTTTACGAAAATTTGTTGAGTAGCGACTCACGACCTTCACCAAAAAACGCTAGAAGTTCTTTACACGCGGGTCAACAACCAAACGAACAGGTTCAAGGCGAATCGCGATCTTCGCCAAAAAATAATAGAATGTCTTTACATACAAATATTCAACCAAGCAAACAAGTTAAAGTCAAAAATTGCGTAGTTTGTCGCGTTTTAGGACATAGAATTTATTCGTACTCAATACTCATTTAGGCTGGATAATATCTGGCAATGTTCCTTCACGATTTATGTCATTTTCTGAGAACACTAAAGATTTCCAGTCTCATACACAAAACATACATCCGAAAAATGGACAAAACATTCAATGGCGTAATAGGCCATCTAATTCTCAAATACATTGAACTTCAACCCGCCGCAAACTTCGCCCTCTTTGTTGCCACTCGAGCAACAAAGCCCAGTCTTATGAAAAATACTTTTCTTTCGCTTCAGAAGCACATTCCCTTCAATGTCACGTAGATGACATTTTCTATACTGTGACAGTTATGTAGCCATTGTCAAAAATTTCTGCTTTACCCTACGATGACCTCGGTATAGAGACCAGTGTCACTGAGGAATAATTTTAAATTTCCTTCCCCCAATTCTCTAATGTTCATTCTGTATTGTTTTTGTGTGCAGTTGTGAGTGCGAGAAAAACTTTTCTCACACTCTCCGGTCCTTGACCCCCCTTGAATCTAGGTAATGTCTGGATTTTGTTCACACAGTCGGTGTGCAGTTGTGAATGCGGAAAAGACTTTTCGCACTCTCCGGTCCTTGACCCCCCTTAAATCCAGGCAGATTCCTGATTTGTTCACACAAAAGCGGTTTGAAGTTGTTAGTGCGGGAAAAATCTTCTCGTATTATTCGGGTCATCAGAACCCACATTATTTTAGGCTATAGGTCTATTTTCGGGAAAAGTCCCACCTCATTCGGGTCATCAGAACCCACCTCATTCGGGTCATCAGACCCCACCTCATTCGGGTCATCAGAGCCCACTTCATTCGGGTCATCAGAGCCCACCTCATTCGGGTCATCAGAGCCCACCTCATTCGGGTCATCAGAGCCCACCTCTCGGGTCATAGTACCACCCTTATCTCAATACTTCTTCTGGCCATCAGTGCTAGATGAAAGTCACCTCTCGGGTCATAGTACCTCCCTTATCTCAATACTTCTTCTGGCCATCAGTGCTAGATGAAAGTTACCTCAGTCGGGTCTTAGTAACCCCCCTTATCCCAATACTTCTTCCGGCCGTCAGTGCCAGTTGAAAGTTACTTTATTCGGGTCATCAGAACCCTCCTCAAAATGCTTATGCGTAAGTGAGTAAACTGAACCGTTCACAATTATTCCTTGATTTTGAAGCCAAAAGCCTTCAACGGGGGGAGTATGTTGGGAAAACTCAACTATTTATTCAATTCCAAATTATAACTTTTAATTTAAATTAATATTAATAATAACCAAGCAGGTATTCAATCCCTTTTCAAATAAAATACGTTTAAACTCACCTCATATGTAAATTTAACCGCTTAAGAAACGCGCAGTTATCGGCGAAATACAAAGATTGTGTCGGCTAAAATAAATCTAGTTCTTCCAACGCACCGACTTGCTGTCGGTGACTATCAAAGGTTCAGCTCCTGTCAAAAATGTCTTATCCGTTAATTTATTTCCATACTGTGCTACACGTACGGTTTCTGGGAAACGCACAAGATGGGGGTAACCATAGCAACAAGCAACAACCCTTTGGCGTTTCTTAGTCGTACTGCGCGGCTAGTGCGGCCTCCCCTCTATGTTTAGTGGTCAGAAGGAAATTCACGTGATCATAAGAGCTGCATCGATTGGTCCAGTACGAACACCCTTAGTTCTGAGAGAGCGCTCCAGCTCATTTTAACTTAGCGTCCGGCGAAAAGACTTCACTTATCCAAGTACGTTCACAACGAGAGAATGTCGCATCCCTTGATGCGGCATAACTGCGAAAGCTCAGTAGACAAAAGATCTAGCTGAACTAAAAATTCCAGATATTTTCTCCCAGACATAGTTCTGTAAAATTTGTTCAGTAACGCAAATTAGGTGTTTCTGTAGTGGAAAAAGTTCCAGTGTTTCTCTAAGGAAGTTATATTTATTTCTCTCAGACATGGTTCTGTAAAGTTTTAGTGTGGGAAATTATCCCAGTGTTCTATTCAGACACGGTTCTGTAAAGTTAAAGTTCTCTCATTTAGTAACGTCTCGTAACACCAGAACATCACCAACATATGTCAAGCACCAGTGTAATAACCAACAGTGTAGAACATTAACATTTGCAAGTAATAAATACACAAAATTATTTAGTGAAATCAACATCTTTTATTTTACCAAATCACGGCTACATGAGACAGTGCAATTGGATAACAAACGAATCATTTCCCTATGGAAAAGTAATGCAGTAAGTGGAGGTAAGGTTTTAACTAGGGCCGTCCTTTCCAAAATCTATAAAGCTGTTACTAATTGTATTCTGATGTGACAGATTTAATCCAATATAAAACAAATATATAATAATTTGATCGACATAGGCTTGTAACGATCTAAAATTTGATAGATCTTGTCATATTACAATAATTTAACTGTTAGTGCAATTCGATAAATTGAAGAAAACCAATGATAAATATTAGTAAATAATTAAATCATCAAAAATATTCTAATAAATATTTTTCTGAAATATAGCGAACAGTTTCGCTGAGTCCAGCAAACTCTGTGTTGCGGGCATCCTAATGATGCAGTTTAATGCCAAAAATATTAATCGACCATTAATATTTCTTATTAAGTAAAAGGTAAGCTTTTATATTGTTTTTTATTTTGTACTCTAATACTTTCTTGCGTTGCTCTGCGGTTCCTTCGTTCGTCAAATTTACGATTTCATCATGCTTAATTATGAATTTTCGCGTTTAAAAACCAGAAACACATTAAAGTCGCAACCAATTTAGGTACATATTCCGTTACACTTTTGTTGCGCTGATGACATAAATTAAATCACAATCCATAAAACTATTGTTTATTTGTTGCACATAGTCACATTCAAATAAAATTTTACAATTAATGAAGAAACAAAAACGAATATAAAACTCATATTACCTATCTACTTCAAATTCCACCGTTTATTACCTTTCAATATTTCCAAATCATATTTTTTTGGTTTCACATGCAAAAATATAATAACACCTATTATCCATATGTTTTATTTTTACTGTGGTTATAAAAGATTTATATTCTCGTTTAGAAAGTTTTTTTTTGATGTTTTGTGTAATAATATACGATAATTTATACAAAACATTTTTGCGCTGGAAAATCAAAGGAAAGTTATGTTTTTAAATTTATTGAAAGGAACTTAATTAAAAAAAAAAGGAAAGAAGGTAAGAAGTTAATAGCGCTTAAAAATTATTCCCCCTGTGCACAATATGAAAATTGCATAAAACCTAAGTAACTTGTGAGAATCTTCTTTTTGTTGAAAATAAAGCATACCAAATTGTTAATTGATTTTCTACCTTGCCTTTGACGAACATTGTAAGTAACAAGTGAAACTATGTAATTAATTTATTTCTAACTTTTTTTAATAATAATGAAATCTGTAATATGCCCTTTTAATTTTTTTTCACGTCTTTTACTCTCGAGACCTTTATATACATATTATGTTTTTAAAACCGTTATTAAAGAAGTTCTCAAAACATAGCGATACAAATCTTTAAAAACAATGGAGGGTATATCATATTTTAAGTAAAACCCGACGCAGATTTTTTTGACAAAATATGATGTACCTAGATCCTTAGAAGTAAAGGTTAATTTATTATTTCTTTGTGCTGTGACGTTTTGCCTTACAGCACCACAAAACCCAAATTGTGTTAGTCGAAAACTTACAATTTGTAATACTACCATACTTAGGATACAAAAGTTCTTACGTAAAAATACGTTTTTATAAATTTGCATGTTACTCCAATAACTAAATCCGATTCAAACAGAAATAAACTAGTTTTTGAAAATCATGTGCTGAGAATACAATAAAGTTTTTGTTTCTCTGGTAAAAGAAAGCGAGAAATTCAGCTTTTTATCAGAGCCTAGTTAAATTAAATGATTTTCTTAACGAACTTAAATTATTCACCTTACTTTAGATTTGGAAGATTAAATTGTATTTTTAAAGATTTAAATCCAAAAATAATTAAAATTTTATTAATTAAAAATGTTCTACTAAAACTGAATACTAAATTATGTACAATTTGTAGGTTTATTTTTTTCTACAATCGCACACAAAGTACGTTGTTGCTCTTCTAAAATAGAGCGCAAAATTGCTCTTTTCTGAGGAGCTTTCCTTTACCGCTCTAGAGCGGTAAAATAAGCAAAACGCTAAGGCTAGCAAAAAATGAGATGGCTGGTGTCATTAATGTGTGCTCTTTAGTTATTATATCAGTTTTAGTAGTAAGCTTTCACGTTGTGGTTATTCCATTACTTAGTTACCGTAAGAATGACTTAAAAGTTTGAGTTCATCATCTCCAAAAAGCAGTCCTACTGTCGTTGAATCTAAAAAATCCAAATGCATTCGCATAGATTCGTCAGAGAAACCATCTGGATCGGGTATCACAATCAGAAATTGCGAAAATTGTGCATTTACTAATAATATTGTAAATAATTAATAATGTTATTGCTTTAGCGTATAAATGAAGTTATAATTAAAGTGCTTTGTTTTTAATTTTGTATAAAATATCCCAAAAGCGATTCTAAAATTTTAAAAAAATATCAGAAAATCGATTAACCTAATCTTTCTATTTTTTTATAAATTTTCCAACAATATTCTTAAAAAATGCACTGGCCAAACAATGATTGTATAAAAAATCATTCAAGCGCAAAGTGTTTTTGTCGCTCGAGATATTAACGCGCTCCGCTTCGCGTCGCATGTCACCTTTTCTCTCAGGTTTGTTATCTGATTTGTTTTAGGAATCACTATGCGCTCTTGATATACAAATAGCTATTTTAAGTTCCTTAGTTTTCTAAATTTGACAAAAAATGTCCAGCTTTACAGACAATTTAATCAAGAATTGAACACTTGTAATGTTAGAGCATTTATTGTCAAATACGACTCTAAACCTCAGTTAAAGTTTTTTTTATCCAAAGATGGCACCAAAGTGGACTGTCTAAAGACAGCCCACGAAGGTCTAAACCTAAGAATCCTGCGACCGTAGGTGTATTAGGAGTGTCCTACTCGCCCATCCAGAGCTGAAATCATCCGTATGGATTTCAGCAGCCCTTTAAGCCGATGTGTGGGGTGGAGCCTCCTCGGATGAGGACAAAATCCTCTACCACCTTCCTATATTATTGTTACTTGAAAAAAAGTTTTAAGCAACACGCATTTAGTTTATCTTATAGGGTTCTAAAGTTCCGTTGTTTACAATAATGGTTATTTGTAATGTTAAGAGTGACATTTTGTTTTGTGACTAGGGAATTTTCGCGCAACCCCTTAAATGAAATAAAAGCACTTTTAACGTGCACATCGCAAATTAATTTTTCTACAAATATTATTATTAAAACTGAGCAAAGGTGAAAACGAGAAAATAAAAACTTGAAGTCATTTGAAAATGTTATGAAAAATCGCTTGAAAATTGTTTATGACTATGACTTAAAGTTTCCCTAGCAACCAATGGCAGCCACTGTCTTGTTGCTTTTAGTTCCAAAATGTTTTCAGAAAACTGTGTGCATATAATCCAAATAAAGCTAACATATTTTCTTTATATTCTCTATTCAAATCAAACATCTGTAGAGATTATTTTTATCAATTTATTTTTTTAGGAAATATAAAATTTTCATACAAAATTCAAATGTTGTTTAACGCGATCTCATTGGTTGCGATATGACATGCTATATCAATAAAGATTTAATTATGGCTGGTCTATTCTAAATTCGAGTGTTAATGAATTTGCTTGATTGTTGTTTGAAGATTAAAGGAGTAAAAGCTTAATAGTATTTGTTTAAGAGATATTAACTTATGTGCTAATAAGTTCCAAATAACTTTTATTTTTCTTACGCTATACTTTGACAGTGGAAAACCATAACCTCAACATTTGTCTTCAAACTTTTCATAAAGAAATCATTTAAATAAATAAATCTATATTATGATATGCTTACTTGAATTTGGCGATACTAACATTTAATGAAATTGATGCAAAATTTGTAATTAACTTTGCACTGCTTTCTTCTGACCTCGGCTATTCTTGGCACAGGAAGAAAAAAGAGTATTCGGGGCACTTGCACTTTAGTGATAATTTCCACTTCTATCACTTAGATTAGTGGTTTCCAAAGTGTGTTGTAGTACATTTCATATTTAAAGTATTTCATTGAATACAACCTGACGAAGGCAAATAAATAAGTATTTTTTTATCTGAGACAGCCCACATAGGCTTCAAGCCCAAGTACTAACGTACCTTGGGCATCGGAAAAGATGGGACATATGTCCGTTTGCCAAGTGTGTTCAGACAGATAGATGAATGGTTACCAATCGTTGTTATTTTGCGTTTTTTAGTGGAAAAAGAGTATACGAGTACACCGAGCTTGTCAGTATCTGTCTGAATTAATGAATTCAAACCTACTGTTTAAAATGGTAGCATAATACTATTGTTATTTAAAACATGTTGTAAAATTGGGAACAAGCAAATACCGTCCGTAAAAAAAAGAAAATATCCAACTTAAATACGCACATTTTATATGAAACGTCGTACATAAAGCATTGCAAAAAATGACTCAGTAGGATCCGTTATTGAGTTACTTACACACATTCATCTCACAAAAAAGATGTCAACGCTGTAAACTCTATTACAGCTACACATTTGCTTCGTTCTTTCTGTTCCCTTAAAAGCAAAATGTAATAATATTTACAACCACTCACTTCCCCCTAACAGCAAATCTTTTTGCACCACACGGTGAAGTTTCCCGTATATAGAAAATATTTGAGTGTTTTGAGCAGTGACAAAGAAATATTATTAATGTCATATCTAAACACTCGGATAAAAACACACTCAGGAATGATCTTTAAAATTAATGACGTAAAAAAAATTTGCCAATGTATATCGAAATAGATTATTATAATAATAATCAATCAATAGTTTGGTACTAACATTGTTCATCTAGAGTACGTAACAAAAACAATATCAGTGCATTACTTTACTTCTTGTTATTTGTTCACTGTTTTAGTCAAAGCATCAAAGATATAAATATGACTGTAAGCAAAATCGTACTATTTTAAAAATCGAAATATTAGGTTATAAATTATTTTCATAATCGATTTATATTCATCCCACGCTGCTAACTATAATTCATATTAGACGATGTATTCTAATAACAGCACCGGCTATTTCGTCGTCACCTATTATTATTCAATTTTGGCACACGTTATTCATAATTTAAATTTATGCTGCTGAGAAGAGAAGATCGCGTTGTTGCCGATTCTTGCCGTTTTAGCTTTTATTTTACTTTATTAATATTATTGTTCCACTATAAGTCTGTTTCTCTTTTCATTTAAGATAAGTTTAGTTTTTGTTTCTTAGTATTTTAGTTAATAAAATCCAGAAAAGTAAATAAACTCGAATGGCGGATTACGGATTACGAACAAGGTTTATTTATTCACTCTCCGAAAAAATTAAAATTAAAAATTAAATAAATTGCAAACCTGTTGGCCAAAATCCATTTTTTTCTCGGAAGCGGATATTTCGATTATAATCTGAGAATAATGATTTTAATAATCTAATCAAATAATTAAAAGACCCGAGTTCTTTATCTTTAATTCGAATATAAAAATAAATAGTCTTACACTTTAATGTTTATTTTAAAGCTATGCATATACATACGTATATATAATCGCTAGATTTCTTTTACTATTTTCAAACCAATCTTTTAGATTTCTGAATTTTGAAATAAATTATGACCATTTTGCACTATTAATACGTGATTTTCAAAATGTAGTTAAGTATCGTATACAAATGGAAGCCCATTAGCAAGAGACAAAAGCTTTGTCGGTTCCTTTAAAGTTTCATGTACCCAAATTCTGCAACCTTGAACTTCTGCACCACCTACTACACTGTAAAAAAGTACTATTTTAATGACAAGTTTGTATCCGGTTTTGATTTACACTGGAAAACAGTTCTTTTTACAATAAGTGAGCCCTGGAATCTGTTTAATTAGTTTTAGCATAGAGTAAATATTACATAGAAGAACACTGGCGTGTAATAAAAATGGACCAAAAAGAGGATCTCTCTTGAGATATTTTGGGGGTTTATTGGTTTATGGCTTAGAAATTTGTTTGTCCACTATTATATATATATATATATATATATATATATATATATATATATATATATATATATATATATATATATATATATATATATAAATATATATTTATATATATATATATATATATATATATATATATATATATATATATATATAAATATATATATATATATATATATATATATATATATATATATATATATATATATATATATATAATATATATATATATATATATATATATATATATATATATATATATATATATAAATATATATATATATATATATTTATATATATATATATATTTATATATATATATATATATATATATATATATATATATATATATATATATATATATACCAAAAAAAAACAGTACCAGTGTTTAACTGAAGTCATACCAGTTTAAAAATCTTTAAGAAATATAGTTGGATTTTTCTTGGTTTTGGTCAAAGCAATTTTATTTAATTGTATTACGCAGTTGTCAGTTACAAGTAGTTTTTTTTTGCAAACACGATAATGCTTATACTCAAATAAAAAAAATAATAATTTTAAATTGGCCAATAGGATTCTTTTGGACACATCTGTTAATACAAATCGTTATTTTGTAACATATTCCTTAATAAGAAAACTTGAGCTAGGATCTAGCCATTTACTAAAAAAACGGGTCGGATGGATTTTGCTCTTGCAATCCTGAGGTTTGGATATGAATTAAGAACTGTATTGTAATCAAAAATAAATTTTGTACATATTTTAATACATACCTTTGAAGTATGAAGGCTTGATCATAAAAAAAATCATGTATGCTTAAAACAATTAAAAATGATATTCTGTGGCTTACTTAGATTCTTTTCGATTTTAGGTTCCTGTTGTGAACACATTTCACAACATGGGAAATGAACAAATTCTAGCGCATGCACCATACGTGTATGAAAGAAACCTTCAGATTTCTACTTGGTATCAATACTAATGACTCCAGCTTGAAGTGATGGATACTTCTGGTGGTTCATAGGAGTCGCTCCCTACCCTATTCTGGATTAAACATTACATTTTTTAATCATCCACTTAATACTTTTGCATTCTGACGATTGTAATGATCTATTCATCAACCCCCTCTCTCCTATAAGTATTTTGGGAAAATTTCAAGTAATTTGAAGGTACTATTTTGTCGTGTACGGCGTAGGATACATTTTTTGGTCGATTGTATTCTTTAAAATTCTAGAATTATATGAGAGGGAAAACGAGTGACGCGAGCTGTGTCACGAAGAGAGAGAATGCACACTATAAAGGATGGAAAGCGAATTGAAATCCTCACTATTAGTCAGACTCCTCGTCCGTGCTTTTAGTCAAACAATTAATCAGAATTCTTGAACCTTGTGCGGTTAATACACGTGGAAGTTTGTGAATAACTTCTTTCTTCTGGTCTTGCCAATGTGGTAAGACTTAAATTACTTCGAGTCCTAGTGACTACAATCCAGTTTGGGCTGAGTGACCAACAGACTACTAGTGAATACTTTTAGTCAACCAATTAATCAGAAGTTTGATCCCTGTGCGGTCAACCCGCAAATGTTAGTGAATAACTTTGTTCTTCTGGTCTTGCCAATGTGGTAAGACTTAAATTAGTTCGAGTCCAGTTTGGGTCTGAGTGACCAACAGACTATCAGTCTATATGTTAGTCGAACAAAAAGAGCCAAAAAAGGAGTACGCTTCACTAGGAGTAGTGGTATTACACTTCACAAAGGTGAGTCATGGTAGCATGCTTCATAAAGGTGAAGTAGTGGTAGCAAAAAGAAGTACGCTTAACACTAGGTGGAGTAGTAGCTGTGTTGAAAGCCATACATTCAGCACTGAAGGATAGGTCTGAAGAATTTTTGGTTCTTATCGACTAATAAATTAGTTCGCGTCTTATCAACCAGTAATCGGTTTGTGTCTTATCGACCGATAATCAGTGCGTGTCTTACAGACCAGTAATCAGTGTGGTCTCGATAACTACTACAGTGTTTTGTGATTGTTTGAAGAGGATGCAACGTACCACTCTCTCCAAGGACGACATTGCCGTCAATGTTCTGAAGTAAAAGGAACCTCTAAATTTGATCTGTCACTACTTAGCTACACCGAGTGTAGATAATAGTAAAATTATTATATAGTTTTCTGCCAATGTGGTACTAGCTTCAAAATTCTCAATCGTCAACAAATATTACTATCAGCAAATTTAAATTCAGTATAAACAAACTAAAGGAAAGGTGGAGTATTACACAACACTTGACAACAAAGGTAAAACTGTTTCTTGTAATGTTATTTAATGTTTAATTTTCTTAATAAAAACATGCGCTTAAGGTAATGACTTATTTACCAAACTTTATAGATATTTATACAAATATCAGTTAGTTGAATGTTAATCTATAATTAGGTTTTGGTTTGATAAATGTATTTTAATTTCAAAACATTTCGTGTGTAACGAAGGTTATCAAATTATATTGTTATATATTTTATATGGCAATTTTGTTGGTTCAATAAATAATAAAAAATAAGAAACTTAGTGTATCTTCCTGTTACAGTCTTTGTTAGCAGCACGATATGATTTGTGTTTACCTTCATTTGTTTTGGCAGTCTGTGCTCAAAGAAGCATAAGCCTGTTCGATACAGTTCCCTTATCCAGTATTTTTTTATTTCATGATACAAAAGTACTTATCCTTAAAAAATCTGATTTTTTTTATCAAATTCACGCTCATTGCAAAACGGGGAAATGGCCTCTTGTGACGTAGTCCCAGGATGAGTGACCCAAATTTACGAATTACATTACGTGTTGACACCTCCGCAAACATTTTGCGGGCTGGTCATCGAGGTTATGTTAACAAACTAAATTATAAAAAACGTTATAATGTTCAAAATTTATATTGAAGTATAAGACAAAAATATTAAGAGGACTGGGAAAATAGTCAAAACATCTAACCATATCACCGAATGACACGAGCAAAACTACTATATGCTGAGGTTTGGGTTTTACTATAATTACTGTTGTAGTTCATGGTTATATTTAAATACACTTAAGCACTCAGAAAATCCTTTCATTCTTAAACTAAATTCAAAGATTAAGAAATATGAACATTACCTGTTAGTACTAAAACGGCTGAAGAGGCACATAGCGGTGTTGTATCCTTAATTTGATTCACCACATTGCCTGTTACGTTCAGTTGTTTTTTGTTGAATGACGCCAGTCGGGCAATTGAATTGTTTAAATCTGGTCGAATTTTAAACCTTAATATTTTTGTTTCTATCGGTCCAACCAACGTAATGTTTTGTATGCCTGTTTCAATTCACTGACTTTGCAAAAATATTAACATATTTGTTGAAAACGCGAAATGACTGAACAAGCCCATTATCCAATTATGTTGCAAAATTAAAATTTTAAATAAATTAAAAATTTTAAATAAAATAAATTTTAATATACTACGTAAAATATACCTTTAAAGTACCAAATTAATTACCAAGTGTTATCTTTAACCAATAACAACACTAACATGACTTGTTACAACTTGGTAAACTTGAAATAACACAAAAGGAAAATATTAACCGTAATAAACACAATTTTAAATGTACACTCTGTTTGAATATGGTTGCCAATGTACAATAAACAAAAAATTATTTACTCGGACTTCCATTGCCTCATTTCTTTAACTCATTTCATTAATATTTCAGTTATTGCACGGTAACAATTTGTTGCAAACCCTTTTCCAAAACCTTTTGTATTAAAATATTGGTATTTGACAGGAAGGGTGCAGGAAAGATAATAAATAAAAAACAAAATGTGTTATTCAGTTTATTGCCCAAGAAAATGAAAGAAAGAAATTATATTTTTAATAACTCGAAAGTAAAACAGCCTTTTTTTCTATAACTAATCTTTCTAACTTTTCTATTCTATTCTATTCTATTCTAACCTGTTTTTATTCACCTGCAGCTACAATTTTTGCTGGTGGTTCTTCTGATATGCTAACTTCCCTAGCTTTCTGCTTTAAAACTGGAAAAATTGTAAGAATTGCTCGAGCAAACAATGTCTTACGTGTCTCACCCTTTGTCATAAATTTCTCCACAAAATATTTCTAACAAAGCCTGTAGGCACTATATCTGTCCAACTAGGCCAATCAATAGAGCAAAAAAAAAGTCATATATTGATAAAAAGACTAGTAGAAAACCACCTGTGTCATCATTTAAAAGATAGTCCGTAGATGTATTCTGATATGTTTTCGACTCGCAACTCTCATTAATTAATTTGTTATTAACATTTTAGTGCAAAAAAACGCGTTTTTTTGGTTTTTCGCTTATAAAACGAAAACTACTCGAAGAATTTCAATTCCGTAAATGGAAAAGTTGTAGAGAATTAAACTACGAAGAAAATAAGGGGTGGAGCGATCCGATCGGTTGATTAGAACCAAAGAAAATCAGGAAAAAATCGGAAAATTCAGCTTTAGATTCAAAAATTCATAACTTTTCCATTTATGAAGATTAAGACCTGAAATTTGGCACAGAAGTAGATAATTATATCAACTTTAAGTGCGCGCAAGGCAGGTGCTGTCGGACCATTAGTTTTTGCGCAAGTGCAATTTCAATTTTTTTATGCATTTTTTTGCCGGGAGCCTGCTTGAGTTAAAAATTGTCCTATTTTAATTCTAATACCGGTTTTCAAAACTAGAAGTATAATACCATAAATCGTATATCCCAAGTTTTCATTAAAACACAGCGAAATGGATGAAACATGCACTTGAACATCGGTGTAAATGGCCTTGGGCGCGCGAGTGGTGGGGGAAGGAGGGGAAGCGTACATATATAGACATACAGGCGCGCCGCGCGGAGCGTCGCATCAATTCACTGGATTTTCTCAGCGCCTACTGCACCTTTTTGGAAGATTCTTTTTTGATTTTGGGGTTATTGAATAGGAGGAATCTGATCCTCTATTCAGATTCCACGAATAATTCAAGATAAAGCTGCTATTCCACCTTCTTGAGTAACATTCTTATATTTCTATTCTTTCAATAAGGAAGGTTGTTAATTTAAACACATAAATAAATATTTTTTTCCGTGACGGGAATAACGTTTGACATTTTATCTCTGTTGACAGGTAACAAAATGTCACTTTTTATGAAATTACTTTTTTCCCCGGGAAAAAAGTGAGTAGTTTTTCCCGAATATATATACACTACACACAAGTAGAGGTAGATATTTAATTTTAGAATATTTTATTATACAAAAGTTACATTTCCTTTCAGACATTTTTTAACTTTATATTATTCAAAATAACTACTAAACAAACACTAAGTTTGCAAGTTTTAAATCAAATCACAGAATTAAATGACAGATGTTTGATTACTTTAAAGGTTTCCTTAGCAATGCAGGTCTAATTGTCGCTATAAGTACAACAGCCTACCAGTTTAAAATTTCACATCGATTATTTTCTGACTTTAATATATTGTAATAATAGGCTTTTTCAATATTAAATCGTCGTTTTTCAACACAACCCCGAGCTAAAATCTAATACTTTTTTCCCTTGTATAATAAATAGCTATTTTTCTTTCACAAAAGTGTTTTATTTATATGATTAAAAATTGATGATAAACAACATGAACATATTATTGCGCCGAATACATTAGTTATAAAATTCTCCTTCTTTTCGGAAGGTCCGCATAGTTTATTTCATTTTCTTCGATCTGGTCGCTATCTATTAAACTATCAAAGTCAGAATCATCGTCGGATACAGATTGATCAATCAGATCGAAAAGTACAACTCAGCTCCGAGCGCTCTGTAGCCATCTAACCGTTGGCGTCGCTTTCTTTTCTATTCGTTTAAATCCCAAGGCAACAGCTGTGCCCATACCACCGAACAATAGAAGAGAGAGAGAGGGGACGCATTAGACGGTTACACAGCTGTTCAAAATTTAAGCGTGCTATATATATATATATATATATATATATATATATATATATATATATATATATATATATATATATATATATATATACATATATATATATATATATATATATATATATATATATATATATATATATATATATATATATATATATATATATATATATTTATTCAAGTGCATGTTTCATCCATTTCGCTGTATTTTAATGAAAACTTGGAATATACGATTTGTAGTATTTTATTTCTAGTTTTGAAAACCGGTATTAGAATTAAAATAGGACCATTTTTAACGCAAGCAGGCTCCCGGCAAAAAAATGCATAAAAAAATTGATATTGCAATTGCGCAAAAACTAATGGTCCGACAGCACCTGCCTTGCGCACACTTAAAGTTGATATAATTAAATTAACTATGTTAAAGTGAAGGACCACTGTCACATAACGGGTAATAACATACCTGGTGCTGCCCATTCTGTTTGTAACTTAAATTATAAATTACCGAATTTCATACCTATTATTTTCCATAATTTAAGTGGCTATGATAGTCATCTGTTTATACAAGAATTATGTGGTCATAAGATGGATGTTATAGCTGAAAGTAAGGAAAAATATATATCGTTCACAAAGAGCAAAACAAAAAGAAAGATTTTGCAGCTGCGGTTCATTGATAGCTTTAAGTTTTTATCGACATCCTTGGAAAATTTGGGTAATGGTTTAGAAGACGATAACTGTAAGATAACACAAAAACATTTTTTCGATAATAATAAATTTAATATAATGCGAAAAAACGTGTATTTCCCTACAGTTTCGTCGACTCTTTTGAGAAAATGAATTATCCAAAACTTATCTCGAAAAATGAATTTTATGGTAATTTACGCGAGGCACATATTAGCGATGAAAGCTATGAGCGAGCTAATACGTATGGCATATGTTGGGTTACAAAAATTTGGGTGAATATTCGGATTTGTATCTTAAATCTAGCGTTTCATTACCAAGCGAAGTTTTTGAACAATTTCGGGATCTTTGTTTAAATGTTTATAAATTAGATGCAGCTCGGTACCACACTCTTCCAAGTTTATCGTTCGATTGTATGTTACAGATGACCAAGGTAAAGTTAGAACTTTTGACTGATATTCAAACTATTAACTTTTTTAAAAAGGGTATTAATGGCGGTAGTGTTCGGGAGAGGACGCATATTGCCAATAATTTACATTTACCAAATTACGATCCTACGGAACCAACCTCGTTTATTTTGTATCTGGATGCAACCAATTTATATGGACATAGCATGTCACGAGCATTACCATACGGTGGTTTTAGATGGCTGACCGGGCGAGAAATGAACCTTCAGAAAGGGTTGGGGGGGTTTATGGTGGGAGTGATAAGTATAAATTTGGCTTGTTAAGCAGAGCATTTCATAGTTCGCTAGAACAGTTCACCGAGTAAATTCATTTGTCAGTTTAGTGCAGTAAGTTAGAAAAATGAATTCCGGTATTGAGTCATTGTTAAATGCGTTTAACTTGGATGGTAGTATCCAAGCAGAGCTGAGGGGACAGGAAGTTATTGACCTGCTGACCCCAGGTGTCTTCGAAGAATGGCACAATGATAGTCCTAAATACAGCGTTTGTGGAAGGAGACGCGCAAAAGGAGGAGGAACAAACAGTAAATTCGGCGGTTGACTACGTAAACAACTGGACTGAGAAGGATGGAGGCCGAATCAATATAATTAGTGACATGGTGATCAAGAAGGCGAGGCGGGGACCAGCTTCGAAATTAGAAAAACTGCTGACCACACCGAAGACGGTCACCCTTAATAAAGGCGAATTTGATACGGTTGCCGAGGGCGAGAAGAAGAAGAGGAAATTTCAATTTAGGCGTCCCACCGTACCAGTGGAACTATCAGATATCCTGAAGTCTCCGCCACCACCACCGAAGGTTCTGTCTCCAGCAGTTGTAGTAAAAATGGTCCAAACTCGGTAACACCTGAGAATTCACAGGTGATCGACAAAGAACCAACTGCAACGGCGGCGCCGCTATCACCGACAATAAGTCGTGGGAGTTGTCGCAAACCGATCGTATATATATATATATATATATATATATATATATATATATATATATATATATATATATATATATATATATATATATATATATATATATATATATATATATATATATATATAAACAAATAGAAATTTCTTGTCCGTACTATATATAAACGAGAAAGAAGGATATCGGCTCATCGGACTGTGGAAGTGTGTTCTTCTTTTGCATCAAAGTACGAGGAGTCCAAGAAAATGGACAACCCCGGGCCGGGTAGACCATGACAGCTGTTTCGTCCTTGTTAGGACTCATTCAGACAGCCATAACCCAGTCGCACCGAGGCAAACGATGTATCTTAAATCCGTTTTGCGGAACACAAGCAGGAAATAACATACCATAACGCCACCTAGCGGGTGCTGGCTCTAATGCAAAAAGCAGAACACACTGAAAAGGTAGAAATCTAAGGGTGAACACGGCATCTCTAGCTTATGCGAGAACGCATTTTTCGCAATTTCGCCCAACTTGTCCGCACCCTTCGCGCAGTGCAAGGAGGGAGTCACGACGTCCTCACCAGAAAGACGTGTAAATCCTTAACAAAAGGCTAAGTAAAAATAAAAAAAAACAAATAGTAATTTCTTGTCCGTACTATATATAAACGAGAAAGAAGAATATCGGCTCATCAAACTGTGGAAGTGTGTTCTTCTTTTGCACCAAAGTACGGGGAGTCCAAGAAAATAGACAACCCCGGGCCGGATAGACCATGACAGCTGTTTCGTCCTTGTTAGGACTCATTCAGACAGCTATAACCCAGTCGCACCGAGGCAAACGACGTTACTGTATCTTAAATCCGTTTTGCAGAACACAAGCAGGAAATAACATGCCATAACGCCACCTAGCGGGTGCTGGCTCTAATGCAAAAAGCAGAACACACTGAAAAGGTAGAAATCTAAGGGTGAACACGTAGATACAGTAACATCGTTTGCCTCGGTGCGACTGGGTTTTGGCTGTCTGAATGAGTCCTAACAAGGACGAAACAGCTGTCATGGTCCACCCGGCCCGGGGTTGTCCATTTTCTTGGACTCCCCGTACTTTGATGCAAAAAAGAACGCACTTCCACAGTCCGATGAGCCGATATTCTTCTTTTTCGTTTATATATAGTACGGACAAGAAATTTCTATTTGTTTTTTTATTTTTACTTGGCCTTTTGTTAAGGATTTACACGTCTTTCAGGTGAGGACGTCGTGACTCCCTCCTTGCACTGCGCGAATGGTGCGGACAAGTTGGGCGAAATTGCGAAAAATGCGTTCTCGCATAAGCTAGAGATGCCGTGTTCACCCTTAGATTTCTACCTTTTCAGTGTGTTCTGCTTTTTGCATTAGAGCCAGCACCCGCTGGGTGGCGTTATGGTATGTTATTTCCTGCTTGTGTTCTGCAAAACGGATTTAAGATACAGTAACATCGTTTGCCTGTGTGCGACTGGGTTATGGCTGTCTGAATGAGTCCTAACAAGGACGAAACAGCTGTCATGGTCTACCCGGCTCGGGGTTGTCCATTTTCTTGGACTCCCCGTACTTTGATGCAAAAGAAGAACATACTTCCACAGTCCGATGAGCCGATATTCTTCTTTCTCGTTTATATATAGTACGGACAAGAAAGTTCTATTTGTTTTTTATTTTTACTTGGCCTTTTGTTAAGGATTTACACGTCTTTCTGGTGAGGACGTCGTGACTCCCTCCTTGCACTGCGCGAATGGTGCGAGCGAGTTGGGCGAATTTGCGAAAATGCGTTTCTCATAAACCAGAGTTGCCGTGTTCACCCTTAGATTTCTACCTTTTCAGTGTGTTCTGCTTTTCGCATTAGAGCCGGCACCCGCTAGGTGGCGTTACGGTATGTTTTTCACTGCTTGTGTTTTGCAAAACGGGTTTAAGATACAGTAACATCGTTTGCCTCGGTGCGACTGGGTTATGGCTGTCTGAATGAGTCCTAACAAGGACGAAACAGCTGTCATGGTCTACCCGGCCCGGGGTTGTCCATTTTCTTGGACTCTGTAACATTAAAATGTGGCCTAATTTGTTATCTCACAAAGAAAGGACTGATGATATGCCCGGAAAAATACAATGGTAACTTTATCTCAGTCAATACGGGGCGAGGGAAATTTTCTACAACTAAATTCTAATTCTTTTCTACCGGAGAAACGTAGTCACTGACTTTTTCAAGGCTAGCTCATTTGCCGGTGAGTGGGCTGGGTAAAACTACCAAATAAAAGCGCCACCTGTTTTAACATGCCCCTTATGGATAAAGGCAGTGACTGCAGATGAATGCAAAAACAGGAAAACTCTTAGGTACTCCTAAAGAAAACAACCGAATTTCATAAACATTTTCCCATTTAGTAAAATAATAAAATGTATTTAATAACACGGCCCAGGATGGGCATAAACAATAACGTCAAAAGGGGTGACGTTTCTACTAAACTTACTAATATTTATAAAATGAAATACACATTCTTTTAAACGAATTAGCTCATTCTTATCGGGAGAAAGGGGAAACGCGGCTAACGCCTAAAAACATCTCTACTCGGTTTGATAATAAACAGCTGCTTTGATGTTAGACAATAAAAAGTGCAGGTTAGGTTAGAGAAGTTTAAAAGTATGAATTCACTATTAAACTTAATAATTGGAGTCACAGCAGTTTAATTTGGTACTTATTAGTTTGTTTACATGTTAAAAATCATGTCAAGAATAATGCCAAAAAGAAAAGAAAGTAATTTACCAGTGTGCCGTGCATAAACATAAATAGATCGGTGTGAACTGTGAAGGTTTTAGAAGTATATTTTGTTTCCGTGCCAAGTTAATAAAGTGAAGGTATACACCGAGTGTTAGAGCCGAGCCGCAGGGTAAAACAGAGCGTAAACCCTATAAGGGTTGCATCGGCTAAGCAAAAGTAAAGGGGGCACTCGTAATGTATGGCTCAATGACTGTGAAACTGTGATTGGATTATTGAGTTAACACAACTAACTTAAGTTTATCAAACTGTGCCCTATGGGGATCGTCTGAGGTCCACTGTGGCTGCCTCACTCCAAGGAGTGGTGTCTGTCGGAGCCCTGCATGACAATTCTTGGAACCTCTCGGAGCCTGCCAAGACGAAGATGATAGGACATGGACCAGGATGAAAGCTTTCCAAATGAAGTGCTCCAGAAGTGGTTCTTCAACAACCAGGACACACAGGAGGGGAAATAAGATGTAAAAAGGAAAAGGCCTTTAAAAAAAACAGGTTTCAGATCTATGACATTGGCTCAATCAAGGTATGTATACATTATATTAACGTAAGTTAGGAATAGACAGCTTTAAGGTTTAGAAATAGTGAGGAAAACTTACGTGAGATGTTAGGTGGCCTTTTTCAGACAGAAATGTGGGGGTTTTTCCCATGTAACGAAAAAAAAAACTGAAACACTACAGATTCTCTGGTGCAAAAAAAGAGGATTTTGCCACCAAATTCAAGTTAGGGACCCCCACAAAGAAATCGGCAAAATTGCCAGGACTTGCCTCAATACACCACGGCAGGAGGTTTTTGTCCAAATGACACGATTCTTACCAAAAAGGCCGCAAGTTTCCTTGTCAAAAACTTTAGGGATTTTTGTTCTCAACCGACTGACATGACACTGGACAAATGTCCAATTAAAATAAGCAAAAAAAAGTAAACAAGAAATTAATTAAACAAATACTTATTAAACAAATATCAGGTCCCAAACAAATTCAGATAACCAACCTGCCCAAAGACAACCCCTATTTATTATATAGATTGGGGAAATGGCTAACTAAAACTTTTATAACCTCAACTTCTAGGACCAACTTTTAGTCAGTCGGTGACTATGACTATGAACTAATGCTGTATTTTCTTATTTTTGGGTGAACCGAAGATGGCTGTAAGTACTTGAGAGATTTATGTGACTACTAGATGTTTCTGTTCGATGTATTACAGTTACTGAATTTTACCATTGATTTATATCAGAAAATAAAGATCGAAATAGGAAATTGGTACTTTTATTATTAACTAAGCAATAGCAAACCGCAGCTGGTAAGTTTTAAATTATTATTTTACTAAATTACAGGGTGGGAAAAATAAGACCGTAACAACTCCCCGTACTTTGATGCAAAAGAAGAACACACTTCTACAGTCCGATGAGCCGATATTCTTCTTTCTGTGGTATGTTATGGTATGTTATTTCCTGCTTGTGTCTTGCAAAACGGATTTAAGATACAGTAGCGTCGATTGCCTCGGTGCGACAGGGTTATGGCTGTCTGAATGTGTCCCAACAAGGACGAAACAGCTGTCATAGTCTACCCGGCCCGGGGTTGTCCATATTCTTGGACTCCCCGTACTTTGATGCAAAAGAAGAACACACTTCCACAGTCCGAAAAGACTGATATTATTTTGTCGTTTAAATGATGAACCTATTCCCAAGAAACAGTCCCAAATATATATATATATATATATATATATATATATATATATATATATATATATATATATATATATATATATATATATATATATATATATATATATATATATATATATATATATATATATATATATTTGGGACTGTTTCTTGGGAATAGGTTCATCATTTAAACGACAAAATAATATCAGTCTTTTCGGACTGTGGAAGTGTGTTCTTCTTTTGCATCAAAGTACGGGGAGTCCAAGAATATGGACAACCCCGGGCCGTGTAGACTATGACAGCTGTTTCGTCCTTGTTGGGACACATTCAGACAGCCATAACCCTGTCGCACCGAGGCAATCGACGCTACTGTATCTTAAATCCGTTTTGCAAGACACAAGCAGGAAATAACATACCATAACATACCACAGAAAGAAGAATATCGGCTCATCGGACTGTAGAAGTGTGTTCTTCTTTTGCATCAAAGTACGGGGAGTTGTTACGGTCTTATTTTTCCCACCCTGTAATTTAGTAAAATAATAATTTAAAACTTACCAGCTGCGGTTTGCTATTGCTTAGTTAATAATAAAAGTACCAATTTCCTATTTCGATCTTTATTTTCTGATATAAATCAATGGTAAAATTCAGTAACTGTAATACATCGAACAGAAACATCTAGTAGTCACATAAATCTCTCAAGTACTTACAGCCATCTTCGGTTCACCCAAAAATAAGAAAATACAGCATTAGTTCATAGTCATAGTCACCGACTGACTAAAAGTTGGTCCTAGAAGTTGAGGTTATAAAAGTTTTAGTTAGCCATTTCCCCAATCTATATAATAAATAGGGGTTGTCTTTGGGCAGGTTGGTTATCTGAATTTGTTTGGGACCTGATATTTGTTTAATAAGTATTTGTTTAATTAATTTCTTGTTTACTTTTTTTTGCTTATTTTAATTGGACATTTGTCCAGTGTCATGTCAGTCGGTTGAGAACAAAAATCCCTAAAGTTTTTGACAAGGAAACTTGCGGCCTTTTTGGTAAGAATCGTGTCATTTGGACAAAAACCTCCTGCCGTGGTGTATTGAGGCAAGTCCTGGCAATTTTGCCGATTTCTTTGTGGGGGTCCCTAACTTGAATTTGGTGGCAAAATCCTCTTTTTTTGCACCAGAGAATCTGTAGTGTTTCAGTTTTTTTTTTCGTTACATGGGAAAAACCCCCCACATTTCTGTCTGAAAAAGGCCACCTAACATCTCACGTAAGTTTTCCTCACTATTTCTAAACCTTAAAGCTGTCTATTCCTAACTTACGTTAATATAATGTATACATACCTTGATTGAGCCAATGTCATAGATCTGAAACCTGTTTTTTTTAAAGGCCTTTTCCTTTTTACATCTTATTTCCCCTCCTGTGTGTCCTGGTTGTTGAAGAACCACTTCCTGGAGCACTTCATTTGGAAAGCTTTCATCCTGGTCCATGTCCTATCATCTTCGTCTTGGCAGGCTCCGAGAGGTTCCAAGAATTGTCATGCAGGGCTCCGACAGACACCACTCCTTGGAGTGAGGCAGCCACAGTGGACCTCAGACGATCCCCATAGGGCACAGGTTTGATAAACTTAAGTTAGTTGTGTTAACTCAATAATCCAATCACAGTTTCACAGTCATTGAGCCATACATTACGAGTGCCCCCCTTTACTTTTGCTTAGCCGATGCAACCCTTATAGGGTTTACGCTCTGTTTTACCCTGCGGCTCGGCTCTAACACTCGGTGTATACCTTCACTTTATTAACTTGGCACGGAAACAAAATATACTTCTAAAACCTTCACAGTTCACACCGATCTATTTATGTTTATGCACGGCACACTGGTAAATTACTTTCTTTTCTTTTTGGCATTATTCTTGACATGATTTTTAACATGTAAACAAACTAATAAGTACCAAATTAAACTGCTGTGACTCCAATTATTAAGTTTAATAGTGAATTCATACTTTTAAACTTCTCTAACCTAACCTGCACTTTTTATTGTCTAACATCAAAGCAGCTGTTTATTATCAAACCGAGTAGAGATGTTTTAGGCGTTAGCCGCGTTTCCCCTTTCTCCCGATAAGAATGAGCTAATTCGTTTAAAAGAATGTGTATTTCATTTTATAAATATTAGTAAGTTTAGTAGAAACGTCACCCCTTTTGACGTTATTGTTTATGCCCATCCTGGGCCGTGTTATTAAATACATTTTATTATTTTACTAAATGGGAAAATGTTTATGAAATTCGGTTGTTTTCTTTAGGAGTACCTAAGAGTTTTCCTGTTTTTGCATTCATCTGCAGTCACTGCCTTTATCCATAAGGGGCATGTTAAAACAGGTGGCGCTTTTATTTGGTAGTTTTACCCAGCCCACTCACCGGCAAATGAGCTAGCCTTGAAAAAGTCAGTGACTACGTTTCTCCGGTAGAAAAGAATTAGAATTTAGTTGTAGAAAATTTCCCTCGCCCCGTATTGACTGAGATAAAGTTACCATTGTATTTTTCCGGGCATATCATCAGTCCTTTCTTTGTGAGATAACAAATTAGGCCACATTTTAATGTTACAGAGTCCAAGAAAATGGACAACCCCGGGCCGGGTAGACCATGACAGCTGTTTCGTCCTTGTTAGGACTCATTCAGACAGCCATAACCCAGTCGCACCGAGGCAAACGATGTTACTGTATCTTAAACCCGTTTTGCAAAACACAAGCAGTGAAAAACATACCGTAACGCCACCTAGCGGGTGCCGGCTCTAATGCGAAAAGCAGAACACACTGAAAAGGTAGAAATCTAAGGGTGAACACGGCAACTCTGGTTTATGAGAAACGCATTTTCGCAAATTCGCCCAACTCGCTCGCACCATTCGCGCAGTGCAAGGAGGGAGTCACGACGTCCTCACCAGAAAGACGTGTAAATCCTTAACAAAAGGCCAAGTAAAAATAAAAAACAAATAGAACTTTCTTGTCCGTACTATATATAAACGAGAAAGAAGAATATCGGCTCATCGGACTGTGGAAGTATGTTCTTCTTTTGCATCAAAGTACGGGGAGTCCAAGAAAATGGACAACCCCGAGCCGGGTAGACCATGACAGCTGTTTCGTCCTTGTTAGGACTCATTCAGACAGCCATAACCCTGTCGCACCGAGGCAATCGACGCTACTGTATCTTAAATCCGTTTTGCAAGACACAAGCAGGAAATAACATACCATAACGCCACCTAGCGGGTGCTGGCTTTAATGCAGAAAGCAGAACACACTGAAAAAGTAAAAAGTAAAATCCAAGGGCGAACACGGCATTTTCTAGCTTTTGAGAACCGCATTTTCGCGAATTCGCCCAACTTGTCGACACCAATTCGTGCAGAGCAAGGAGGGAGTCACGATGTCCTCGCTAGAAAGACGTGTAGTGTAAACCCTTAACACACACATGGATTCCTTGCAATCTATAATTTTTATGTTTCTTGAACCATTTTAAATATATATATACCTATATATATTTCGGGACTGTTTCTTGGGGATAGGTTCATCATTTAAACGACAAAATAATATCAATCTTTTCGGACTGTGGAAGTGTGTTCTTCTTTTGCATCGAAGTACGGGGAGTCCAAGAATATGTACAACCCCGGGCCGGGTAGACTATGACAGCTGTTTCGTCCTTGTTGGGACTCATTCAGACAGCCATAACCCAGTCGCACCGAGGTAATCGACGCTACTGTATGTTAAATCCGTTTTGCAAAACACAAGCAGGAAATAACATACCATAACGCCACCTAGCGGGTGCTGGCTTTAATGCAGAAAGCAGAACACACTGAAAAAGTAAAAAGTAAAATCCAAGGGCGAACACGGCATTTTCTAGTTTTTGAGAAACGCATTTTCGCGAATTCGCCCAACTTGTCCGCACCAATTCGTGCAGAGCAAGGAGGGAGTCACGACGTCCTCACTTGAAAGACGTGTAAACCCTTAACACACACATGGTTTCCTTGTAATTTCTCCCTTGCAATCTATAATTTTTATGATTCTTGAACCATTTTAAATATATATATATATTATATTTTTTGGGGCTGTTTCTTGGGGATAGGTTCATCATTTAAACGACAAAATAATATCAGTCTTTTCGGACTGTGGAAGTGTGTTCTTCTTTTGCATCAAAGTACGGGGAGTCCAAGAATATGGACAACCCCGGGCCGGGTAGACTATGACATCGGTGCGACTGGGTTATGGCTGTCTGAATGAGTCCCAACAAGGACGAAACAGCTGTCATAGTCTACCCGGCCCGGGGTTGTCCATATTCTTGGACTCCCCGTACTTTGATGCAAATAAAGAATACACTTCCACAGTCCGAAAAGACTGATATTATTTTGTTGTTTAAATGATGAACATATCCCCAAGAAACAGTCCCAAAAAATATATTTATTTAAAATGGTTCAAGAAACATAAAAATTATAGATTGCAAGGGAGAAATTGCAAGGAAACCATGTGTGTGCTAAGGGTTTATACGTCTTTCTAGTGAGGACGTCTTGACTCCCTCCTTGCTCTGTACGAATTGGTGCGGACAAGTTGGGCGAATTCGCGAAAATGCGTTTCTCAAAAGCTAGAAAATGCCGTGTTCGCCCTTGGATCTTACTTTTTACTTTTTCAGTGTGTTCTGCTTTCTGCATTAAAGCCAGCACCCGCTAGGTGGCGTTATGGTAAGTTATTTCCTGCTTGTGTTTTGCAAAACGGATTTAAGATACAGTAGCGTCGATTGCCTCGGTTCGACTGGGTTATGGCTGTCTGAATGAATCCCTACAAGGACGAAACAGCTGTCATAGTCTACCCGGCCCGGGGTTGTCCATATTCTTGGACTCCACGTACTTTGATGCAAAAGAAGAACACACTTCCACAGTCCGAAAAGACTGATATTATTTTGTCGTTTAAATGATGAACCTATCCCCAAGAAACAGTCCCAAAAAATATATATATTGAAAATGGTTCAAGAAACATAAAAATTATATATATATATATATATATATATATATATATATATATATATATATATATATATATATATATATATATATATATAATTTTTATGTTTCTTGAACCATTTTAAATATATATATTTTTTGGGACTGTTTATTGGGGATAGGTTCATCATTTAAACGACAAAATAATATCAGTCTTTTCGGACTGTGGAAGTGTGTTCTTCTTTTGGATCAAAGTACGGGGAGTCCAAGAATATGGACAACCCCGGGCCGGGTAGACTATGACAGCTGTTTCGTCCTTGTTGGGATTCATTCAGACAGACATAACCCAGTCGAACCGAGGCAATCGACGCTACTGTATCTTAAATCCGTTTTGCAAAACACAAGCAGGAAATAACATACCATAACGCCACCTAGCGGCTGCTGGCTTTAATGCAGTAAGCAGAACACACTGAAAAAGTAAAAAGTAAAATCCAAGGCGAGCACGGCATTTTCTAGCTTTTGAGAAACGCATTTTCGCGAATTCGCCCAACTTGAATAAATAGCAATACTTTAGAAGCACCAAACATCTTTTATTGCTTCCTCCTCTAACCACTGGGGTATTCCCATAGTTATATAGTGTAACTTTGTTACCTGTACCCCGTTACTGTCCTTCCTCTATATACATATATATATATATATATATATATATATATATATATATATATATATATATATATATATATATATATATATATATAAAATAAGGTCACAGACTTGTTAAGAATGTCTAAGAATATATAAAAGAAACAAACCAAATTGAAATACTTTTCTTACAAGATGATTATCGATTTTAAATGTTTTTAAAATTAATACAAAATACTAAAAGTGCTGTCAAATTGCCGGAAGTAACATGGCTGACAACAGACGATAGTGACAAACGACAGAAGTGAGAGGTAGCCAACCAAAAAGTATGAAGAATAGATGTAGTTATTCAAGACAGACGTTCACAAGATAATGTGTTCTCATTATTTTATTTTAAGTACAAATTGGTTGTGCCCACCCACCCGTCGTAGTAACAATACTAAAATTATGAACTAAACAAGGAGTAGATACCCTTTCAGTCACGTAGTAAATTTAAACATTACCATATCCAGAGTATGAGAACTAATTAAACAATGAAACACATTATAAAGTTAAAAGAAGGGGAAATGAAATACAGCACTGTCAACATTATTATTTGTTAATAAAGGGGGGAATTGCAGATGACTCCACTTATTTTTCTACATAACATTCTGGATATTTTTTATGTTTTGTAGACTTTTGATTAATTAGAAAAGTGTAAATTGAGCTTAAGCTGTCTACATCTTTTTTGTAGTTGAGAGAGTTACTACAGTTGCTTATGTAACACATTTCAAGTATTTTTCTCTTTTCGGTACTCTTTTCTGAGTCAAGGATTATGGCATTATTATATTGGATTCTATGATCCATTTGATTAACATGCAAACTAAGGCTAGTAGCCTGTGGTTTATTTTTGCAGTCACTTTTATGGAGAGCTAGTCCTTTTGAGAGTTTTTGACTAGTATGTCCGATATATAACTTGCCACACTCACAAGGTACCCCATAGATCACACCTGATTTTTGGTTATTTGCAGTTTTATCTTTTAAGTTAGAGTAGACCAGATTCGGCTTTTTTAAATTATAGTTGGCAATAACTATATTAAATTTATTGAATATTTTTACCAATGAAGAAGTCAAATTGTGGATATACTGCAATTTAGCATATTTTTTCAAAGTGATATTATCGTTTAAATTGTCCACATTATTGTGATTAGATGTATTATCATTAGAAAATAGAAATTTGTTAATTAATTTTTGTGGGTAAGAATTAGTTAATAGTAAATTTTTAAAAATTAGTAAGTTTTTTTGTAGGAAAGTATTGTGAGAAATTTTTGTAATTCTGTTTTTTAGAGCCAGTACTGCATTCAATTTCTGTTTCTGTGGATGGTATGAAGTGAAAGGTATGTATCTACCTGAGCTAGTACTTTTTCTATACCAGTCCAATATGACTACATTATCGACACTCCTAGCTGCTAAAGTATCTAAGAAAGGGACAGAAAAGTCTGTCTCACCCTCAAACGTGGACGCTAGATTCTGGTTAAATGAGTTAAATATGTCCAGAGTGTACTGTACTCTATCAGCAGGGACTGCCGTGAGTAAATCATCCACATATTGACAGATGAAAGGGAATTCAAAGTCAATTGTATCTGTCACAAAATACAGTAATTTGTTCATAACAATTTCAGCTATTGAGGGGGAGGCAGCACCACCCATCGGTAAACCTTTAATTTGTTGATAGAATTTACCATTAAAAGAGAAAAATGTATTATTATAAAGGTAAACGATTATATCAATGAACTCTTGTTGTGGTATTGCGCATTGTCCTTCAATGAGATTGAAATGCTCTTGAAAAATACTAATTATTTATGGTAATGGTTTGTTTGTAAAGAGTGAAACAACATCAAAAGACACCAAAACAAAGCCCTCAGGTAATTGGAAATTATTAATTTTTTCTGAAAATTCAAAAGTATCTTTGATTCTAAATTTATCAAAATTAGTGAAAGCTCTGTCAAGGATTCCGGAGATGAACTTAGCCAGAGGTTGTGTAGAAGCACCCACACATGATACAATAGGTCTTAGAGGTATGTCCTACTTGTGTACTTTAGGTAGTCCATAATATTTAGGGCAGACACCAGTATAAGTCAAAAGTGATTTTGCATTTGCTTCAGGAAGACACCCCTTATCTTTTAATTTCTTAATCAATCTATTACAGCTGAGTTCAAGAGAGTTGGTTGGATCTTTATTAATTAATTTGTAAGTTTCGTTATCATTTAACAAATCTAAGGATTTATTGATATACGTATCTTTGTTCATAGCCACTGTAACATTGCCTTTGTCGGAGCGAGTAATGATTAAATTAGGATCGTTCTTTAAGAACTTTCTTGTTTCAGATTCGATAATATAAGAAGGTGATTGAGAATTTTTATTAAATTGGATATAGTTAGTAATTAAGTTAGTGGCTTGAGACCTAACTATATTTTGTTTGTCTTCAGGTATATTGGAAATAATAGATTCTACTTCAGATATCAACCTAAAGATATCAACATCTTTCGGTGTAATAGGAAGACTAAACTTAGGTCCTAAGGTTAGAAAACCTTTTATTTTTTCAGGTATTTGGATATCAGATATATTTTTGAACCAGGCTGCATTGGTAGGATTATAAAGGTTATCTTTTTTGAAACAAAGTGCTTTTAATTTTTTTATATTCGTATTCTTTATTTTATTGAAAACTTTATTATAAGTAAATTGCTGCATATAAAAGAAATCATCTAGTAAGTGATGCGGTAACGAGTTACGGAGAACTTGGATAAGAGAATTAAGGTTATTTTCTAGTTTTTTAATATAGAAATCGGTATCTCTTATAGTTATATTATGCAACTTTAGAGTTACCTGTTGTGTGAGTACTCCAATGTGGCTTGTGTTATGTTGTGTGGGGTGCTGAGGTACGTTCCAAAGGTTATTAGCACTATTTTGAATGAAATTGGGTATGACAGAGTTTCTTTTACATTCTAATAGAAATATTCTTCGGTTCCTTTGTGCTGCTAATTTTCTGTTGACGTTAGCGAATTCTTTCATAGTGTTGACCAACTGGTTGCCGAAGGTTATCCGGACCTGCTGAGAGAATGATCCCATACTACACGTATAAAGAGGAAGGACAGTAACGGGGTACTGGTAACAAAGTTCCACTATATAACTATGGGAATACCCCAGTGGTTAGAGGAGGAAGCAATAAAAGATGTTGGGTGCTTCTAAAGTATTAGTATTTATTCCACGTTCACGCTTTCGTCTATGATTATAGACTACAAAACAACAAGAGAAAATTCTGTTACAAGTTTTCTAATGGCTACAGTCAGTAACACCTACCAGAATACAGCATTAAAGCTCCTTCAGTTGGTTATTGCAACAGGTGTATGGAAACATAACCTCATATTTGCACATATTAAAATTGTAAAACATAACATGTAAAATGACTAAAAGTTATAAAATAAGGTCACAGACTTGTTAACAATGTCTAAGAATATATAAAACAAACAAACCAAATTGAAATACTTTTCTTACATACAAGATGATTATCGTTTTTAAAATTTTTTAAAATTAATACGAAATACTAAAAGTGCTGTCAAATTGCCGGAAGTAACATGGCTGACAACAGACGACAGTGACAAACGACAGAAGTGAGAGGTAGCCAACCAAAAAGTATGAAGAATAGATGTAGGTATTCAAGACAGACTTTCACAAGTCAATGTGGTATCATTATTTATTTTAAGTACAAATTGGTTGTGCCTACCCACCCGTCGTAGAAACAATACTAAAATTATGAACTAAACAAGGAGTAGATACCCTTTCAGTCACGTAGTAAATGTAAACATTACCATATCCACTGTATGAGAATTAATTAAACAATCAAAAACATTATAAAGTTAGAAGAAGGGGAAATGAAATACAGCACTGTCAACATTATTATTTGTTAATAAAGGGGGGAATTGCAGATGACTCCACTTATTTTTCTACACAACTCTCAAAAAGACTAGCTCTCCATAAAAGTCACTGCAAAAATAAACCACAGGCTACTAGCCTTAGTTTGCATGTTAATCAAATGGATCATAGAATCCAATATAATAACGCCATAATCCTTGACTCAGAAAAGAGTACCGAAAAGAGAAAAATACTTGAAATGTGTTACATAAGCAACTGTAGTAACTCTCTCAACTACAAAAAAGATGTAGACAGCTTAAGCTCAATTTACACTTTTCTAATTAATCAAAAGTCTACAAAACATAAAAAATATCCAGAATGTTATGTAGAAAAATAAGTGGAGTCATCTGCAATTCCCCCCTTTATTAACAAATAATAATGTTGACTGTGCTGTATTTCATTTCCCCTTCTTTTAACTTTATAATGTTTTTGATTGTTTAATTAATTCTCATACAGTGGATATGGTAATGTTTAAATTTACTACGTGATTGAAAGGGTATCTACTCCTTGTTTAGTTCATGATTTTAGTATTGTTACTACGACGGGTGGGTAGGCACAACCAATTTGTACTTAAAATAAAATAATGAGAACACATAAACTTGTGAACGTCTGTCTTGAATAACTACATCTATTCTTCATACTTCTTGGTTGGCTACCTCTCACTTCTGTCGTTTGTCACTGTCGTCTGTTGTCAGCCATGTTACTTCCGGCAATTTGACAGCACTTTTAGTATTTTGTATTAATTTTAAAAAATTTTAAAATCGATAATCATCTTGTATGTAAGAAAAGTATTTCAATTTGGTTTATTTCTTTTATATATTCTTAGACATTGTTAACAAGTCTGTGACCTTATTTTATAACTTTTAGTCATTTTACATGTTATGTTTTACAATTTTAATATGTGCAAATATGAGGTTATCTTTCCATGCACCTGTTGCAATAACCAACTGAAGGAGCTTTAACGCTGTATTCTGGTAGGTGTTACTGACTTTAGCCATTAGAAAGACTTGTAAAAGAATTTTCTCTTGTTGTTTTGTAGTCCTGATGAAGTCTATAATCATAGACGAAAGCTTGAATGTGTAATAAATAGCAATACTTTAGAAGCACCCAACATCTTTTATTTCTTCCTCCTCTAACCACTGGGGTATTCCCATAGTTATATAGTGTATCTTTATATATATTATATATAATTATTATTATATGTAAAATATATATGTATATATATATATATATATATATATATATATATATATATATATATATATATATATATATATATATATATATATAAACTGGTCAACAAAAAAATCGGCAAAAGCGATTTTAACTCGACTTTTCGAACTGCTATAACTTTTTAAAAACTTAACTTTTTTGAGAGCGGTTTTCGGATACCGATAGCTCGTCTTGCCCAGATTAAGCATCAAGTAGTGATTTGGCAATGGAAACGACATTTTCATGCTATACAGGGTGATTAACAAGGTAATGTAAAACTGCTAAAAGTTTAGATATGTGCCATATTCCCAATAATTTTTTTTGGTCATTCCTACACAGCACGTTAGTAAGCCGATATCAATATCTCCAGACGTGTTTGCCGAAATTTCGATTAATGGTCTTTGACGGAAAATACAGGAGGCAACAAAAAAAGCATACAAATTTTGGTAGCGTCATTTTTAAAACGCTGTAGCTCGAAAACGGATTGATAGACTTTGTCGGGTTTTTAGGTATTGAAAGCCCTTTCGTGTGGCGTTTTATCTAATAATCTGTTTTCTTTCAAGGTCAAAATGTTTGCGTTGTATAGGGGTGAACTAAAAAGTAAATGAAAACCATTATTAAAAATTTCTTTTTTTTTTAATTTGTGAAAATTGAGCAGTATGTGCTTGTTTTCTTCCAAAACGAGGGCGTTTTGTCCACCTCTCGGTTAGTTATACAGCGTGTCCAGAAACCATCTTAACAAATCGGAAACATTTTATTTTTGACTTTACGGAAAAAAAGTTATTCTTTATAAAAAGTTCTGCATCGTGAGAACATGACATGCAATGACATTGCAATTCAAAAATTTGATTCAAGACATACAGGGTGGCTCAAAAATGTAATAGTCCTAATCCACGTGAAGCTAAAAAAAGACACAAATCGTTATTTAAAGATAAACTGCCACTGTGAATATAGTAGAGGTAACTTTTATGTTAGTGAATTAGGTTTGGAACATACAAGAGGTCCCAAAAATAAAATAAATTTTTAATTATTGACTTTACAAAAAAGTATCTTCATAAAAAGTCAACATTGTGAAAAAAGAGCATAATTATTCAAAAACATGATATAGGACAATACAGAGTGGCTTAAAAAGCTGAAAGTCTCAATTTACGTAGAGACACCAAACCTTTATTTAAAGATAAACTGTATGGAGAAGGACGGAGGTTGCGTGGAGATTTAAATTTATTTAGTTATTTAGTCATGTTCAATATGTTTTTTACCCTAATATTTCATTTGCTATTAAAATTATGTTAAATAAAAATAAACCTTTAATCACCCTGTGCGTCTCATTTTAAGTTTAAGTGCTTACTTATAACTATTAATTAATAACCTTGTGCAAATACCATAGTGGTTGGATTGAAATTTAGCTTACCCTTGTTGTAAGGCCATTTCAAAGTTTTAAATTTTGTAGCCACCCTATATGTCCTAGATCAAATTTTTGATTAATCATGTCCTTTTTTCACAATGTAGAACTTTTTATAAAGATATAGGTTCTTCTTTGTAAAGTCGATAATAAAAAATTATTTTTATTTTTGGGACCTCCTGTATATTCCAAACTTAATTCACTAACATAAAAAGTTAACACTAGTACATTTGCAGTGGCAGTTTACCCTTAAATAACGATTTTGTGTCTTTTTAGCTTCACATGGATTAGGACTTTTACATTTTTGAGTCACCCTGTATGTCTTAGATCAAATTTTTGAATGGCTATGCTATTTTCTCACGATGTAGAACTTTTTATGAGGGATTACCTTTTTTGTAAAATCAAGAATAAAAAAAGTTTCGCATTTGTTTAGATGGTTTCTGGACACGCTGTATAACTAATCGAAATTTGAGCAACACGCCCTAGTTCTGGAAGAAAAAAAAGCATACTGCTCAGTTTGCACAGATTAAAAGAAATCTTATTTTTAACAACACTTTTCGTTTATTTTTTAGTTCACCCCTATACAACGCAAACATTTTGACACTGAACAAAAAACAGTTTATTAGGTAAAACTTTACACAAAAAGGGCTTTCAATTCTCAAAAAGCCCGACAAAGTCTATTAATCCATTTTCCAGCTACAGCGCTTTAAAAATGACGCTACCAAAATTTGTATGCTTTTTTTGTTTTCTCCTGTATTTTTCGCCAGAGACCATTAATCGAAATTCTGGCGAATACGTCTGGAGATATTGATACCAGCTTACTAACGTGCTATGTCGGAACGACCAAAAAAAATTATTGGCAATATGGCACACACCTAAACTTTTAGTAGTTTTACATTACCTTATTAATTACCCTGTATAGCATGAAAATGTCACTTCCATTGCAAAATCACTTCTTGATGCTTAATTTGGGAAAGACGAGCCATCAATATCCGAAAACCGCTCTCAAAAAAGTTAAGTTTTAAAAAAATTATAGCAGTTTGAAAAGTCGGGTAAAAATCGCTTTTGCCGATTTTTTTGTTGACCAGTTTATATATATATATATATATATATATATATATATATATATATATATATATATATATATATATATATATATATATATATACAGTGACCGGCAAAAAGTTCGCAACATATGGGAAAAATTTTTATTAGGTGAGTATTGGAAAAACTTTTCCGGGGGATCGGTTCTGCATGTCCGATAACCTAAAAATCGATTTTGACATACGTCACGTGACCACTGGTATAGCGTCAAATTAAAAATAAAATTGTTAATTTACAAAAAGTGAGGTTAGTTGACGAGATATCAAAAAAAGTTATTTGAAAAAATTGCTTAGAATTAAATTCTAGGTTCTTGTGCAAAATTTTAAGATTTTATTTAAAAAAATTGGAAAACTCAATTTTTTTTAAATATTTTTTTATCGATTTACAAATTTCCAGTTTTTTTCGTTTAGATAGCTTGGCTAATGTAAAGCCCATGTATCTGGATGAAAATAAACGAATGTAGTAGTTTTTTCTACAATTGACAGGACAAAATTAAAAAAAACAGGGTTTCGCCGGACGCTAGCTGCTGCAATGATTTGTATCTAGCAGCAGTGTCAAAATTTTAGAGACATTTCAATGAGATTACATTGAGAAAACCTTAATCGTCTTAAATATATCTTCGACTTTTGTAAAGTTAAGGGGAGTAAAATAGATAATAAACAAAAAATTACCTGTTTATTTAATCGAAATTTCATAAACGAAAACCAATGTAAGAAAAACTTAAAAGTAGTCAAATTCTGTACTAACAACATAAAAAATCATTGTTTTTCCTTGGGTGCACAAAATTTAAACCTCAGTATGACCACCATTTCTCTCCATACATACTATTGTTCTCGAGCGCAACTCTCGATTAACATTTCGGAGCATTTTACGATTTATTTGCAATACACAATTTCTAATGACATTCTCTAAATTTTGTATATTCCTAAAGGGTCGATGTTTGTACACAGAGTTCTTTAGGTATCCCCACATAAAGAAATCTAACGGAGTCAGATCTGGTGATCTCGCAGGCCACGGATTTTCAGAAAACCGTCCTATCCACTGGTTTCCAAATTCTTGATCCAGCCATCTCTTCACCTCATTTGTGGAATGAATGCTAGCTCCGTCTTGTTGAAAGTATAAATTTCTTCTTTCGGCTAATGACAAATTGTCTAAAAAGTCAGATATCTCAGTTTGTAGAAATTCTAAATATCGTTCTGAATTTAAATTGTCTCTAAAGAAAAAAGGTCCCACTATTCTGAGGTTGAAAATTCCGCACCACACATTAACCTTAAAACTATATTGGTCTTTACTCTGAATTACAAAGTCTGGGTTTTCGGTGGCCCACCATCTACAGTTTTGTGAACTGACGGTTCCGTTAGAGGTAAATGTAGCTTCATCCGAGAAAAGAACGTTCTTTGGGAAATTAAAATCTTCCTCAATCATACCCTGGAACCAGGCACAAAAATCGAAGCGGGCGTCATAATCCCTATCTTTTAATACTTGTACAAATTTAGGTTTGTACGGATGAAATTTGTTTCTTTTTAATATCCTCCGCACAGATCTTTCGTGAATGTTAGTGATCTCCGATATTTGACTAACTGCTAATTGGGGTGTTTCTGTGATCGACAAACACACATCCAGAGAACCTTCGTCACCTGTTACCGGTTTTTCATGGGAAACTTTATACTGATTTTCTACCGATCCCGTTTCTTTAAATTTATTGACTAGACGAGATACTGTGGAATAATGGAGGGATTTATCGGGGTGCCTCTCATTAAAAATTGCTGCTGTTTCTCTATGGCTTTTGTAATTATCTCCAGAAATTAAAATAATTTCTATCTTTTCCTGAAGAAGTAGTGTGGGTGCCATTTTAAGGAATAAAATATTAATAAACTTATGTAAAATATCAAACTTAGTAAGATGCGAGACATAAACCAATGACATAGGTTGAAATCAAACAAATTATAATTTGTTTGACATTTTTCTGTTGTTTTTAACCTACTAGATTATTTGGTTGTTTTAATTTCAGAGCCTGCTTTGGTAGTTTTAAGTACAACTAAATAGACCTGGTTGTTAAATTTATGTGCGAAAAATCTTAATAAAATCTTGATACAGTCATTTCATTAGATTCAAACCATTGCAACAGCGAGCGTCCGGCGAACACCTATTTTTTCGATTTTGTTCTGTCAATTGTAGAATTGTAGATCTGACTCCGTTAGATTTTTTTATGTGGGGATACCTAAAGAACCCTGTGTACAAACATCGACCCTTTAGGAATATACAAAATTTAGAGAATGTCATTATAAATTGTGTATTGCAAATAAATCGTAAAATGCTCCGAAATGTTAATCGAGAGTTGCGCTCGAGAACAACAGTATGTATGGAGAGAAATGGTGGTCATACTGAGTTTTAAATTTTGTGCACCCAAGGAAAAACAATGATTTTTTGTGTTGTTAGTACAGAATTTGACTACTTTTAAGTTTTTCTTACATTGGTTTTCGTTTATAAAATTTCGATTAAATAAACAGGTAATTTTTTGTTTATTATCTATTTTAATCCCCTTAACTTTACAAAAAGTCGAACTTCAGATATATTTAAGACGATTAAGGTTTTCTCAATGTAATCTCATTGAAATGTCTCTAAAATTTTGACACTGCTGCTAGATACAAATCATTGCAACAGCTAGCGTCCGGCGAAACCCTGTTTTTTTTAATTTTGTCCTGTCAATTGTAGAAAAAACTACTACATTCGTTTATTTTCATCCAGATACATGGGCTTTACATTAGCCAAGCTATCTAAACGAAAAAAACTGGAAATTTGTAAATCGATAAAAAAATATTTAAAAAAAATTGAGTTTTCCAATTTTTTTAAATAAAATCTTAAAATTTTGCACGAGGACCTAGAATTTAATTCTAAGCAATTTTTTCAAATAACTTTTTTTGATATCTCGTCAACTAACCTCACTTTTTGTAAATTAACAATTTTTTTTTTAATTTGACGCTATACCAGTGGTCACGTGACGTATGTCAAAATCGATTTTTAGGTTATCGGACATGCAGAACCGATCCCCTGGGAAAGTTTTTCCGATACTCTCCTAATAAAAATTTTTCCCATATGTTGCGAACTTTTTGCCGGTCACTGTATATATATATATATATATATATATATATATATATATATATATATATATATATATATATATATATATATATATATATATATATATATATACAGGGTGATTCACGGTCGATGGTAGGTTAGACGTTTATGGAGAACGGAACGCGGGATTTTTTTGAAAATTTGGCAACGTGGGTAATTAGCTATGCTCTGTCCATCTAAAATATTTTCAGCATTGCGACGTTGCCGCTTCTATCAAAAAGTCCTAGCAACTTTATTTTTTTAAATGGAACACCCCATATATTAATAAATTTTTAGAATCGCTCTTTTATTACAATACTTTTTTGTTAATATTACCCTATACCTATCTCTATCGGTTTTCGAGATAAAAATTAGTTTGTGTTAAATATGGTCCAAAACATGGCCCTAATTACACGTAAGTAAATTAGTGCTCTCAATTCATGGAAAGTTGATATTTTGGCGGTAGTTTAGACAGACCCGATGTATTTATTTTTCACCATGAAATCGACTCCATATCATACAGGGCGTGCTAAGATTACTATTATTTCCGTTGTTCATAAAAGGGGTCAAATGTTCGTTTTTTTAAATGAAACCCCCTGTATATTAATCAATAAATTGAAAGACGAAGAAAAACGCTTTAAGATGGTACATCATATTCCTATACCTAAATCATCAAGTTTTCTTAATAAAAGCGCTTTTTTGTGAAAAAAAAAATAAAGACTTTAATTTTAAGTAACCATGGATATCAAACATCAAAATATCAAACTTACGACATTTTGACGACTGTGTTTAAAAAAATCTCCCAAAATGAACCCAGATAATCATTATTCAAACGAAGTTCTTATGAAATTATTTATTTTACACGGACAATGTGATCAAATCATTGCCAGAACTTGCAGAAAATTTAACCAAATGTATCCTGAATTGACACAAATGAACGAAAGGAAGTTTGTAAGATTACAAAATAATTTCATTAACATGTGAAAATAAATTAAATAACAAAATTAGGAAGGTTCAAAAAACAAAACTGTAAACAAAATAAGAAATTTTTACAATAAATAATTTCATAAGAACTTCGTTTGAATAATGATTATCTGCGTTCATTTTGGGAGATTTTTTTAAACACAGTCGTCAAAATGTCGTAAGTTTGATATTTTGATGTTTGATATCCATGGTTACTTAAAATTAAAGTCTTTATTTTTTTTTTCACAAAAAAGCGCTTTTATTAAGAAAACTTGATGATTTAGGTATAGGAATATGATGTACCATCTTAAAGCGTTTTTCTTCGTCTTTCAATTTATTGATTAATATACAGGGGGTTTCATTTAAAAAAACGAACATTTGACCCCTTTTATGAACAACGGAAATAATAGTAATCTTAGCACGCCCTGTATGATATGGAGTCGATTTCATGGTGAAAAATAAATACATCGGGTCTGTCTAAACTACCGCCAAAATATCAACTTTCCATGAATTGAGAGCACTAATTTACTTACGTGTAATTAGGGCCATGTTTTGGACCATATTTAACACAAACTAATTTTTATCTCGAAAACCGATAGAGATAGGTATAGGGTAATATTAACAAAAAAGTATTGTAATAAAAGAGCGATTCTAAAAATTTATTAATATATGGGGTGTTCCATTTAAAAAAATAAAGTTGCTAGGACTTTTTGATAGAAGCGGCAACGTCGCAATGCTGAAAATATTTTAGATGGACAGAGCATAGCTAATTACCCACGTTGCCAAATTTTCAAAAAAATCCCGCGTTCCGTTCTCCATAAACGTCTAACCTACCATCGACCGTGAATCACCCTGTATATATATATATATATATATATATATATGTATATATATATATATATATATATATATATATATATATATATATATATATATATGTATATATATATATATATATATATATATATATATATATATATATATATATATATATATATATATATATATAATTATATTAAATTAGGTATACAGGATGAGTCAAAAAGTGGTAGACAAAAACAGTTCCTTTTTTTTTAAATAGAACACCCTGTATATTATTCGATGTTTAAATTCTTTTCAAAATTCTAAAAAGAAATTGTATAGTACACCACATATCTAAACTTATCCCTTTTCGAGATATCGAAGTTTGAATATTTTTTTCTGATAAATTATTACAACAATGTTTAAGTTCATTGTTTTACCTTCATCCTAAAATTAATTAATTTCCGTCAAGTTTTTCAACTATCAGACTAAGGTAAATTCAGTTAAAATCAATATTGTATTTTCCATCAAGTTGCCTTAGAAATTTTCTGTTTCCATAGCAATGCCCCGCCATTGTTTTATCTTAAGTGACAATTATTACAACATATGCCAAAAATACTTAAGTATGAACAATTTTTGCGCAGAAATGACACGTCTAAATGAGACCGAGCGCATTGAAATTTTAATGATGATAGGGTATGGTGATAGAACACGAAGCTTTTCCCAAGTAGTGAATATTTTTAATGAATTGCATCCAGACCGAGAGGCTATCTCTAAGTCAACTGTTTCAAAAACATTGCAGCGTTTTCATGAAACTGGAGGTGTTAAAGATCGACCAAAAAGTGGAAGACCGGTAAGTGTTACAAATGAAGAAAATTCTTTGAACGTCATGTTGGATGTGATAGAAAATCCAGTAAAATCGACACAACAGATGGCTTTAAAGCATAACATGAGTCGATATTCCGTTCAAAAAATTACCAAACGGGAAAAATTCCACCCAAATAAAATTAAATTATTACAAGAATTGAGTGAAGACGATCTTGATCGCAGAATTGAGTTTTGCGAAGTTATTATGGATATACTGAATCAAAATGCCAACTTTGTCAACAATATTTTGTTTTCTGACGAATCTACATTTTGTTTAAACGGGCACGTAAACCGACACAACTGTAGGTACTGGTCAGACCAGAATCCACATTGGATGGAGCAAGTTCATACCCAACGACCACAAAAAGTCAATGTTTGGTGCGGCATTTATGGTGGCCACGTCATATCTATTTTATAAACGGAAATTTGACCTCTGAACGATATTTATTACCTCTGCAAGAGAATATTGTTCCGGAGCTGAGACGATTATTATTCCCGAACAACCATAATCCCAATTTACTGGCAGAACAAATATGGTTTCAGCAAGATTGGGCTTCTCCACATTTTGGACGTGTAGTGCGGGAATATTTAGACGAAACTTTTCCTGGTAAATGTATTGGACGCAGGGGTGCAGGTGAATGGCCAGTTAGGTCTCCCGATATGACACCGATTGACTTTTTTCTAGGGGGTCATATAAAAAAATATATCTACACAAATAGGCCAGAAAATATCGAAGAGTTGCAAGAAAGAATAAGGCATGAAATTTCCAGTATTCCTCCCAAAACCCTTTTAGATTCACTAGAAAATTTTGTTCGGCGAATTCACTACTGTCACGAGGTAAACGGTGGACACTTTGAGCATCTTATAAAATAGAACTCTAAAGAAAATAGTCTTTTTAGAACATGTTCTTTCTTTTCTCTAAGGTAATTATTTAGTAACTAACTAAACTTAAACATTGTTGTAATAATTTATCAGAAAAAAATATTCAAACCTCGATATCTCGAAAAGGGATAAGTTTAGATATGAGGTGTACTATACAATTTTTTTTAGAATTTTGAAGAGAACTTAAACATCGAATAATATACAGGGTGTTCTATTTAAAAAAGCGTAACTTTTTTGTCTTCAACTTTTTGACTCATACTGTATACTCAATTTTTATTTATGTTAATAGACTTCAAAAGCCCCTACAACTTTTGTTTTTAACATTTTCCGATAGATGTCTTACTTTAAGAAATAATCAACCGTTTCCATACACATCAGCGACCCTATATATATATATATATATATATATATATATATATATATATATATATATATATATATATATATATATATATATATATATATATATATATATTAAACCGGCTCTAACATATGACAAGAACACACGTATCCTTTCAGAGTAACAAAATATTTCGAACAAGAAATCTACTCTTGAGGAAATATTTTGTTACTCTAAAAGGATATGGTAGAACTACTTACCCCCACTCTCACCCCACCACTATAAAATTCTTTTAAAATCGGGAGCACCCATCACATTTGTCATTTCTCATCCAACCATGAAGTGGGATCGACTTATGCTGAATTGTACCAGGGAGCAGAAAATAAAGCACCGCTGGGAAGTTTGGCATTCAAAAAACGCATACAAACCAACTGCCACAGTATGGGGGTAACAATGACCGCCGCCGCCACCGCCAGCACCCGCAATTGCAGAGCCGACTGCAGAAGTGGAAGCGGTAGATGAGCCGCCGAGGGTCCAATCGGCAGAGGAGATGGCGGCTCTAGCGCTGCGTCGCGTGACGCCCGAGCTAAGCGACGGGCTGCACAGGTGGAACCGGCGGCCTCCACCACGTAAGCCGCCACCAGCCCGGATGTGCCACCCTGACCCACCGCAACAAATCAGCCCTTTTCAAGGCTACAAAATATTTGATCGCAGTTTAGATATCTTTGTCACTTTGTATTTGACACTATCAGTGAAAAAATGCAAAGATGGCCAAGGATCCCTGTTCTGGACGTTCCGATCAACATTTTTCTATAACTTCTTTCGATAATTTCCCTTGAAGTGAAGAGAAGTTGATGATCCGATCCGTTAAAATTGTTATTTCTCCAACTTAAAAGTTGTATCCATTTAGTTATTTCCGAGGCGAATATTTTTGGTTCTAAAAAATTTGTCGACCCACTAGGATTTTAATTTTCGTATATTTTTAACTAAAAATTGTATTGAGAAGGCTATTTGCTAGGCAGAGATTTGTAAAAAAAAATTGTGAGGGCTATTGGAATGTATAGTTTTGTCCTAATGTTAAAAATATATAAAAATTATCGCTGTGGGGTGTTGTCATGATGTAAAAATACATAAAATTATTGGTGTGCGGTGTTAGCATATTGGATAAAATCCTAGTTTCTTTAAGAAAAAATTTACCCCCACCACTACGGCGAATGCATAGAAAGCGAGGACCTGTCGTAAGTTCTTCATTCTGTTCGAAATCATGGAAGGACAACAACAACAACAACTTGGACGTCCAAGTCGATGCCGAAAAATCGGACCCAGTGGATTCAACGACAGTTGAAATCACGCTGTCAGGCATCGAGAGCGGGGATTCCGATTCTTGATCGGAAAGCGACAACGCAGAGAGGTTGTGGCTCAATTGGGAGTACGCAATGCTAGGTATAGAGCTCGAGTGACAGATAGAACGTCGCGCCTGCGAGAACAGCAAGATCCCCAACAATAACACTGCCGTCGGCCCAACCATCCCCTGACAAAATCAGAACTTTGCAGGGCTACAAACTATTTGATTGTAGTTTAGATATTCCATGTCACTTTGTGTTTGATATCGTATTAGTGAAAAAATGCGAAGATGACCAAGCATGGCATTTTCTGGACGTGGAAAAATGGACGTTCCGATCAACATTGTACTATAACTTTTTTCGATAGTATCCCTAGAAGTGTCCAAAACATATTTTAAGTTGAAGATCCAAGATTCATTGAAATTGTTATTTTTCTATCCTTAAAAATTATATCCATTTAGTTATTTCCGAGACGAATATTTTTAGTATTTTTAGCTTATAAATTTTTTATGAAGTTCGAAAAAAATTGATATTTGTCCCGAGTTTGCTCGGTAAAATACAGACGACCCGGAAAGCCATTGCGGTGGCGCGCGAACTTAGATATTTTCGAGATGGATATTTTTGGTCCTATAAACTTTTTATGACGTAAGAAAGAAATCGATATTAATGTTCCGATGTTTGTTCGTTGAAATGCAGACGGCCCGGAAAGCCATTGCGGTTGCGCGCGAACTTAGATATTTTCGAGATGGATAGTTTGGCTCTATAACTTTTTATGAAGTAAGAAAAAAAACAATTTAATGTTTCGAGGTTTGCTCAGTGAAATACAGAAAGCAATTGCGGTTGCGCGCGGAACTCTTTTTTTGGCAAGGTAATGACATGGGCATCATAGTTTTACCATTTCGTAGCCAAGGAGTTTAAAAAACAAGTTGTTGTTAAGGGTAAAACCCATGTTATAAAGTTTTTAGACACTGATAGTGAAATTAGCAAAGAAAGTAATTAGGAAATGTTATTTGGAATGTCCATTTTTATCGAAATCTACTTTTAAAAAGTGAAAAATGATAGACGGTCCGAGGTTTGCTCGGTGAAATAAGACGGCCCGGAAGTTTTTAGACACTTCCAGTGGAGTAATCAAGAAAAGTTATACGAAGTTGTGCGGAACGACCATTTTCATCGAAATCCTTTTAAAAATTTAAAAAGTGAAAAATGAAAGAATTATGAAAATTATAGGTTTTTAAGGAAATTTCACATTTCGGACGACCATAGCTCCCTTATTATTAATCGGACAGAAAATCCGTGGTCATCAAATCTTAGGCAATTTTACGTAGAACCCAAAAATTAAAAAAAAATGCAAGTACGTAGCGGGGGAAGAATTTTTAGAAAAGTTAAGAATCAAGATAATAGTCATATACACATGCTCACGCGGCCCAAATGAAGTGTGGTATTCGGAGGGTTTTTTATTACACACGCCCCGTCCACCTTTTGTTTACCGTCAGATCGAATAGGGTGTGTAGGATGTTAAACCTGGTACGTGTGGGTGGTGATGACTTGTGCATTGGGTGCAATGCAGATTTTGAAAATAAGTCGCCTGGCGACCAATTCACTAGTTACCATGTCACTCAAGATTTCGGTAGTAACATGCATATACCGAAATGTAAAGTGTGTGGAGAGCATCTTGGTTTGATTCAACACCATAGATCATGTCTTATTTGTAATTAAATCTGATTACAAATACGATATACCCACCATGACTGCTGATCAGACCCTGATAAAAATACGTCCTTTTCAGGGCGACAGAATATCTTGATCGTAGTTGTAGTTGCCTAATGCCACGGCATCTGTGACATTAGATAGAAATTATATAAGTCAAGACGGATCGAGTATAATTTTCTTTGTCGATCGCATTTCCAGAATACAATTACACCGTTTTTGAGAACTAAACGCAGTTTTCGACAAGGAAGTCCGCCGGTATCATTTTAGATGGAGTACATTTGTATAATAAACTCTAGTTTGTTAGAGGTGAAAAGGTTGGGATGAAGTGGTGGAGGATGTAGATTATCTCTATTTAAACGGTTGCGAGCGAGTCACAGTATCATTTCGTTTTTAAATCTTAGGGTAACAACATATAATTATGAATCCTGAAAGACCATTAAATCGAGGTTCGTCGGTTTATAGCGATGATACCGTCGATATCAATGAAGTCGACTCTTGGACATCGGACGACTTCTGGACATCGAGGCAACAGCTATGTTGGATGCCTGGGATGATGAGCGGGTATTTGAAGAAGCCGATTTCGATGAGGACTTGGAATTACCAAACATCGATTGGTAAAATGGGGAGTTGTCGACTGAAGAGATGGAGCCGGCTCTAGCACCGATTGTGTGCTACCACCGTCGCCGGAAGATCATGACGGTCCGGCTATTTCGTCCACTTGGTGGATCACGGACTATCAGGATGAAGATGGTCCAGCCGATTCCACCAACTAATTCGTTTGTCCCCGGAACCATGCCCTCCCCGACCTACCCCGAGAAATCTGCCATTTTCAGGACTACAAAATATTTGATCGTAGTTTGTAGTTGATCATGTCATATCCCAAGTAACATGATATTTCTCAAGAATTAATTTCTTGTAGAAGATATTGTGTTACTCTGTAAACACAACTGCGTTCTTACCATACGTTAGAACTGGCTAAATTTCTAGTAAGTTATCTCCGAAAATGCTGGGAACGCTGACGTCTTGGACGTCCAGGTCGATGCCGAAAAATCGGACCCAGTGGATTCACCGACAGTTGAAATCACGCTGTCAGACATCGAGAGCGGAGATTCCGATTCTTGATCGGAAAGCGACAACGCAGAGAGGTTGTGGCTCAATTGGGAGTAATCAATGCTAGGTATAGGTATTTCTTTAATGAGAAACGCAATTTCTCATTAAAGAAATTCATTCTTGAATAAATATTGATAATATGCGGATTTTCTATCAGAGTGTTTGGTTTATTACCTTACTTGTAGTAAAATTCACATTTTCTTACAAATAAGACGCACATTCTCGGGCATTGTAACGAATAGCCTCTCTTCACAGACATAACACTTATACCCCATACTTAAGTGGTTGTGTGTGTATTTTCTACGCTTACGTAGGAATACACTTCACAATGGCTGTGCATCTAACGATTACTCGCCTAAAATTACAGCCCTAGATTTTTTTGCCTCTTTCGTTTTTCTATTTTGCACTTTTACATTATTTTTTTTGTGTAACTTCCGCATACTTATTCTAGAAATAATATATATATATATATATATATATATATATATATATATATATATATATATATATATATATATATATATATATATATATATATATATAAGTATACCCCATACTTAAGTGGTTGTGTGTGTATTTTCTACGCTTACGTAGGGATACACTTCACAATGGCTGTGCATCTAACGATTACTCGCCTAAAATTACAGCCCCCGATTTTTTTGCCTCTTTCGTTTTTCTATTTTGCACTTTTACATTATTTTTTTTGTGTAACTTCCGCATACTTATTCTAGAAATAATATATATATATATATATATATATATATATATATATATATATATATATATATATATATATATATATATAAAAATATATATATATATATATTATTTCTAGAATAAGTATGCGGAAGTTACACAAAAAAAATAATGTAAAAGTGCAAAATAGAAAAACGAAAGAGGCAAAAAAATCGGGGGCTGTAATTTTAGGCGAGTAATCGTTAGATGCACAGCCATTGTGAAGTGTATTCCTACGTAAGCGTAGAAAATACACACACAACCACTTAAGTATGGGGTATAAGTGTTATGTCTGTGACGAGAGGCTATTCGTTACAATGCCCGAGAATGTGCGTCTTATTTGTAAGAAAATGTGAATTTTACTACAAGTAAGGTAATAAACCAAACACTCTGATAGAAAATCCGCATATTATAAATATTTATTCAAGAATGAATTTCTTTAATGAGAAATTGCGTTTCTCATTAAAGAAATACCTATACCTAGCATTGATTACTCCCAATTGAGCCACAACCTCTCTGCGTTGTCGCTTTCCGATCAAGAATCGGAATCTCCGCTCTCGATGTCTGACAGCGTGATTTCAACTGTCGGTGAATCCACTGGGTCCGATTTTTCGGCATCGACTTGGACATCCAAGACGTCAGCGTTCCCAGCATTTTCGGAGATAACTTACTAGAAATTTAGCCAGTTCTAACGTATGGTAAGAACGCAGTTGTGTTTACAGAGTAACACAATATCTTCTACAAGAAATTAATTCTTGAGAAATATCATGTTAGTTGGGATATGACATGATCAACTACAAACTACGATCAAATATTTTGTAGTCCTGAAAATGGCAGATTTCTCGGGGTAGGTCGGGGAGGGCATGGTTCCGGGGACAAAGGAATTAGTTGGTGGAATCGGCTGGACCATCTTCATCCTGATAGTCCGTGATCCACCAAGTGGACGAAACAGCCGGACCGTCATGATCTTCCGGCGGCGGTGGTAGCACACAATCGGTGCTAGAGCCGGCTCCATCTCTTCAGTCGACAACTCCCCATTTTACCAATCGATGTTTGGTAATTCCAAGTCCTCATCGAAATCGGCTTCTTCAAATACCCGCTCATCATCCCAGGCATCCAACATAGCTGCTGCCTCGATGTCCAGAAGTCGTCCGATGTCCAAGAGTCGACTTCATTGATATCGACGGTATCATCGCTATAAACCGACGAACCTCGATTTAATGGTCTTTCAGGATTCATAATTATATATTGTTACCCTAAGATTTAAAAACGAAATGATACTGTGACTCGCTCGCAACCGTTTAAATAGAGATAATCTACTTCCTCCACCACTTCATCCCAACCTTTTCACCTCTAACAAACTAGAGTTTATTATACAAATGTACTCCATCTAAAATGATACCGGCGGACTTCCTTGTCGAAAACTGCTTTTAGTTCTCAAAAACGGTGTAATTGTATTCTGAAAATGCGATCGACAAAGAAAATTATACTCGATCCGTCTTGACTTATATAATTTCTATCTAATGTCACAGATGCCGTGGCATTAGGCAACTACAACTACGATCAAGATATTCTGTCGCCCTGAAAAGGACGTATTTTTATCAGGGTCTGATCAGCAGTCATGGTGGGTATATCGTATTTGTAATCAGATTTAATTACAAATAAGACATGATCTATGGTGTTGAATCAAACCAAGATGCTCTCCACACACTTTACATTTCGGTATATGCATGTTACTACCGAAATCTTGAGTGACATGGTAACTAGTGAATTAGTCGCCAGGCGACTTATTTTCAAAATCTGCATTGCACCCAATGCACAAGTCATCACCACCCACACGTACCAGGTTTAACATCCTACACACCCTATTCGATCTGACGGTAAACAAAAGGTGGACGGGGCGTGTGTAATAAAAAAACCTCAGACTACCACACTTCATTTGGGCCGCATGAGCATGTGTATATGACTATTATCTTGACTTTTAACTTTTCTAAAAATTCTTCCCCCGCTACGTACTTGCTTTTTTTTTTAATTTTTGGGTTCTACGTAAAATTCCCTAAGATTTGATGACCACGGAGCTATGGTCGTCCGAAATGTGAAATTTCCTTAAAAACCTATAATTTTCATAATTCTTTCATTTTTCACTTTTTAAATTTTTAAAAGGATTTCGATGAAAATGGTCGTTCCGCACAACTTCGTATAACTTTTTTTGATTCCTCCACTGGAAGTGTCTAAAAACTTCCGGGCCGTCTTATTTCACCGAGCAAACCTCGGACCGTCTATCATTTTTCACTTTTTAAAAGTAGATTTCGATAAAAATGGACATTCCAAATAACATTTCCTAATTACTTTCTTTGCTAATTTCACTATCAGTGTCTAAAAACTTTATAACATGGGTTTTACCCTTAACAACAACTTGTTTTTTAAACTCCTTGGCTACGAAATGGTAAAACTATGATACCCATGTCATTACCTTGCCAAAAAAAGTGTTCCGCGCGCAACCGCAATTGCTTTCTGTATTTCACTGAGCAAACCTCGAAACATTAAATTGTTTTTTTTCTTACTTCATAAAAAGTTATAGAGCCAAACTATCCATCTCGAAAATATCTAAGTTCGCGCGCAACCGCAATGGCTTTCCGGGTCGTCTGTATTTTACCGAGCAAACTCGGGACAAATATCAATTTTTTTCGAACTTCATAAAAAATTTATAAGCTAAAAATACTAAAAATATTCGTCTCGGAAATAACTAAATGGATATAATTTTTAAGGATAGAAAAATAACAATTTCAATGAATCTTGGATCTTCAACTTAAAATATGTTTTGGACACTTCTAGGGATACCATCGAAAAAAGTTATAGTACAATGTTGATCGGAACGTCCATTTTTCCACGTCCAGAAAATGCCATGCTTGGTCATCTTCGCATTTTTTCACTAATACGATATCAAACACAAAGTGACATGGAATATCTAAACTACAATCAAATATTTTGTAGCCCTGCAAAGTACTGACTTTGTCAGGGGATGGTTGGGCCGACGGCAGTGTTATTGTTGGGGATCTTGCTGTTCTCGCAGGCGCGACGTTCTATCTGTCACTCGAGCTCTATACCTAGCATTGCGTACTCCCAATTGAGCCACAACCTCTCTGCGTTGTCGCTTTCCGATCAAGAATCGGAATCCCCGCTCTCGATGTCTGACAGCGTGATTTCAACTGTCGTTGAATCCACTGGGTCCGATTTTTCGGCATCGACTTGGACGTCCAAGTTGTTGTTGTTGTTGTCCTTCCATGATTTCGAACAGAATGAAGAACTTACGACAGGTCCTCGCTTTCTATGCATTCGCCGTAGTGGTGGGGGTAAATTTTTTCTTAAAGAAACTAGGATTTTATCCAATATGCTAACACCGCACACCAATAATTTTATATATTTTTACATCATGACAACACCCCACAGCGATAATTTTTATATATTTTTAACACTAGGACAAAACTATGCATTCCAATAGCCCTCACAATTTTTTTTTACAAATATCTGCCTAGCAAATAGCCTTCTCAATACCATTTTTTGTTAAAAATATACGAAAATTAAAATCCTAGTGGGTCGACAAATTTTTTAGAACCAAAAATATTCGCCTCGGAAATAACTAAATGGATACAACTTTTAAGTTGGAGAAATAACAATTTTAACGGATCGGATCATCAACTTCTCTTCACTTCAAGGGAAATTATCGAAAGAAGTTATAGAAAAATGTTGATCGGAACGTCCAGAACAGGGATCCTTGGCCATCTTTGCATTTTTTCACTGATAGTGTCAAATACAAAGTGGCAAAGATATCCAAACTGCGATCAAATATTTTGTAGCCTTGAAAAGGGCTGATTTGTTGCGGTGGGTCAGGGTGGCATATCCGGGCTGGTGGCGGCTTACGTGGTGGAGGCCGCCGGTTCCACCTGTGCAGCCCGTCGCTTAGCTCGGGCGTCACGCGACGCAGCGCTAGAGCCGCCATCTCCTCTGCCGATTGGACCCTCGGCGGCTCATCTACCGCTTCCACTTCTGCAGTCGGCTCTGCAAGTGCGGGTGCTGGCGGTGGCGGCGGCGGTCTTTGTTACCCCCATACTGTGGCAGTTGGTTTGTATGCGTTTTTTGAATGCCAAACTTCCCAGCGGTGCTTTATTTTCTGCTCCCTGGTACAATTCAGCATAAGTCGATCCCACTTCATGGTTGGATGAGAAATGACAAATGTGATGGGTGCTCCCGATTTTAAAAGAATTTTATAGTGGTGGGGTGAGAGTGGGGGTAAGTAGTTCTACCATATCCTTTTAGAGTAACAAAAGATTTCCTCAAGAGTAGATTTCTTGTTCGAAATATTTTGTTACTCTGAAAGGATACGTGTGTTCTTGTCATATGTTAGAGCCGGTTTAATATTAACCAACGTTCTATGTGAAACGACAAGAAGACCAATGTATCTTTTTGAGCATAACAAGAAATAAGCAAATAGTAAAAATAGACCGCAAATACATCGTTTGCAAGTTTATTTCCAATGCGTAAAATAAATAATTAGGAGAAGTACATAACTTAAAACTAATGCATTGATTTTTTAGTAACAGAACCATTAAGTATATTACAGCTAAAAGGTGCATCGTGAATAACTAACGCGTACACTTTAATGTCTTTAGGAAATTTACTCTTGCGTGTTTCAAACTGCAATTTCACGTCCACCGTGGATGATCTAATGGCTTCTGGTTGATGACTACAATCGATTACGAATAACGGATTTTTGAGATAGTCGGCAAATCATCATAGGCTCACTAAGTTCTCGCTGGTAGTAGCTAGCTTGAAAATTCTCATAATTATAATGGGCTGCGGCAGACACTTCCTTTGAAAAATCCTAATTCCCATAGGGAAATACGGTAGAGGTAAGATAGTGCCTAATGTCACTTACATCGGCCCTTGTAAATTGTGTGCTATCTTTTTCTCTGTTGTCGGAAAAGGTAAAATCAAATATCTCAGTTTTTCGAGACTCGTGCTAGTTCTTAAGGACCATACGTCTGATGATGTTTGTCTCAAAGCAGGTAGCTCGTAAGGATCCCATTTATGTTAAGCCATTGGAACGTTTGCATTACTTCCACCTTTATTCATGCGTGACAATATATTTAACTTCTGTCGATCATCTGGAATAATTTGACGAATTTTCCACTCAATTTTTTCAATAGAAAAGTCCGCATCTACTTCATAAATATAGCAATTATTGAATCTGCGGGCAATACTTAAAATCAACTCTTGTCGAGATTAAAAATACCCTTTGCATAATCCTCAGCAAATCCCATGAGATATTTCAGAGGAAGCTTGCCGGAGAACACGTTACTTGTGGAATTTAAAATACCTTGATTTGCTTCATCTAGACCCCATCCACATGCCATATGAGAAATATATTTTGTGTAGCATCCAACGACACCATAGTTTTCAGTGTTATGGTAATTCCGGGTTTTTGAACAACAGCTACTTGCTCCCCTCCCATTTCATAACTACATTCATCGAATAGAAAGGCGATGGCATTATTTGATAGACAACATTTTTTAGTACCATCTTTGGGATAATACATTCCTTCAATGTAAATGAAACTATCCGGTATATCCAAAATGATATCTTGAAAGTATACCAATTTCATCACGGTTGCGGAAAGTTGGAGATCCATAAGGTTTATATGTGTGTTCTTGAAAGCTAATAATGGAGTTATCAAAAATGGGTTCGGTCATAGACTAAATAATATATATACGAACACTAGCGTACAATAAAAATGGACCAAAAAGCGGGTCTCCCTTTAGATATTTTAGGGGTTTACTGGTTTATGGCTTAGGAATTTGTTTGTCCATCACTATGTTTATATGTATTTATATGTACTATATTTATATATAATGGTGAACAAACAAATTCCTAAACCATAAACCAGTAAACCCACCCAAATGTTTCAAGGGAGATCCGCTTTCGGTGTATTCGAGAATTTATGTATATTCTTTATAGTCTCTGGTTCGGTAAAAACTTCGATTTTGTCACTTTTTTTATCTAAGACATCCCACTTAGACTTCAAGCCTAAGTACTAACGTACCGTGGGTGTCTGAAGAGAAGGGAAATGTAGTCTATTGACATGGGATTTGAAGGATTGGAGGTTGGGACGGGAAGGAAAAACATCTGCAAGCAATTTGTTCCATAATCTGGAGACCCTAGGTATGAATGAGCGGGTGAAGTGGTCTGTTCTTGGCTTTTGTAGCTGGACAGTAACGGGATGCATACGTAACGCGCCTCTTGTTGTTCTGTTAGGGACATTCAAGGGGGAATAATACCGGCTAGTTCTTCATAGCAAAATCCGTTTAAGTAGCGGTAGAAAAGGGATAAGTCCCCTACAGCGCGGCGACGAGCGAGAGAAGGGAGTTTTCTCGTGAGGACTGGGTCATTGATAAGCGGAATGGCTCTCTTCTGGATAGAATCAAGGATCTTAAGTGTCGAAGGTGATGCCGCTCCCCAGATGTGGGAGCAGTACTCTAGGTTAGGTCTTATTTGGGAAACATAGACAGTGTATGAGTTGGAAGGGGAGAAGTATTTTCTGGCTCGAAAGAGAAAGCCGAGCTTTTTAGCTGCCGATGTGGCTACTGAAGTAATGTGTTTGTGCTAGCTGAGATCATGTTCGAAAGCGACGCCAACGAAATCGAATGTTTCGCTGTTTTGTAAGGCTTGGCCATTCATGACCACTGGCGGCCATCATTTTCTAATTTTTCTTCTCACCAATCGATTTTATAAATTTGCAATATTTCACTGAGAGCTGTTGATTGCTGGGCGGATGTGTTTTCGATCGTCCGTCTTGCTTATGAATGAACCTTGACTGTGTTGTCTGTTTACTTTTATGTCGCTTAACAGAATCTTGAATGGTTGACAGAATATGCAGTTGGCGGTTAAAGCAAAACCCCATAATTATGTGATTTTTTCAACTCTAGTTTAACAATAATTTTCTCACCTCGAAAATTAATCAAATCGCCTCTATCATCCAAGATGCGCAGGGCCATGCTGTCGATAAAATGTCATCTGGCATTATCGGAATATAAATATTATTTTGTGGTTCTTTAGAGATTTAGTAACCAGGTTCCACATCAGTATCAAATTCAAATAATGTATGACCTTCCAAAGAATTCAGGTATGCTCCGGAAACTATATTACAATCCACACGTATAATGCGCACTTTCATTTTGTCCACAATATTACTTGATTCATGTTTTTCTCCGCATTTTAACACCACAGAGTCAAATCCCAGCATTTTCCCAATACTCTTAGCTCCTCTAAAATCAATGTCGAATTCTTATTTCAGACCACATTTTAATGTATTATTATTGGCAGTTAATATAAAAATGTCATCGCGTTCTTTATTACTTGATTTCTTTAAAGCTGCAAGCATAACTTTACCAATTTCATTAACTTCATAAGCTTCAGGTTCAATCCTTAAATGCTTTGGTTCTGTGCCACCAATTTTTATGTACGCGAATGAATTGTTGCTTTCGTCAACATTAAAAAATATTGAATTATACGGGTGGGTAAAAATCCGAACTTAAGACACTTCAATGTCCTGTTAGAGTGAATGCGTAAGACATTACTGACGACGAAACCATTTGTGTAGTTATTTTATTGCTGTTTGCATCAGTTAAATGGATTTAAGCTGAAGCGTTGCTTTATTCCTTTTGATGTTTTTAAACTATTTTTAGACTTTATGTTCACATCATTAATTTTGAAATAACAACAAAATATTTTTTTAGGTGGTGGTCCATCACCTTCATCCGAATCTGAATTATTACTATTATAATATTCGAAACAATATTGATATTTCAATATATAAGGCAACTTATCCCAAACTAGTGCTATTTCATTTGGAGATAATGCAATCAACCATTCTTTGGGCATGTTTTCTAACTGTTTAACCGTCATTTTTTGAAATCCGCCATTTGGCGATAGGCTTTAAGTGATAACAACATTTTAGCGTAGTTGTCTTGTTCCATTTGGGGCGTCTAAGACATAATTTTATGATTGCAAAAGAAACTTCAAACACAAATGTACACACCACACTATTCCAAATTCTTGTTGACGGTGTATAGTAAATGTTCTTCGTGGCTTCGAAGCCCATCTGCAGATATCGTACCAATTCCATGCGTGGGGGTAAATCACCGAAACTATCACAGTATGTTACATCAGAATTGTTTTTTCTATATGCTACCCAATGAGTCTCTACACCCGACATAATTTCCAAATTTATAATAGCGGCCTCATAACGTTTGGGACCGCGTACAGGTAATGAATCTCTCATATATACGCCTCGAAAGTGTGCACTGATAAAAAGGATCATTTGTTTTAATAGAATATGACATTCACTCAAACGAATGATTCTGATTCTTTTGATATATGCCAAATGAATGAGGAATTTAAAATAAGAAATATATTTCTTTGGCTCAGATTCAATTTATTTGTTTGACCCAGAAGAATATGAATTTACACAGAATGCATCTTTTATCTAGGAAAGTAGTAAACGGTCAAGTAAGAGAATATGTATTTATGCCAAAATATGATGCACTCCAGGCAAATCATCGAGCTAATTGGTGCAAATTCCGTTCTTTGTTTTAAAATAATCGTAGATTTGAGCCACAAACTTGATTTAATTGTTACGAATTCTGTTCCTGATTTTGAGATCATCTTGAACTTAAGCCAAGAGACTGAGCCTGTTGTTGCTAATTCAATTTCTTATCTTAAGATTATCGTAAATTTGAGTCAAAAGATTAATTCTTTTAATATAAAATCCAGTTTTTACTTTAAGATCACCATAAATTAAGTCATTTGTTAGAAGTTTCGTAAGACTTGTCATGTAAGACTGTTACTTTGAGTAAAGAGAATAATTATCTCGTTTAAAATCTCGTTAAAAAAATTAAAATAAGGGATGTTCCAAAAGTGTAGTTATCGCCTAAATTAACATCAGAAATGTATACTAGAAGGATGAATGCCCTTTCCTTGAGTTTTCCTAATTTGAATAGCATTTTGATGATATTATGTTGAACTTGCAAAATATAGGAACATTAATTTAAACTCAGTAACTTTTTTTATTTTAGTAGTTACCTAAAACGTATCTATTAAATAAAATGTCGTACAGGGAACAAGAAAACAATGAATTATTTTAATATTAAATGCATTTAAAACAGAAACACCTGTGTTTTTTGCTGACGTTATTACAACAAATGATATTTACTAATGAGAACTAACAAATCGCATAACAAACAAAATATTTTAAAACTAATATATCCCAAAAACTAACCATTTATAACTATTATTTATTATTATTTACGATAAAGTAGGTAACGTAGTAAAAGACAGCAACATTATAAAAACGTGTCGGAAGATAATGAGAATAAAATAAGTAGATACGTAAAATACTCGCAACTGTCTGGTATTTAACATTAATTTGCATACATTTTCACCTGAGCTGCACTCATCCAAGCTTTTGATGCCTCGCTGAAGCCGGAAGCCTATGTTTTCTATTATTGAATTGATCTGCTCTTCAGTGGGACATTTCAATATCTAAGCTTCATTAATTCTTTGTTCTAATCTTGTCAGAAAATAATAAAAAAAAATTAATAACTTTTGAAAAACTAGAGACCGCGTAATTTGGTCCACATTCGCATTTCATACGAGCGAAGCTATAGGTAAAAATTGTATAACTTACAGTGCGTCCTAAATTGGTGATGAAAGTATCCCGAAAACTATTAGGGACAGAAACGGCTGAATGGAAAAAGTTTTAGACAATTTTAATGCTAACTCAAAACCACTTGCGAAATAATGCCAGCTCTACATGCATCACCAATTTGGGACACGCTGTATAGCCTTAACTGTAACCCAGACTTCCAGATAACTAATCAAATCTGGACACACCTGAACCCACGAGAGCGCCTGATTATCTTTAGTGTTATACGCGATTAAAGCTGCGGGTAACAATTATATAGTCTGTGACAATTAAGAGGGTCAAACATATTCACCGGTGAAATAATTTTTCAAGTCCGTTCAGTAGTTTCTGAAATTTATTTTGTTGCGTGTTTAATGTGCGCGAAACCGTGAGTAACAGTTATATATGGTCTGTGATATTCAGGAAGTATGCACTATCCACCAGGAAAAAATGTCTAAATACAGTCGGAAGTCGGACTTAAATTTTAGCAAAACCATCAGATTTTGATAAATTTTATCAATCTTATTAAATTAAGGCCTTCTAGAATAACGATGTTCTTTGATTTTTAATTATTTGCATAATATAACTAGTGAAAGTTTTTTAAAAAATTCTCTTGAGTGATGAAAAAGAGAATCTTGGCAGATTTGCAGAGTGTCTTAACTCAAAGGAAATACGCATCAATAGAAAAACTTAATCTTTTATCAACAAACCCATGGGTTTTCAGTTTGACATAATATCTTGTAAGAAGGTTGTATTCTTTTGTAACAAGTGCCGCGGTTTTGAAGAAAGATATCGCCATTTTTATTTCCTACCCTGAAGTATTTACAAAGAAGTTCAATAATTATGGTATTTTTTTTTTAATTATAGGAGTTGTTTTATCCCTAGTACCGAATGAGCTTTTTCGAAATAATTAGTCATAAATAATATGTAAGGTTAAAATAAATGTCCAGGTTTTGTAAATTCTGTATAGTCTAACATGTGCATCGCATAAACTTCTCAATTCTTAATTGACTAGTCTACTAAATTATCAAAGAATATTCTTCTATTTACTTACCGTCAAATTATGGCCACAAATGGTCTAAACACCAACTATTTAACCCAATACTCAAATGCTTCCAGTTCCAACTAACTGATCAAAGAAACTATAACAGGTTTCAACCACTGATATTCCTGGATTCATACCATGAATGACGTTCGCGCGATTCGTTAAAAACGAGTTTGCACGATGGCTTAGGGCACTAGGCCTCGTGGGTTATGTTGGTTGCCAAATGCTTGGAGTCTTTAAGAAGAGAATTTTGAATTTGATAGAAGATCATAGAGTAACTATGTTGGGAAAGTTTTTAGTTTAAATGAATTTCTTTCAGCTTGATAGAATTAAAGCCCAAGAGAACTTTGGACTGGTTTTAAATACCGAAGAGTGGTATCTTTCTGTCCGATAAATTTCCTTTGTCCTAAGAACAAAATTGGCAAAAGAAGCAGTTCTTTTCCCACAAGTAGTCCTGTTTTATCAGTGTGGTATTTTCATTTTAAGGTATATCTTTCTATATCAGTATAGGATGGTGGTCCTTGAGGTAGGGTTTCTATCAGTTTTTTGATTTCTTATTTTTGCCGTTGTTTATAAATAATCCCAAACCTGTGCAATATGGTTTCAAATGTAATCCATTTCCTCTCGAACTTAGATGTAAGCCAGTTCCTATTTTTCTGCAGCCGACTTTCTTACTGCTTTCACGGCACGGCACGCACAATGCCAGCTGCACCACTAGCTAATGAACCTAAGGCCGATAGTCCTGCAAATATAGGTACTAACGGTAATATTCCCCCGTCTTTGGAATTGGAATGGTTCTTTATTTCTTTGTCATCAGCTATGTTTTCCAACCAGTTTTTAACAATTCTGCTCGAACAGGTCATCTAATAGATAATCCAAAAGCTACTTTGTGTAATCGCTTCTGTTTACCGACGCCTCTAGTTGGAAAGTTTAGTGTGGCGGCAGCGGCGGTGGAAGCGACGTTAACATCCAATGGATGCTTTTCTCGATATTTATGATGATCATACATCCATACCAAACCACTGTTTCGCTTTCATAATGTTGGTTACCAACCAAGCTGCAGCTTTTTCACTAGCGCTAGTCTTTAGATTTTACTCTTTTCTACGCGCTTTGCTCAAGCTCGTAATCGGCTTGGTGGCGAGCACTTAAATTTTTACTATTACGCAAATAAGCTAAATCGTGTTTTTTGCATGCGACATCCAAAGAATTAATTTCTTGATCACCTCTTGCCACACGTTTTACTACTTTCGTCCCAGGTCCACAATACTGATAGCCTGAAATGTATATCTCGAACGGTAGACTTTTAATTATTGAATTAGCAATACCGCTTCCAGTCTCACTTGATAAACGAGACCATCTACTTCGTTTGACGAGCGACATCTGATTGATAGTTTACATGAATGTTTAGTATAAAATAAAGATTTTGTTAAGATGCGAATCGTCAATCTTAATCAGAACTTCCCGTCGATAATCTCGATATAAAGGTTGGATCTGGACAGGAACAGAAGCTATTTAAGAGACATGGCCCTTTGCTATCATCATCTATTCGTGGATTTAAATAGGATCTTCGAACTGTGGAAAAACAAATGTTATTATTTCGATGCTTACTCGGAAACGTTTATATCCACTCAAAGTCGCTCTATCAACCAAAATATGAATATTTAAAGAAGATTTTATCACCAATCAAAGGTCTTGGCTATTACGCTTTTAGCGACGCAAATAACAGTGTGGAACCGTCAGATGCTAAACCAAATTCTATATTTATTTTTGATGATGTTATGTATGAGAAACAGGACGTTATTATATCGTATTTTAGCATGCGACGTCACAAAAATGCGGATGCCTTTTACTTGGCACAAACGTATTCTCGTGTTCCCAAGCAGCTTGTCCGGGATAATGCCAACTTCATTATTATGTTTAAACAAGGTGAGATGAATATGAAACATATATTTTCTGATCACGTTTCACCCGACCTGACTTTTACACAATTTCAAGAGATGTGTGCTAAATGTTGGGATAATAAATAGGGGTTTTTAGTTATTGACAAGGATAGTGATGTAAATTCAGGCAGATATCGCAAGGGATTCGATAGCTATATATTCCCACAATAATAACTTAGATAATCATTTCATCGTTGAACGGTACTTTGAAGGCATCATGAACGAAGAAGTCGAATTAAAATGAAAGCACTAGAAACTACAAATGCGGTTAGAAAGAAATTTAAATAAATTAAAGTAGCTAAAGTACAGAATGAACATGATTTGGAAAAGTTTTATGATCCAGTTTCTAAACCATTAACATGTATATCTAATGCCGTAAAGCAGAAGCAGCAGCAGTACGTAACTAAAAAATCAAGTACTACGACTAAACCACAAAGTCGGAGTAGCAGCAGCTCGGTGGGAACAGCGAAAAAGTTTGAAGCATCAACGTATCCAACAGAAGTGTATTTTGAAACATCTACATCGATGTCACAAAAAAAAAACACAAATCACCTACACCAAAACATGGAAATCATGAGTCACTGTTCGAAACCCCTTCCCCATCAACGCTAGCATCGTCCCACACATCATCACACACATCGAGTGGTAGTAGTTCAACCGCAAAAAATATTCAAGGGTATTTAAGTGGATTAAAATTGACGCCATCCCATTATGATACCTTGTATGGTGTACGCTTTGGTAAAAAAGAAAATAAATCAACAAATCAAATCAAATCAATAAATTTTTGACGCCCAAATGTATCAATTGTGTTGGTAACATGACCCATTTTTAACTTAAACTAAAGTGATTTTTGTAAAGGTTGCTTATTTATAAAAAATAAAACAATAAATTAGTTATATAATCATTTATTTAACATCTCATGTTATTACATTTTTCAATGAATGAGAAATTTTCTTCATCTTCTTGGACACACTCCATTTTGTCATCGCTGTTCCAGCACAAAATTCGTCCAGATCAATGGTCCCATATAGGTATTTCTCGCTCCAGCCGTGAAAGTTGCAGCGTCTTTCAGATGCTTCCTATACTGATTTTCACTAAAATTCACATTGGATTTACCATAATTTGCAAAGTGTAGTATATCTTCAGCCAGCTCCCTTAATTTACATGATAACCAATTAACGTACATATCTCGATTTTCAATGACAGTAGGGCAGTCACGCATCTTAAATAGAAAATAATGGGAATGTGAATGTGGCGTGTGTGTGTGTGCTTTTACATTAACTATTTTATTACATTTTTAATCAACATTAAAATAGCCTAACCAGCAAAATATTATAAACCAAAATTTAATAATGCTCTAGTATTACCGCCAGAGAATACATCTGAGCTTTGCCCCAAATAAGTTCAGGTGTACTGATCACCGGACCTATTCATCATTTCAATAGTATTCTCTGTCAGAATTTGAGCTACACGTGATGGTAAAAATGTTTCAAATGTTACATTTTGTGTTGGATCAAACAACGTGGCGACAATAGCCTTTCCAAAACTTGCGGTCAAAAAATTAATTTTTTAATCGTATAAATTTTGCCCACCGTTAATGTAAAGAATTTTCTACCCTCAAGAAATTGAACATCTTGTTTTATCGTATTGTTAATTTCGGCTAATGTCTGGTTTGAAATGCTCATGATTTAAAATGTGATAAAAACAATTACTGTCAATAACCTTTAATAAACACTTGAAGGACACAACACAAACACATTATTTTTATATCAAGGCAACAGTTAACGCATGCGATGTATGTATGACTATGAAAGCTATTTCCGAATTGAGCTATATTTATTAGAAAATAATCCAAGCTCAAGTCTTTATTTAGCGAGGGAGGAATATATCAGGTGACCTCGAAAACTTGCACCACAAATGTTACCTTGAAACAAACATCGCACACCTGGTCATCACCAAACAAAGAAAATCTGCTCGCGTTCAAGGCCAAGTTCTTGGCCTTGACCTTGGACTAACACCTGCGCATAACAAAGTCAAATAAAAATAGCACAGCTGCGCGACCAAGGTCGACCCTACTGCGCATGCGGAGAACTCGACCGGGTTAACTATTACTACTAATCTCAATTGACCCAGAAGCATTACACGCCATGTGAATATGCAGAAATATATTTTATTTGTGGGTTGTGCAATGAAAGTTCTGGACGTGTTGCAAGAGAATAAAACAATTAACACAATAATACCCCTATCGAGAACAGAATCTTGACCACCGTGTTTTTATATGCATTCACAATGCGTATGTAGCAGGCCAAATACTTAGTCGGTCAGACCAGGAGGGCAGGCCCACTCGAGTTCCTGAAGAAGAAGAAAAAGAAGAAGAAGAAGAAGAAGAAGAAGAAGAAAAAGAAGAAGTACTAATTGAAACTGTAGAAAATCCGGGAATACGTCGCAGCTCAGCAAATACTGATATAGGGAGGTCCACCGTGCGGCGCATTAGACTGCATTCGTTTTACATTCAGCGTGTGCAAGCACTTCTGCCAGGTGATTATCCGAGAAGGTAACAGTTTTGCAGAGAAATCTAGCCACAATCCAGAGAAAACCCACGGTTTTTTAATTCAATTGTATGGACTGTCGAGGCCAATTTTAGACGCACTAATATAATATGCACTACTGGGCGGTAGAAAACTCACGAATTATTGGAGATCACTGATTTTAAAACCAGTTTGGTCTGAATTTGTGGGCTGGAATAGTGAATGGCACATTAATAGGGGCTTTTAAACTACCAGCTAAGCTACGTGGCGTACAATAGTCATAAGCCTTCCCGTTCACCAAATCTAAACCCCTTAGATTTTTCCGGTGGGAGCACTTGAATGAAATGGTCTACTCGAGAGAATACTACAACGCGCAATAACTTTGCCAAACCAATTATTGTAAAGTATCTTAATCTGGAGAAAACTTAATAATAAGTCATATTTAATCGTTTTTGTAGTTCAAAATATATATCGTATTTTATTTTTCAAGTTGCTATATGGCGATTTTTTGAAATATAATATTTTTAAATAACTAAAAATAAAAATGTTTGTTTGGGTTTGCTTGGGCTTGATAAATTAATAATCTCCTATATTTAACCGTTTTTGAAGTTCAAAATCCCTATCGTATTTTATTTTTCATGTTGCTATATGGCGATTTTTTGAAATATAAATATTTTTAAATAACTTAAAAGAAAAGTGTTTGTTAGGAATCACTCAATAAATGTTAACTTAAGTAAATCAGCATAATGTCTAAGATCCGAAGTAAGTTCGTCCTTCACCGATGTGCTTACCGGATGAAAACTATTTTTTATCAATGATAATATGTTAACAAATATATCGCAAATGGGTTGCCTAATGAAATATGGTCATGGGCGTCATTCATTAAAAATACTGTAATTAATGTAATTAATGTTAAATTATATTAATGCGACTTTCGGATGAAAGAGAGCGTGCATGCTATTTTTTTGTGCGATTGAAAAGGACAACACTACTGTAGAGTAGTGTTGTGTAGTGCCGAAAATCGTTTTGGAGCGACTGACAGCATACTTTTAATGACTCTGAGTTATATATATATATATATATATATATATATATATATATATATATATATATATATATATATATATATATATATCCGAAAGTCGCGGCACGCGCGGCTGCTATGCTCCTCTATCGCACCGAATAGTACGAAATGTATCTGTCGCTCATGTTCGCTTGCTTCAATTTTGAAATTTCAAAGCCTGGCAACCGTGATTCATGACCGATTTTTCGCAGGCAACCTTACACCACCCTGTTCGCAATAAAATTATCTTTATTTTAATATAATAATATGTTTCAATGAGCAAGCAGATGAGTACAAATTACTCGTATCGACTCACCTGTTTATACCTGGCAACCCGGTAATAGGACACGAAAAAGGTAGGCAACCTATTCCTTATGCTTTATACTTTCGATTAGTATTAAGTTCGTTTGGTAAGCAAGTGAGTGAAATATAAAAAAAAAAATTAATTACAGTATTTTTAATGAATGACACCCATGACCATATTTCATTAGGCAACCCATTTGCGGTATATTTGTTAACATATTATCATTGATAAAAAATAGTTTTCATCCGGTAAGCAGATCGGTGAAGGACGAGCTTACTTCGTATCCTGTACTATAAGACATAGAAGATTTCTAAGTAATGGTCAAATTCTCTCTACTGTTTTTTGTGCTGTTACTGTTATGCTCATTGCTTATAGGATTGCCAATGCCTTTCTCTCACCGGTTTTCATTTGATCCATGACTTATGGGACACATCCAAGAAACAGAATAAGTAGACATAAAAATTGTATTATAAATACAAATGAAACACGTACCGCTCTATCAAAATATGCAATCGATAATGTATCCAACTTTAATTTCAACAATGTTAAAATTTTAGACATAAATAATATAAAAAACGAAATATCAAGGAGAAGCTTTCAATTAGGAAAATTAAAAACACCTTGAATTTCAGAGTATATGTATACAGATAATCTTAGTACTATTACAATCACATGACCCAAGCAAATGCAAGTTTTATAATATGCATTTCAATACTTTAACGGAATTAAAGAATGTATGAACCTAACATTTGTCCATAATGGTCAAAAAAGGCTCAAAACCCAATTAAACCAGAATGTGTGGTATACACTGGTCTTAGAACTTTTTTAACAGTACTTATTTAATTGATTATTTTCCTTATTTACAATCTATAATTAAAATAAGAAATTAAAAAGATTGAGTGTACTTCATTATTTTCGTCAATAAATTACAAAATCTGCAACAATGTATGAAATGTTCTAGGAGACAGGTCAGTATCACAAAAATTTCTTAATAATGGTGAAAAAAGGTCGAAACGTAATTTAACCATAATGTATGTACACTGTTGAATTCAGAATAAAAAGAGGTTCTAAAATTTGACATCAAAAATCATGACCGTATTTAAAACAATTAAGTTGATGATTGTCGAATAAAAAAATTGATAACGTAATCTTTAACTTCATTAAAAGTTGCTATAAAGAAGTTTTATTAGTTTTGCCCTATCTTTCATATTAACGCCAGAAAAACATTAAATTCGACAACTCAGTTTTCTCCAAATAACTCGAAAATGAAAAATCATATAAAAAATTTCGGATTATCATTTTATTAGTTCTTTAATTACGTAAGTTTTATCCCATTTAACCAATTTTGTTTTTCTAACTCCTTATCTTGGACACTGCATATATACAGGGTGTTAGGAAATTCACTGTATATATTGAAACCGCTAAACCCTGATTTGATTTCAGATTGGGGAAAATAGTCATATATGGCGCTTCGCGACAATAAGCTGGTAATCGCCCCTTACATTTTCTCTCAACAGCGGTACCCGCCACTGGCAAGAAACACATGATACGGAGTAAGTTGCCGAATCTATCAATAATTTTTTATATACCAAACAAGTTAGCATAAGAAATAATATTATTATTAGTAAATAATAACCTTTGTAGTAAAACCTTTGTCGTAAAACCCTTTAAAATACACTTCTTTTGAAAGTACCAATATACCAAAAAACACTGACAACAAGGAACCAACGCCTGATTAACACTAAAATAAGTTCCCATAACGCACCAAATACAAAATTTAAAAGATTTTACGGTATTATGTTACTATCCGCACCATTAAAAACTGAAAACTAATGTTCTTGTTACTTTTAAAGTAAAATCTCCACACTTATGTAATACCTACCTACTAACAAAACCGTAGGTGTAGCAGCCATTAATGAAAAAACATTTCACTTACTAATTATGCACTACACATTACTTTTAAAGTAAAATCTCTGTAAAATTCCCTTCCCTTATTATAAAAAGATTGTACATTAAACTTGCCACAGTTATGCAATACCTACCTACTATAAAACCGTAGGTGTAGCAGCCATTAATGAAAAAACATTTCACTTACTAATTACATACAATAGTCAGGATCCACGGTATTTTTTACTATCAGCACTATTGAAAAAAACACATAAAAATAGCGGAGCTAACTAAAAAGGGAAAATAAAAGTGTTGGCGACTCCAATTAAGGAAGCCAGCTGCAATCAGCTGATTTTCAACGGGGAACAAGGGCCCACTTCTTGACGAAAAAATTGGCAAAGATGCCAAATAATGCGATAATGACAAGGACGAAACGAAAACCTTCCCCGTTATATCATCGTGTTATAGTAGTTATCAAATCGCCTGAAGGGGACGCCACGTTCTTAATTTGAGTCGCCAATTATTGCCGAGCCAAAACACTTCATAGTGACTTGCAGTTAGCAACGCTCACCCATAAACGGTAAAATTTAATGTAGTGTTACATGATTTATAAAAAAACCTAAAAATTTTAAAAAATCTCTGGTAGGCTATATAGATTCATTTGACAAATGATGTGAAAACTCTGATTAAAAAAATACCCCTCCAAATCTTATCGTTCATGAATGAGCGAATCCGCAATTTCTTATTGCAAAGTCTCCCTAATAGCACCAGCAAGCAAGAGGGAGATGTTGCCAACAACACGGCAATTGCCGTGTTTTCTCGGCTTTTCAACCAAGAGGTACGGCCACTGCTTTAATGTACTGCCGTGCATTAGAAACACGGCTTTTTCATTTGAAAACCTTAAACGCATATTTGGACTTTTATGCAGGAAGGCCATAATCCGATAGGATTGAAGGGCTTGATGATGATGCAGGAAAAAAACTAAAAATTAAAGTAAAAAGCAGTTTAATTTGCCAAACATTCTGCCCGTCGAATAGATTTCTATCTTGACTTTGACCCGCTTATTTCTCCGTCTAGTAAGCAATGTTTATATGAGACCTCGGTGATCTCTCCATCTAGAGTTATCCGTTTGACTTTGTTACAGGTTACTAGTGTTTTTGGCAAAATCGCATGTTTTTAATAATCGGATCTTTCGTATTTCAATGATATTAAAAATCGGATTATCATTCGAATAATCATTCGAATAACTACTAGATTATATTATAGATGATATGAAATCGTCGCAATGCGGCTGGTAAGGCAAGGTCGTAGGTTCTTAAGACGATGCGAGTAATGTGACGAGAAACACCGATCTTGAACTGGAATGTAGATTATTTTCGTTCGTGCATGTATAGTTGCGCACAGGTTCTAGTGAAACGCTTTTTATCGGGTTATTTTTCATTCGAGTGCTGGAATAAAATAATCGGATGCCGGATTATTTGCATAACCGGATTTTCGATTATTTTTAATTCAAATGCGCCCAACAATACAGATTACGTTAGAGGTCTCGTCTTGCTCACCTAATTCTTGTATTGAATTTGAACCAAATAAAACCATGGTTAAAAAAATGATAAAAAATGTAATTTATGACAAAAATGAACCGCACTGTCATCAGAGAAAAACATGAGTTTCACGTCTCGGATTTGTGTTTTTTATGCAATATTTTTTAAAAATATTTTATTTCTGAATTATTATTTAATAAATATTTATTAATACGTTTTTGAACTTTTTTTAACCCATGAAAAAACGTCATGTGTTCTCCCCCTCTCAAAGTATTTTACGTTGACACGGCCGTAGTTCATAAAGACACGATTATAATTCAATTATCCGCGCGGCTTTTATTCCTACAGGTTGGCAACACTGGGTTATAAGTTGTATTTGGTAGCTGTCAAAACCATAGGATTTGGAAGAATTTGTTTGATGTCGGTACTTAATTTTTTATAATTTTGTTATAATATTGATGAAAAACCCGATTGTTTATGCGAATAATAATACCGAAAGCAGAAACCTACCAAAAAAATAAGTAATAAATGGGTGATTTAACTCTTTATGTGGTGCAGTCAAATTTTGAAGCGTGCGTCGGTCACCTGAACGAACTTTCACGAAGTTTGTTTTGAACTGGGCTATAAACAACACTTATTGTTTGATTTTAAACCTTTTTTGAAAAGAAAGTTTAAGCTAGTAATAATTATGCTCATCTCATTAAAAAATAACGTAATAGGTGAGTGACAATTCTTTATGTTAACGGTACAATAATGGTACAAATTTCAACCGACATTAGTCCGTAGGCCATATAAGTAAGGAAATTATTGCTGCCTATTAAATTAACATGCACATTCTTGGTTAAATGCGTCTGTGGGATTAAAAATACTTTATATTATTTTCGGTTTTACTAAAACTGAAAAAAATAATATATCACGATAATATGGCAATTCCCTGCCTCGATCATTTGTTTTTTTCTTTGGACAAAGAAATTCCTAAGCCATAAACCAGTAAACCCTCAAAATGTCTCACGGGAGACTCGCTTTTTGGTCTATTTTTGGTTCGTCTATGTATTATTTAGTCTATGGTATTAAGTGCCGTAGGTGTACTGGGGAACTCCGACTCACACATCCAGAACTGGAAACATCCATAGAGGAATTAAGACGATGTGTGGGGTAGTACCACCTCGACTGAGGAAGAATTCTTCTGCCACCTTCCAACAATGAACAATCACAGAACATCCGTGGTCGAAGCGGGATTCGAACCCGCGACCTCTCGGTTTCAAAGCTGGCGCCGTACCACCCCGGCTAATTTCCATGTAAAATTAAGCTTTTTTAACCCTAGGCTTTGGATGGAAAATACCTTTCTGATTCCGTTATTGTAGCTAATATAGAAACCCTAAAGTGTAATTTATTTTGAAAAATACAAATTCTTCCTAAATTTAAATCAACGATTTTGTAATTGTCATACGATTGCTATCGCAAAAATCCTTTTTAGGGGGTGTCCAATGACTTTCCAATATAGAAACGAGGAAGTTATTAAACACGTCTATATCTTTAAAACATAAATAATTAATTCTTAATTATTTAGAAAAAGCGAAACTTGAATAGTAACATAAATTGTTAAAGTGAGGTATGATAAAAAATTGAGTATAATGAGAGTATATTTATTAGTTATATTTGTTATTGTAAAGAAAAATGGCATACCTGTATTTAGTACTTAATTTTATAATATTTGATAAATTTCAGGGCTTTTCTGAAAATTTGTAAACACATTGCTAATATACCGGGGTAAATTTACGTTAACTTTTTTTGAACAGTATTGCAGCTGATCTTGTGGGCCTCACTGAATATCCGGCCTGGGGTTAATCCCCCGGTACTTTAATGCAAGAAAGAATGGAACACTCTATATTTTAGGCTCGTAAAGTCACTTATTCAGGGGCTGTCATCATTGTGGGTAGGTTTTCCATATGCGTTATTGCGTTCACTTAGTATAAATTGGTTGCTCAGGTTTTCCATGACCTCTGCATTGTTTTTTTTATAAATATTTTTTTCGTGCATTCAGACGTGTACCCTTTTTTTTATAAAAGTAAAGCAATTCTGATAATGTGCAAATACCACTAAAATTCAAAAATTGACATTTTTAATCCCAGAAACTTACATTAGAACATTTAATGAGAGCGGGTGATGTGCTTTTGGAAGATATATTAGGGTCAATGGGTCAATTTATTAGTTTGGGGCCAATAAACTAAATGCACAAATTTTAAAAACCTCTGGTCCAAAAAAAAAAGAAAACAAAAAAAAAGATGAACAGTTTAGACTGCGTATAAATATCTTCTGGCAGATCTTAATCGCTCCGCTTATAGATATAATCACAAAATTCGAATTATAAAAATCATTAAATTTATTAGATAAATTTCCAGTCCAGATTTTTTGTTCATATTTTTATTTTAGTACTATTTTTCTATTTTCATTGTCACTCCCTACATGTTGCTAACTTGCATAACAAATAAATACCACCATGAACTAAAAATAGAAGATACAATTTTATTATCATACCAATTGCACAATTTAACTAAATGAAATTTTTTAATTAACCAAAAGAATCTTGTTTGTATCAATGAGTGAAAGTTGGATGCAATTTTTAACATTTTTACTTTCTTCGCTGTAATCTTTCTCGGTTTGTCTATTGTATTTTTGCTGGAAACGCTTAAAACTTGACCATAAAAAGTGATATCTGGTTTAAGAATAGATAGGTATACAAAGCGAGCACTTTAAAAATTTACGTTTCATTCATTTCAGCTTCAAATGGAAAACAATTTAATAAAATTGAGTTTTGTATATTTTTGCTAAAACTTGATGTACAGCATATATTTTAGGAAATTATATACATATACCATTTTCCAATATTTGCGGGCTTAATTCCAATTTGTTCTCTGTCCATCACTCCAATCATGCAAACCCCACATTCTTTTTCTGACCGAAAGCCAAATCATTCCCAAATCCTCAATAAATAATCTTCTGTTCCAGGTTATGAACTTATCTCATCTCTTCATCTTCATCGTGGAGTATGCGCCTAGGTACGCAGTAGTCTATCTTGCACCAGACTTCTGAACCTGGAATCAGGCAAACCCGATGTTCTCGGGCTAAAACCCTTAAATCTTCCACTAAATTTATCTGTTGCATCTATCGCTCCCCACTCCTACAATTAGTTCTATGACTTTCCCTTGCCAAAAATTGGCCATGTTATCTCTGAATTTCCCTCCGGTGAAGTTATCGCCCTTGGCAACTTTAACGTTCGCAGCAAGGAATGACTAGGATCCACAATAACCGACCCAGACGGCAGAACGGCAGAAAACTTTGCAATCAGCAACCCGCTTATCAATTTAATCAAGGTGCCAACATACTTTCCCGCGTTCCTACCCATAATCGTAACCCACCATTCCTTACCACTCATCCAAAGTCATGTGAGTGCGCTCTCCTTGGTCGTTCAGATCACGGCCTCATTACCGTCTCTTGTTCCACACATCCCGAGTTCGTTGAAATTATGCGGGAATTCACGGTCTGGCACTACAATTCTGCCGACTGGGATAGTTTTTAAAACTTCTTCTGTGCTTTCCCTTGGAAACCTGTCTATTTTCCACTCCCGATTCCTTCGAAATTTTCTCTCTGTATTGAAAGGTTCATTCCACATACCCGCAAAAAACTTAAACTCTGCCATCAAAAGCATTGGTTCTCCAAGGTTTGTGATAGAGCCAGGCTCAAAAAGTCCAAGCTTACAAGAGTTTTCTTCAAAATCCTATACCGAAAGTTGTCAAATTTTCACTGAGGCAAGAAATTGATACAATCAAACTATCTTAGAGTCGAAAAATGCTTTTAACAACCGCATAAAAGATAAAGTGCTTTCCCGTTCCAACGACAGCAAATCTTTCTGGTCACTTGCCAAAAACATTAATCAAAACTTCTTTAGAAGCACCTTTCCTATCCTGACCTCTGACAACGAAATTGTCTCCACATCTAAAATGAAAGCTGGACTATTTAATAAACAGTTCGCTGCCAATTCCACCCTCATGCCTCTTGCCATTTTCGCTATTTCAACCGCAACGTCTGTAACCCACAAAATGTCCGACCTAATACTTAAGGGCAAACGACTTCAAAAAATTCTTCTATCCCTTGACATCAAAAAGTCCTCCGGTCTGGATGACATACCAGCAATTGCTCTGAAAAAAAGTGCTCCAGAGCTCGCACCCATCTTAACTGACCTTTTCCAGATCCCCTATGACAAGGATATTTTACCAGACAGCTAGAAGGCTGCTCGTGTGCAACCTGTCCCGAATAGAGGTTCCAAGTCCCTTCCATTCAATTATAGACTTATCTCTCTTCTCTCTGTTGTCAGCAAAGTTATGGAGAAAGTCATCAACTTACAAATTCTAAAATATCTAGAAAAGTACATGATCGTCCATGACAGACAGTGCGGATTTCGTCACCAAAGATCCACAGCTGATCTCCTCGTCATACATAACTGGAACAAGTCTTTTGAAGTACCTTCATATGGTCTTCCTCCCAAACTATGTACCTGGATCCTTTCGTGGTGGACGATCACTAATCCAACTACCATCCTATCAATGCTGGCGTACTCCAAGGTTCAGTTCTGGCAACAATCCTATTTCCTTTTACATTAATGACCTGCTCTCTTCAACTATCAATCCCATCCACAGTTACGCTGACGACAGTACTCTTCACTCTAACATTCATTTTTCCAGACAAGTCTCGAAACAAGAGCTGAATAATAGACGCAGATCTATGCACATTCCCTTTCCCAAGACCTTTAATTAATCCTAGACTGGGGTGCCAAAAATCTTGTTAAGTTCATCGCTTTCAAACTCCCATCCGCATAAATATCCAAGCCCTACAGAATAATGAATCGTTCGATCTGGTTGGCATTGCTTTCGAACGTAATCTCAGCTTTTACAAACATATTACTTCAATAGCCGGATCAGCAGCTAAAAAGCTTGTTTTTTTTCTAGCCAGAAAATACCCCCTTCCAACTTACAGACCATCTATGTTGCTCAAATAATACCTAATCTAGAGGATTGTTTCCATAGCTGGGGAGCGGCATCACTTAGCATCCTCGATTCTATCCAAAAGAGAGCCAGTCGATTCATCAATGACCCAGTCTTCACAAGAAAACTCTCTTCTCTCGCGCATCGCCGCACTGTTGGGAATTTATTCCTTTTCGACCGATACTTCCACGGATTTTGCTCTGAAGAACTAGCCGCTATAATTTCCCCCTTCACTCGTCCTAACAGAACAAAAAAAGGCGCGTTACGTATGCATCCCTTTACTGTCCAGCTACAAAAGCCTAGAACATCCTACTTGTCTCGCTCATTCATACCTAGGGTCTCCAGATTATGGAACGGACTGCCTGCAGATATTTTTTTCCTTCCCCTCACAATATCCAGTCTTCAAATCCTGGGTCAATAGATTACATTTTCCTTCCCTGTGGACGCTCACCGTACGTTAGTACTTAGGCTTGAAGTCTACGTGGGCTGTCTCAGATAAAAAAACTTGTATAAAATGCACATGTGGAACTTTAAAAAAATTAATTCTATTATTCTATTATTTTAAAATATTAGCTTAAAAAGATTGTACAACACCCATGAACAAAAAAAATCGTACCTACGTCTAATTCACAGGTAAAATGTCAGTTCCTTAAGAAATACAGTTAAAATACATTTAGCTGTTGAATCAGATGCTGTCCAGTCTATTAACCGAAAACAATTTATGGAACAAATAATTCACCCAAGGATAAATTCACCTAAAAAGAGTTTACCGAATTAACAGTTTACCGAAGTAGTATTACACCACAGACGTCGTTGTTTTAGGCTGTTTTACGGGTGCGAGCAAAGCTTACCTAAGCATTTATTTATGTAACAAAAGTTAATAAATTATTGTTATGATTCACGCACTTTTATAATTATGGCAGGTACCTCTCAACAAGGCGACTTTTCAAAATGTTATTGCACTTTGTATAGACTGTGAAAAAGAAAACCAAAGTTGTTTTTTTTTTGTTTTCGGTGAATTGGCCTAACACAGAATTAAATGTATGATTTTTTTACCAATGTACATTGGTAAAAACTCTTTCTTTAAAGAAGTAATTTTAAGTATATTACATGCAAAGTTTAACTTTTGCTGGGACCTGCTATTTATTCGAAATACCTAGTACCTTAGTCTGAACCTGTACCAGCTGGCACTTTTGTATTAAGGTTGCTTGGCACCAATCAGCAAATGGTTACCATGACATCTACTGGCACTGTTTGAGGCCAGGTGGTACCAATCGGCACCGAGGTATCTAAATAAATTGTCAATATTTTTTCTTAAGCCCCTTTGTTGCTCGTTTTATTTTTCTCACCTCTGCCTAGATAAACAAACATCGCTTCTTTAGATGACTTCCTAACACTAATAATGATATTTTAAGAACCTCCTAGATTAACAAATTTTACCATCAGTCACTGACATTGTCTAGTCCTAAATTTTTTATATAATATATCTTAAGAGATTTATATCTGTTTCATTGTTTGTATTATATCTAAGCCGTAATAGAAAAAAATAGCAGCTGTACCTACAAAGAAATAATGTCGGCTTAGGGCAAGAAAATTGGACTTAATAGTGGTTGGTGTTATACGGAAAATATACTGGAAATCCCTTTTTTATTATCTTTGATCGGTTAATTTTTTTTTCTTTTATCGATATTTGTTGTGCACTAAAAAGTTATAAATTATAAAATTATCCCCTAATAGCACTTTTAACACCATGAGCTTTTTTCAATTAACCTCCATAGAGTTGTTTGTGTGCTTTGAGTTAGCATAAAAAGTATGTGAAATCCAATAAAATATATGTAAATTGTATGCGCATATATTTTCTTTCAGTTTCTGTTGGGGTCGAGCTTTTTCGGATTCAATTTTTAATCCATATTTAAACAACTCTAATTGAGTCTTTTGTTTCTGTTGGACAAAAAATCCCTTAATTTCAGGGATCACAAACGCGAAAAATTATATTTATGAAGACAACTGCGACAGCTGTTATAAAATAGGTCACGATTTAAGTTGGTTTCAAAGAATACAATTATAAGTTCCTTTGGAAAGTTAAAAATAGAGCACTTGTAAGTAAAACTGTTGACTTTGATCATAGTAAGAAATTGAATTTTTAAATTAAAATATTCTTTATTCAGTACTACACAAAAATCGGGTTGGCATCCACCGATCAGGCATAAAATGTTAGTTTTACCACAACCGTCGGCGTCGCGTCGATTTACTTCAGTGCTTTTATAAAATAATTAAGCTTACAGCATAAGTAACGCTTGTGGTATTTCCTGTATGTAATACTAGCCTATTTAATGATAGTCGATTTAGCTCTCAAATTTTCCAATAACGACCAAAGGAATGTCTAGATGTCAAAAGCTAATTAAATTTAATACATCTCTGTTAGACTAGTAATATATTATAATACAGTAGTTTTGGCAACAATAAACTAATGTGTAATCTATATACTAATTATAAGTGCTAAAAAACTCTTTTCTCTGACAGTTTCCAGTTAAAATACCAATTTTAAAAACCTTGACCGAAAGAAGAAATATAAGTATTTTTAGTGGTGATGCACATGTCGATTTTTTATCGAAAACATATCTTTTCGAACGCCTAATGTCTCGAAATAGCGGAAAGTGATACTTTCGCCTTTGTTATTGTTTTATTAAGTAAATTATTTACCTAAATAAATATATGGGAGGATAAGAAGTTCCAGTAGAAGGTGCAAGTATCAAAGAGGTCCTATACCTATCCAGAATAACAAAAACCGAGTGACATTAAATTAACCATCGTCCAGTCGTCCACCTAAATAAATATCTAGATAATAGTGCTATATGTCGTTAACACATAGCAAAATAACTTTATCCGTCGAATAATTAGACATTAAATTAGAAATTACCGTTAAAAGGATACATAAAGGACACATACCTAAATAATCAAACAAACCTATTATAATATATTGCGGGTCCGAAACCAGATCCATGAATTCTTTGGAGTAATTTTTTTTGTTACCCTTTTATAATTCATAAGCTGTGATATGTAAGGATCTGAGCTTAGTATTAGCCTTGACATCCACAATATTGCGTCTTCTCGAAGCTTTCCTCGCGAAATTCTCACCATAGTTTCGGATGTTTTCGGACTTCTTGAGCCTCTCTTCAGACAGCATTTCGATTGGTAGAATACAAGGTTTTCTCAGAGTTGCACAATGCATTAAAATTGTATGCATAATGGTACTCATTGGATACCATTCAAACAAATCAACATACATTTTCGCATTTTCGCAGTATCCTTGTAATTTTTCAATGTTAATTGTAGGCCCACAAGAGATAGCCTGTAGAACACAACACCTACATAGCCAAAAAAATAAAATAAAATATGTTGCCGCTACCAATAGCAGCATTTCTAAAGATATACACGAAGTTTAATATGTACAGTTGTTTAAAATGCCAAATTTATTATTGGGGAATGGGAGGAAATATATTAAATTTCACAAAAGGCTAACTCATTAAAGAAAGTCAAAGCTAATTCATAAAACGACTCGCAATTTAAAAGTAAATAATATAATACTTATTTTGAGTATTACTTATCTCTAGGCAGGACCTCTATTTGTTATACCAAATATAAATTCCACTAAAACTTCCAAGGTACTTCGCAATTTTATTTCTCAAATTTTAGTTCCGTAATTTGTGACAAAATCGTTCTCTAAAACAGTTGACTTGGAACTGATGGCGCGCGGGCGCATGTCAGTTCGTGCGATTTAGGAACGCAACATCATTCTCTCATAGCATAGGTTTTTCGCCCGAATTCCGAATTCCCAATTTGGATTAATGGCCAGATTTTTCCTATAATTTCCTATAGTGGGGCGTGAGGAAAATTATCTAGTTTTAGTATTTTTTAAATATTTCATTTCATTCCTTTTAAAACCTTCATGCCCGTTTTGATAAAATTGCACAAACATTGGTGTTAAATATAATTTATAAAGAATATTCGTTAAATCGGTTTTCATAAGTGTTGAATGTGACTGCAATTATTTTTAAGACATGTTCTATAGTCTTCTTCTAATTTGTCCAAAGCATTGCAAATAAAATCAGGTTGCTGTTTATTCAACAAATCGATATATTCCCTAATTCATTCACTTAAATCCTCTAAATTTCGTCTCCTTAACTTATATACCTGATCTTTTAGATAACGCCATAAGAAATGATCCAAAGGGGTATTCGGTGGCCAATTAATTGTCCCGTGTCTTCCTATCCACTTGTTAAAACGATTTTTTAGAAAGTCAATAATAATAATAAAGATGTTTATTTATGCCAATAAAAATAATTTAAATATAAATATAAAATTGATAAAAGTAAAAAAGAAAACCAAAAAATGACAGTAGTATACTAGTTGGCATAAATAGGTAGGATTTTGATTTATAAGAAATCATTCTTCCAATCCTACCCCTACTAAATAATTTTTTATATTATTTTTAAAAGTTATATAGCTTAAGCTCCTTTGACTAGAAGGAATAATATTAAAAATTACAGAAGATGTATATTTAAACGAAGACTTATATTTTTCAGTATGATGTTGAGGTATTTATTTCTATTGCGTTCTGATTTCTAGTTCGTTACGGGGCCCATGTTATGAGACAAGGGGTTCTTCCAACAAAAATTCAATTTCGTTGTTTAAAATCCCTAAATATCTATTTCCTCTTAATGAACATTCAAATACAATATAATAATATAATTTATACAATCCATAATCCATATTTGTATAAAACAGTTAGAATATTTTTGCTGATTTCTCAAAGCATTTTCCAACTAGCATCTACGGTCGAGTAATTTGGAATATCTAAAAAAATAAAAACAATTTTATTAATCTGAAAAATAAGAATTTAAAAATCTTGCCTACCTTGAAAATACAGTAACATTACTGGTTCTTCATTTTCATTCGCTATAAATGTGCGATTTTTTCCTTTGAAGGCTTTTCCGCGGCCAAATATCAACATGTTATTATATATTTTTGAAATCAGAAAGGAAAGATGTATTAAATTTTTCTAAAATATAGAGGGTGTTCTATTGAAAATTAACCAAGTTTGAAGTTTTAACGAATTTTGCGATATTCATTTGTTTTATTACGTAACAGTTTCTAGCGATTTAGGACAAGCCCTGCAACTTTCGTAATTATATTTTTTCTATCTCTTATAATAAACTCGGTCGAAGCTGTCTAAATATACGGAATAACCCTGTACAATTTTTCTCGTGAAACCGAAGGAAGGAGATTTTGGGATTCTTTTGTGGCTTTTTCGAGATAATCGTCGAGATTTTCGCAGACCATTTTTATCATTATTTTTACTAAATTTCACTTTTATTCTATATAGTTAAAGCTTGTCGACTCTCTGGGTGGCCGTTGAGATAACGCCGTCAATAATTAAACAAATCAAATCGGTTGCTAGGAGACAGCTTTTAAATTTTGACTGCTGCCAAAACTGCCGCCTACTAGATTTCGGAACTTTCGTTCAAGATTGTATGGAAGATAGGTCTGGCGAAGGGCTGGTTGCCATAATGCATAATATAATTGTTCCTTGCAGCGTGCGTAAATGTTTTCACACGACTTATGTAAATGTTTTCGCACGTTTGAAATTATTGATTTTTAGTTGTAGTTACAAACAAAAACTCTTAAATAGCAGACACCACATAAAGTCATTTTCGAAAAAGAATGAAAATCATAGTTTGCAGAAAAAATGAGCTAGAGAAATTTAACTCCTTGTGACGCCTTTGAAAATTATTGTTTTATTAAATAAATTATCTACCTAAATAAATATATGGAAGGATAAGAAGTTCCAGTAGAAGGTGCAAGTATCAAAAAGGTCCTATACCTATCCAGAATAACAAAAACCGAGTGACATTATATTAACCATCGTCCAGTCGTCCACCTAAATAAATATCTAGATAATAGTGCTATATGTCGTTAACACATAGCAAAATAACTTTATCCGTCGAATAATTAGACATATTAAATTAGAAATTACCGTTAAAAGGATACATAAAGGATACATACCTAAATATGCGTAATTTTGGCTACAGCATTTATTATAAATTACAATTCATTTTGGGGAACAATCATCTGCTAATTAGTTCCGAGGAGTGGTCTAAGGAGTTGATAGGTTTATACGGGGTTGCTATCACCCGAAATTAAGTCCTAAAACATCTACCAAAAATACCCAAAAGTATAACCAATTAGGGTTTTTGCTAAAGAGCTGTAGTCAAATATAATTAAACTCATTTTTACCTATTTTCCTATTGCGAAAGTTGTATTTGGATTTTTATTGCAAAAAGTATGAACTAAAATTTCAAGAGACTTCTTAAAAGTCCTTGGTTGTATAAAAAAATTTAAACATTTTGCTCGATAAATTACTATGATGAAATTTTGTGCAATAGAAATGATTAGAAAATAAAGCATTCAAACTTGTTACTTTTAAAAATCCCATTCCTTCATCAATATTATTTACTGAAAAATTCAACATTAATTTATGAATATTTATGATAGTGTTTTTTCTTTCAAAAAACTTTTTTTTTAATTGTTATTTACAGATGATATCAAATTTTGTGTATTGTTAGACATATATTCATTTTGTTTAAGTCGAGTTGTTAAAGAGTTGTGGTAACAATATACATAATATGCTTGTTGGTAGATATATATATATATATATATATATATATATATATATATATATATATATATATATATATATATATATATATATATATATATATATATTACCAGATTGTTTTAAAACACTAGAAATAATTTTGTATTATTCAAATACAAAATATTAAAGGAAAAAGTAATCAGGTAAAGTAAGCGCCATCGATAATTTATTGGTCGGTAGTCTTTGACCATCTTCACAAAGGCCGAATAGAGTCCAGTGGTACTATCCTTACCCGCGAAAAAAAATTATAAGGAATCGTTAGGTATTTTACAACAGAATGAATTAAAATAACTTTTATTACAAATTGTATTTAAGAATAAATGTTTTTCTAAATAAATTAAAGAAAATAAAAGTAGAATAAATCATTTGTTTTGTAAATGATTTTTAATTTGCCTGGACTAAAAAGCAAGGCGCTTACCAGCAATGCCAGCACGAGAAATCTGGTTTCCGTCCGTTTTTGCATGCAGAGATTCAAGCCGTGGCCAATCAGGTGCTGTTCAGACGCCTGGGTCGGACTTGTGCTTCCAGTTGCGCTAGGCAGACGTTTTCGCAGTATAGTGACTATTTTCTTGAATAATTACTAGTGACTAGTTTATAAAGTTCGTAAGGATTCATTTTCACGTTATTGTTTGTTTTGTAACCATCATCTTCGTTAAAGTGTGTTTTCTAAGGTAAATTAGGAATATTTGGGTGTTTTTTGTTAGTGGACGCATTGTGTGTTTGTATTGTAACGTGGCGATAATGTTTAACCCACAGGAAGCTCGACCTAATATATTATTATGGAGGTCATGGGAGGCAGATGTTAATACTGTAGGCAGAAACGAAAGCGTAAATGGATATAGATCAACATCTCGTTGCAGAAGAAAATTCTTAACCAACAAGCGAAAGAAATTTGTTTAAACGTATGTAAAAATTTAAAAAAGATCCCGGAAATCTGGGTAACGGTAGCGTACTTAAAAAAGCAGCTTCTCTAATAGGAGTCGCTTATTCGACTATGTGCGAAATTGTGAGAAAAGGTGTTACAAAAAGGAAAAAGCGGTCCGATGTAGGAAAAAGAAAAATCTTAGCGCATCCAGTACCAAACAATTGAGAGATATTGTTTATGACAAATATAAAAACAATGAAATTCCAAAACTATTGACATAATATACAGTGAGGGCATAAAGTCTGGAAACACCTAGTTTTTTACGAAACTATACATTTTCGGAAGAAACGTCGATTTTGTTCTCATTTTCTACACATTCTAAAATATTTGATTATATACAGGGTGTGCCATAAAAGTTGGGCATTTGTCAAATTTGATTTTTTAAATAGAACACCCTGTATATTATTCCATTTTTGAATTGTGCGTTAGAAAATCAACATCTTTTGTATAAACCACCCTTCCTCGAAAGTCAATTGTTTGCGAGATATTGCAACTTGAAAATAGGTAATTCTTACACCTTGAATTGTTGCACTACCCCGGAAACCAGGATGTCCCATTAAGATTGTATGGAAGATAGGTCTGGCGAAGGGCTGGTTGCCATAATGCATAATATAATTGTTCCTTGCAGCGTGCGTAAATGTTTTCACACGACTTATGTAAATGTTTTCGCACGTTTGAAATTATTGATTTTTAGTTGTAGTTACAAACAAAAACTCTTAAATAGCAGACACCACATAAAGTCATTTTCGAAAAAGAATGAAAATCATAGTTTGCAGAAAAAATGAGCTAGAGAAATTTAACTCCTTGTGACGCCTTTGAAAATTATTGTTTTATTAAATAAATTATCTACCTAAATAAATATATGGAAGGATAAGAAGTTCCAGTAGAAGGTGCAAGTATCAAAAAGGTCCTATACCTATCCAGAATAACAAAAACCGAGTGACATTATATTAACCATCGTCCAGTCGTCCACCTAAATAAATATCTAGATAATAGTGCTATATGTCGTTAACACATAGCAAAATAACTTTATCCGTCGAATAATTAGACATATTAAATTAGAAATTACCGTTAAAAGGATACATAAAGGATACATACCTAAATATGCGTAATTTTGGCTACAGCATTTATTATAAATTACAATTCATTTTGGGGAACAATCATCTGCTAATTAGTTCCGAGGAGTGGTCTAAGGAGTTGATAGGTTTATACGGGGTTGCTATCACCCGAAATTAAGTCCTAAAACATCTACCAAAAATACCCAAAAGTATAACCAATTAGGGTTTTTGCTAAAGAGCTGTAGTCAAATATAATTAAACTCATTTTTACCTATTTTCCTATTGCGAAAGTTGTATTTGGATTTTTATTGCAAAAAGTATGAACTAAAATTTCAAGAGACTTCTTAAAAGTCCTTGGTTGTATAAAAAAATTTAAACATTTTGCTCGATAAATTACTATGATGAAATTTTGTGCAATAGAAATGATTAGAAAATAAAGCATTCAAACTTGTTACTTTTAAAAATCCCATTCCTTCATCAATATTATTTACTGAAAAATTCAACATTAATTTATGAATATTTATGATAGTGTTTTTTCTTTCAAAAAACTTTTTTTTTAATTGTTATTTACAGATGATATCAAATTTTGTGTATTGTTAGACATATATTCATTTTGTTTAAGTCGAGTTGTTAAAGAGTTGTGGTAACAATATACATAATATGCTTGTTGGTAGATATATATATATATATATATATATATATATATATATATATATATATATATATATATATATATATACCAGATTGTTTTAAAACACTAGAAATAATTTTGTATTATTCAAATACAAAATATTAAAGGAAAAAGTAATCAGGTAAAGTAAGCGCCATCGATAATTTATTGGTCGGTAGTCTTTGACCATCTTCACAAAGGCCGAATAGAGTCCAGTGGTACTATCCTTACCCGCGAAAAAAAATTATAAGGAATCGTTAGGTATTTTACAACAGAATGAATTAAAATAACTTTTATTACAAATTGTATTTAAGAATAAATGTTTTTCTAAATAAATTAAAGAAAATAAAAGTAGAATAAATCATTTGTTTTGTAAATGATTTTTAATTTGCCTGGACTAAAAAGCAAGGCGCTTACCAGCAATGCCAGCACGAGAAATCTGGTTTCCGTCCGTTTTTGCATGCAGAGATTCAAGCCGTGGCCAATCAGGTGCTGTTCAGACGCCTGGGTCGGACTTGTGCTTCCAGTTGCGCTAGGCAGACGTTTTCGCAGTATAGTGACTATTTTCTTGAATAATTACTAGTGACTAGTTTATAAAGTTCGTAAGGATTCATTTTCACGTTATTGTTTGTTTTGTAACCATCATCTTCGTTAAAGTGTGTTTTCTAAGGTAAATTAGGAATATTTGGGTGTTTTTTGTTAGTGGACGCATTGTGTGTTTGTATTGTAACGTGGCGATAATGTTTAACCCACAGGAAGCTCGACCTAATATATTATTATGGAGGTCATGGGAGGCAGATGTTAATACTGTAGGCAGAAACGAAAGCGTAAATGGATATAGATCAACATCTCGTTGCAGAAGAAAATTCTTAACCAACAAGCGAAAGAAATTTGTTTAAACGTATGTAAAAATTTAAAAAAGATCCCGGAAATCTGGGTAACGGTAGCGTACTTAAAAAAGCAGCTTCTCTAATAGGAGTCGCTTATTCGACTATGTGCGAAATTGTGAGAAAAGGTGTTACAAAAAGGAAAAAGCGGTCCGATGTAGGAAAAAGAAAAATCTTAGCGCATCCAGTACCAAACAATTGAGAGATATTGTTTATGACAAATATAAAAACAATGAAATTCCAAAACTATTGACATAATATACAGTGAGGGCATAAAGTCTGGAAACACCTAGTTTTTTACGAAACTATACATTTTCGGAAGAAACGTCGATTTTGTTCTCATTTTCTACACATTCTAAAATATTTGATTATATACAGGGTGTGCCATAAAAGTTGGGCATTTGTCAAATTTGATTTTTTAAATAGAACACCCTGTATATTATTCCATTTTTGAATTGTGCGTTAGAAAATCAACATCTTTTGTATAAACCACCCTTCCTCGAAAGTCAATTGTTTGCGAGATATTGCAACTTGAAAATAGGTAATTCTTACACCTTGAATTGTTGCACTACCCCGGAAACCAGGATGTCCCATTATGATAGTTGTGTCAAAAATCAAACACATTTAAATAAGATAGTAATTTGTATCTTAAAATATGCTTTTTAGGATGGGGAGATCGTCGTAGGCATCTTGACGAAGTTTGCTAGCTTTTTTATAACACACATCCAGAGCGACAAGCAATTACAAAATCTACGGTCAGCAAAATTGTCAAAAAATTTCATGAACATGGGACTGTAAAAGATCTGCCCAGGACAGGTAGGCCTAAATTAGATGTTTTACTCAGTTACAACGAGAATCCACATTTGTCAACCGATCACTATGCGCTAGCTGTTAGGCAATATCTCAACGAGATATTTCCTAACAGGTGGATAGGACATCGTGGCCCCATAGAATGGCCTGCGAGGTCACCGGATTTGACCCCCTTGATTATTTCCTGTGGGGTTATTTAAAAAGTAAAGTTTACTTTAACAGACCTCCTAACATAGAAGCTTTAAAAAATCGTATAAGGGATGAAATTCGGCAAATTTCACCTTCATCCGTAACGTACAAGAGGAGTTTATGGATAGGCTAGGATATTGCCAGGAAGTTAACGGTCAAAAATTTCAGCATTTGCTGCGTTACAATTGTCTCAGTTGGATTGTTGTTAAAATAAAGATGTGTTGAATTATTTGACTTTATTTAATTTTGCGGGCTGCCTCAAGTTGCAATATCTCGCAAACAATTGACTTTAGAGGAAGGGTGGTTTATACAAAAGATGTTGATTTTCTAACGCACAATTCAAAAATGGAATAATATACAGGGTGTTCTATTTAAAAATCAAATTTGATAAATGCCCAACTTTTATGGCACACCCAGTATATAATCAAATATTTTTAGAATGTGTCGAAAATGAGAACAAAATCGACGTGTTTCGGCGTTTCTTCCGAAAATGTACACTTTCGTAACAAACTATGTGTTTCCAGACTTTACGCCCTCACTGTATAATAGCCTTGTTGAAATGGAGAAACCTTGCCCAAAAACAACTTTACGCCGACGCGACGGCGACGGCTTAAAAACATTGGGTTTAGATTTCTGATAGTAAACAAATGGACTTCAATTATGGAGAGCAGACGAATTGTGACATGGCGTATCGAATATCTGAAAAAAAAAGGAATACAGAAGTCAAAATCGACCAATATATTACTTGGATGAAACTTGGTTTAATTTGCATGATACGGATAAGAAAGGATAGATCGATATCACAAATAATTGTCAGTTAAAAGGAGTACTCCAAATAGAGGATCACAATATGATAATTCTTCATTGTGGCGCTGCTGACGGATGGGTAAACAATGGATCGAAGTTATGTGGAAAAACTTGAAGATTGTAACGTTGACTACCACAAAAAATGCAATCGGATATTTTTGAAGAATGGTTTGAGCATACATTGATTCCTAATATACAGCCTTACAGTGTTATTGTTTTGGACAAGGCTTCTTATCATTCTAGGTAACTTTTAAAAATTCCCAACGCCTCTTCAAAAAAGCAGGAAATACAAGAATTTTTACGAGATCATGATTTATATTTTGAAGAATGGAATATTAAAAAGTAATTTTTACTAGAGGTGATTACAACCAAAAAATGGGAAAAAGAGTATGCTGTAGATAATATAGCAAAAAAATATGGACATATTGTTTTAAGACTGCCTCCCTACTTCTGCATTTTCACTCCAATAGAGCTTATCTGGGGCTAGCTAAAAAGAGGGATACGAAGAAAGAACGCATTTCCGAAGTTAAACAAGAAATTTCACACATAGACAAGGAAACCTAAAAAAAAACAAGTCAGAAAACCATTAAATGTGAAGATGAATACCGGAAATTAAGCCAGACTGCCTTGAATGGTGGGGATAAATTTATCATTAATTTGTAAGAGGATACCGATGACGACGTAACAGAAGAAACTTTGGGAGAATTCGCTGACTTCACCACAATATTTTAAAACTGATTTCAAGGTAAGCCTTAGATAATATTTTTAAATTTAATTGTGAATTTACACCATTTATTTATTAGCAATTAAATTCACTTCATAGGATTTATTAACTTTAATATATTTATATGTCATTTTATGGTCTTGTGTTTTGCACTAACGAAAGATAAAGCTTTTGCATTTACCGACACAGATTAAATATATCGGCCCCATTTTCTATATATATATATATATATATATATATATATATATATATATATATATATATATATATATATATATATATATATATATATATATATATATATATATACACATATATATATATATATATATATATATATATATATATATATATATATATATATATATATATATATATATATATATTTGTGTTGGGAATAATCGAATGATCATTCGAAATAATCATTCGAATCAAAAAAATATAGCAAATAAAACTGCACAAAAATCATCTCTTGAATTTTTTTTGCTTGGATTGGCCGTTTTCGATAAAAACAAAAAAATGAAAAGTTATACATAACATTATTTATTAGTATAATTTGTTAAAAATAACAAAAAAGTAAGAGATCCATGAAAACAAAAACACTTCTCTAAACAAATTTGGCAACTAGCATGTCTCCCCTTTATGCATTAAAAATTGTCACCAAATTTCAACTTTATACTAATTTGCGTCCTCTAGTTATTTAGGAAAAACCTTTTACAAAAATTCAACACCTTGTGCATTAAAAACAAAGTCTTTTAGGACCTATGTTTTGTCTTAAAATTAAGTAAGGAATAATACCCTCAAGTTTGGCCACATACTTTACTAACACCCTGTATATATCATAAAAACAAGCAATAACACTATGCGTTGTCCAGAGATTAAATAATGCTCGATCGATATCGAAGGATCATTCGAAATAAACAATCATTCGAATGAAAAAATCATCCGAGACCCAGACAATATTAAAAACATGCTATGCGTTGTCGAGAGACGAAATAATGCTCGATCGATATCGAAGGATCATTCGATAAATAATCATTCGAATGAAAAACACATCCGAGACAATCGCATCGTAACGCAACGTCGAGTGCCGAGTCGGCGACGGCGACGGCATCATTTCGTATTTCGTCTCGTCATTCGAAGCGGCGAAAGGCGATTATTATTATATTATAATCTCTCGGCTAAATCATTCGAATGATCGCGCTGACTTCTCGAGATATCTCGAGTGATTTGAATAATCGAATGATCGATTATTTTTCATTCGAGATATCCCATCGCTAATATATATATATATATATATATATATATATATATATATATATATATATATATATATATATATATATATATATATATATATATATATATTTTTTTTTTTTGGTGGGCATGTCCGCTAAATGAACAGAACAAAATGAAAAGTTAATGGTAACCCGTACGACACGTGTTTCTGCTCATTGGCTTCATCAGGCCCAAGTATGTGACCGTGCCTCTCAGCATAAGCCGAGTCGCACACGTCACATACGCAGTTACGGGTGTAACTTTAAAAAAAAATTACAAGGACCACAAACAGGAGCCAGTACACCCATTTGTGGCTTCAGCCAAAAGACCCCTTTTTGGGGGCAACAATTAGCGTCGCCGACGGAGGCAACTATAGCCACCTGCCGTGGTATCCTATAAGCCCAATCAAAAGAATAAAATGCTAGAAACTAGCGCGGATCGATACATAAAAAAAAAGAGGAGAATTATTGTGGGCATGTCGGCTAAATGAACAGAAGAAAATGAAAAGTTAGAATGGTAACCCGTACGATACGTGTTTCTGCTCATTGGCTTCATCAGGCCCACGTATGTGACCGTGCCTCTCAACATCAGTCGAGACGCACACGTCACATACGCAGTTACGGTTGTAACCTTTAAAAAAGAGAAAAAGATTTACAAGGACCACAAACAGGAGCCAGTACACCCATTTGTGGCTGGAGGCAACTATAGTCACCTGCCATGGTATCCTATAAGCCCAAGCAAAAGAAAAAAAATGCTAAAAACTAGCGCGGATCGATACATAAAAAAAATAGGAGAATTATGTGGGCCTAGACACCTAGTCTTTCCTTGGGAAAATTTAAAACCCATGTTTTCGGCATTTTCAACAATTTGATTTATTGCAAGCTGAATAGTATGCAATCCCAACAGTGGATGCAGAGGCGAAAATTGCTAAGTCGTCTACATATTATAAACATTTTCCAGCTAAATGGCCAACCGATGAAATTATATCGTTTACCGCTGCAGCAAAAAGTGTAACACTTAAAGTGAAACCTTGTGGTACTCCATTCTGCAAAAAGCCAGATGTTGATAATGTATTTCCCACTCTAACTTTGAAGGTTCTCTCAGGTAAAAAGGATGATACAAAAAGAGGTAGGATACCCCGAAAACCCCACTGGTGAAGCTTTCTCAGGACTCCGTAATGCCAAGTCATAGTCCTTTTTGAGATCAAAAAATACGGCTAGAGTATGTTCCCTCTTCCTAAAGGACTCCTGAATGGCATGTTATAGATAAACCAGTTGGTATACTGTCGAACGGTGTTTTCTAAAGCCAGCTTGGCAATCCGCCTGTTCAGCTCTTATTTGTAAGAATCCTTGCTCGTAGTTTTGATTACTACTAGCAGCTTCATATCTCTTCGCTCAACTCAATCCGAACGAGGTGAATCGTGGAGGCCCCTTTCTCGTGTGACAGGTAGAACCCACGAGTTGTAAGGTGCGAGGAGTGCTATTATTAGGAATTATTGTTATTAGTATTACTATTATTATTTTTATTATTATTATGATTAATATTATCTAACACAAATATAGTTAACCGAAATTTTAGGTACACCTGTCATTCACTTCATTTATATAGCGAGGCGCCACTGGACCTACAGTATAATAGAACTAACTCATAACACAAGTAAACGATCGTCAGTGAATGACATACCAAGTATTTTTATCAATGAGGTAAATAAAATAATTACTTCTAAGCGAATTCTAATGAACAACGGTAATAAAGAATTCTGCATATCCTACATACTTGTTTTTTTATTTTGTTTAGAATACATTCGCCATCGGCTTTGAGGAAACGATATCGCTTTGATTGATTCGTTAAAATTTGATTTATGATGTAACGATCAGCATCAAGCGACTACACTCCAGCTAAAAATTTTTAATTATTTATAATTTTAATAAATAACCTTCCAAATTTCAAGTTTTGATTTCATTAATTCCTGTCTCCAGTTTCTTTGATTGTGTTACCGCTTTTAAATTGGGAAATTTCAAAGCACTTAATAAATCTCAATTAAACTGGAAGTTTGAATATCTTGAACATTAAATTGATGTTTTAGCGTACACTGGCGCTTTAGTAAATAAATCATGAAAGCACGACTGGACATTTTTTTAGACTTTTGTTTACAGATGACCCATAATTAAGCAAATTTTTAACATTTTGTTGTGTGTCTACTCACAAACTTGAGGGTATTAAAATTACTATTTTAAAATACAGTCCTTAAAAATGAAAATAAAGAAAATGAAAATATTTGTGACATAACAGACAAAAATACTAGAGTGTTAGGCTCTTGCATTAAAGTATGGGGCATCCAAGAACTAATGGAACACCCCGGGCTAGGTAGACAGTAAGCGATACTAAGTGTGTGGTAGTAGAACTGAAACGATACTAAGCGTGAACGCCATCTATAAGAACTACTGTAATACAAGAACAGATAAAGTAAAGCTTCTAATAGTTATATAGGAGTCAATTTTAAGTACGTCATCGGAGTCTACGTCAGCGGGGGCTTACATCAGCAATATAAATGTCAGCTGTCACTTGTCATTGAATATATGTCAAATGTCACCTCTTACTTGTCACATGTCAAAGTCGAAAACTGACATATATCACGTGTTCAGGATGACGTCAGACATCGTTGAAAATCGTTGGGTTCTAGTAGGTCTCGTGTTACCTATCACTTGTCAAATGTAAAAACAAAAAATTGACATATGCCACGTATTCAGGGTGGTGTCAGAAGGTATTTAAAAAAGAATGGTGTTGATCTGCCCTTTGGTTCCACAGATATAGTTTTTTGCGATTAATGCTCTAACGGTTAGTGCTGGAGAGGTGAAATTCGGGTGTCAGATAGAGGTCAAAAAGACCTTTCGATTGGTAAAAAAAGTTTTCCAAAATCTTCACCAAAAAAGTCGCTAGAGGCCATAATGTTTCAAGAATGTCATTCATTTTAGTGTCCTAACGGTAAGAATGGAGTAGGTAAAATTCGGGTGATTGGTAGAGACCGAAAAGACCTTTCGACAGGTGAAATTATTTTTCGAACATTTCTACTTGTAGAAAAATCAGATTCCAAAATTTTATCCCGTTAATAAATTTTCGATTAATTATATAAATTATGAATATTTTAGTTAATAACAACGAAATATGTATTAGTACCTGCGAACTTGCTCGGACTCGTCTATAGGTTCGAGTCAATAAGGTTATCACTTGTTTTTAGCTTGTGCATGGTAACAGCATCCCAGCCAGTAAATGATAAGTAAAACGCTGTGTAGGAGAAAATTATTTTCTTATTTAATCAGGTTAACGAATTGTCTTAAAAATACATTAGATTACTTAACAGTAATGAATAGTTATAAATATAATTAAATTAAAAGCACTACTCGATAATGATGGTATGGTAGTTAATGTATTCGCATTAATTAATGTCTTCCAATCTGTTTCACCAACGGTGTTATCTCGAAAGACGAACTTCACGTTGTATCGGAGAAAGCTGCAGGAACCTTTCTAGAGAAAACGGGTGTTTGTTGATTGTCAATTCTTTCGTAAACCATCCTTAATCTTGTATTATTCGAGGGAAAATCTTTGGTATCTTGATGGATGCATCTTTAACATTATTTGGCACGTATACGTAGAATACGTTGTGCGCTAATGCAGCTAGGAGACGGTAGGACGAACTTAACATGGCCATAGTTGACGTCAATATGATTTAAAAAGCTTAGAATGATAGAGATTTATAAGATCGTAGATGTGTATAATTCTACTGATTAATAACAACATAAGCGGTATTAAGAACATAAAACTGACATGGAGAGTTCTAGGCGGTTCCTGTTGTTTTATCTTCTTCTTGAAGGTTCAGAGTGTAACTGCCTTTTTCATTTGTCGACACTTCCACAATACTTTAGCTAACTAACAATGTTTAGAGTAATTTTGAGTGATCGACTAACGGATCATCTCCTTCCTTCCAGTCGGTAAACTAACAACTACAAAATGCACATTGAACTACATGTAATCACTGGATGTGATAAAAACCAGCCTGTGCTAAGTCTTTAGGACTAACTTTATTGTTCAAATTTGACAACGTGATCAGTCTTTCTTCAAAAGTACGAATGGAGCCAAGAATCGCCTAAGCAATAAAATCTACACTGCGGCTAGCCATTTGATGTCTTTCTACTTAGACTTATCGCACTATACTAAGAAATAAAATAAAATATGTGATATATTTCTATTCCAGATCATTTACAAAAAAAAGTTTGATATTATAAAGTAACTTAACATTATTACAAGCACAATGCCAAACATTAAAGTCCTTATAATGTAAACATTCCACCACCTTTTTATATTTACTTAATTTATTTATTTATTTATTTATTTATTTACAAACTCAACAGGCATATAGCCCAATTACAGAGTAGGAAGGTTTCAACAGAAATAAATATATGTACTATTAGGTGAACTAATCATTCACAAAGAGAAGATCCTTTAATATAGTGGTTAATTCAGATTTGCTAATGTTAAATAGATCACACTCCAGACGTATATCATTAACATGCCTACACATTACATTTATTGGTGCATTTCGGAAACTATTTGTACGGTAGGGATCCACATATAAAGTAGGTGGATTTCGTGTTCTATGTGATGGTGTATAAAAATTTAATTTTGACAACAGTGCTGGATCATCAAACTTATTATGAAGTAAGTTATAAAAAAACATCACAGAATTAAAAACTCTTCTCTCTTCCAAACTATACAGATTGTATTTAATTCTTAAAAAAGTGTTTGAGATATGCCGATCATATTGTCCTGTATCTTTAAAATTTAAATATCGTAAGAATTTATTTTGTACTCTTTCTATTGTGTATTTATGAGTACCATATATGCATGGGACTCCATATGATGGCTGCATATTCCAAAATACTCCTAATATATGCAACATAAAGCCTTCCAATACAATGAACGTTTGTAAAATGCCTACAGTTTCTGACTATGAAGCCATACATTTTAAGAGCCCTGTTGGAAACATATTCAATATGGTTTTTAAATGTAAATTGGCTATCGAATATAACACCTAGGTCTCGCATTTCTCCCGATCTGGCCATGTCGGTCCCACAAATACTATAATTAAAAATTACCGGATGCCTCTTCCGAGTATAGGTAACATTAAAACATTTATCAATATTAAAACCCATTTGATTAACAACCGACCACTGTGTTGCTCTATCTATATCTTCCTGAAGTAAGATACAGTCTTGTTCATTATTTACATTAAAATACAGCTTCATATCATCTGCAAACATCAAAATATTACAATTTTTCACAGTACTAATGAGACTGTTGATAAAAAGAAGAAACAGCAAAGGGCCAAGATTGGATCCCTGAGGAACACCAGATGTAGCCAGATATGACTCCGAGGTAAACCCCCTAACAGTCACTCTCTGACTACGATCACATAAGTAGAATGACATAAATTTTACAAGTTTATCATGAAATCCGTATTCATTTCTCATTTTATCTATAAGAACCGTGTGTGACACCGTATCAAATGCTTTAGCAAAATCTGTATAGATAACGTCAACTTGCAACTTGTTGTCTAAGGCTTCTGAAATACTTTGAGTAATACTACATAAATTAGTTATGGTAGAGCGCCCCTTCATGAAACCGTGTTGAAAAATAGATATATTTTTTGAAATGGAGGCATAGAGATATTTGTAAATAATTGATTCAAAGACTTTAGCAGGAGCAGACAATATTGCTATTGGTCTATAATTTGCTATATCAGACTTGTCTCCCTTTTTGAAAACAGGGCAGATCTTGACTTCCTTCCATTTATCAGGGAATGTTGATGTTTTTAGCGCGAGGTTGTATAATAATCTTAAAGGTTCCGCCAAGAAACCTATTAGTCCTTTGATAACATAGGGCGGTATATTGTCAGGACCAATTGCTTTATTTGCTTTTAGCTCTTTAACAGCATTACATATGTCTTCATACCGTACAGCCCCAAGAGTCACAGCCTCAGACAACACTTTATTTTCCATTTCACAGACATGTGAATCATAATTTCGATATACAGATCTAAAATATGAGGAAAATGCATTTGCAATCGACTGACCGTCAGAATAATTTTTATCTTCCAAAAACATGTTTTTCGGTACAGACACAGACTCATTTTTATTTTTCATGAATTGCCAGAATGACCTGGAATCACTATTTATATTTTCATCTATTTTTTGAATATACTGGTTATAAGCTAATTTCATGTCATTCTTAAGTAGTGTTCTTAGTAGAAAAAATTGATTTTTAATTTCTATATTTCCCGTTTTTTTGCTTTTTATTATGTTTCTCTTTCTTTTTAATGTTATTAATGATATTTTTATTAAACCAAACAGGATATTGTTTTTCCACTGACATTTTGGCACACATATATTAAAAATTTCATATATTTTTTGATAAAAATGATCTACTCCTAAATTAACGTTGGTATATGAATCCAAGTCATTCCAATCCAATTTAGGTTCAGTCTTTAAAGGAATTCTAAATATAAGACAAGAATCAAAAATCTGCTTTAAGCAAAGTGTCTTTAAATTTCCCTTAACCAGAAATTGAGGATATTCATATTGAAGACGGATGTCACGTAAAACACTTTCAAACTGCTTCAAGTCCAGACTGCCAGACTCCCACACTAATCCATGATATTCTTTCTCCAAATATTCTACTATTTTGAGATCTTCAGGCTTTAAGAATTTCCTGCCATACGGGGGTTTGATGAGAACGCTGCAAAATCTTACACCATCAAACACAGCCAACTCCTTCAGTATAAACCCACTGGCTAAAGGGTAACCTTGAAGATCGATGCAAACTTCCTGAAGTTCTTTGGGCATCTTGTACACACTGGCTAGATTCAAAGAAGACGGTGTTGAAGTAATTTCTAAACAGTCTCCAGTAGTGGAGCGCTTTAAGAAAGATAAGATCCCCCACCACCAATACCTGTTGAAACAGGTTTTATTCCAAGAATCCAAACTGGATAAGGGTGCGAGTGTTCCCTCCAGCATCATTCGGACTTTGTCCCAAATAAGTTAAAAATACTTGTCACTGGACATATTCATTCGATCAACCAGATCCTGCGATAAAATTTCGGCTATCCATTGTGGTAAAAATGTTTGAAATATCACATTCTTCTGGGTAATATCGAACAATCTAACAACAATAGTTCTTTCGAAACGGTTTGTAACAAATTCCAGTTTTTTAGTGGGATACACTGTTCCTACATCCAAAGTTTTCTACACTCGGGAAATTCAACACGTTTGTTAATTTGATCATTAAGTTCCAATAATGTTAGCTTCAAAATAGTCAAGTTGAAAGGTTATCAAACAAATCACGACTGGTCTAGACAGGCTACAAATGAATGCAATAAATGTATGAACAACTATGAAACCTCTGCTAGAACCGAGTCTTATTTATTAGTAACCGCAGCAGCAGGACGGGAGGGAGGGGAGAAGTGATAAAATAAATAACCGTGAGCTTGACGATATTTATTCTTATGAGTCATCAGTATACATGCACAGTTTATCGAAGTCATCTAACAAATTTTGCGGAGTATAATGCAGTAATTCCAACATGTTTTAACTTGGTTTAATTTACACAGGTCGATTATAATTTGAAAAAAAGTTTTCCTTAATGTCAACAAAACATTTTGCATACTGCAAAGCATCATCATCATAGCTTCTAAATTATAAAGGTCCAACTAAATCTAATCGATTGTTAATTAAATGCTTAATGCTAACAGAATTTATAACATTACAAGAAAACGTTAGAGTTACACACTTCTAAATCTAAATATTCGAAAGTTCAGAAGAATAGCACTGGCCTACGGTAAAATTTTCCGATGAAGACGACAGCGATATTGTCACATTTTCATGAGTATCTTCAAGCATCTTATCAATCATCTCGAAAAACTCAATCCAGTCAGAATAACCGAGGAAGCCTGTTGTATGTTCAGGTGTTGTGGTGGTTGTTAGTTGAACACTTGGAATCATGCCCCTGGCAACACTGATACCCACAATTTCTGTAAAATTACCAACAGGATAGAAAAGTTCACCCAAAAGTTTCTTCTCATTGAGAGTTTTTCTGTTACTTCAGAGAATCATACTGTCTAGATATGTCTAATAGGGTGATGAGCTTCGGGAACTATCGTCTTCTCCTATTAACTTAGGAGCAGTAGCAGCAGCACCGGTACAACTTTTACTACCATGGTTAACATCAAAATAACGTCGTCCACTAACGTATTATTATTATTATGGCGAGAGAGCTATACCTCCACTCCATATTTATTGATGTTAAGTTCAAGAAACAGTAGTTTGGATAACACCCACCTGCTTCCTATTTCGATGAATTCGGAAGCTGCTTGCACTAGAGAGGTCTGATATTCGTTGTAAAACTCTTTCAAATTAGTGCTGGGAGAAATAACACTAAATTTTGAATTAAACGATCTAATGCCTTGTTCTTTTGTTGACGCCAACAGATAACAACCATTTAGCTCTATATTAACTTTAAGCCGATAGTAAGTCTTTAAAGGATCAGTGAGTAGAGTAATAACCGTATCTTTTAGATCTTCTAAATATTGCTTAACATCAGTCAAGTGTAAATCACTTGTTAGATCATAAGTTAGTATGCGTTGTTTAAAAGCAGTTCGAACTAGTTTTAAATGAGAGTACCAATTCTCGCTACATTGTTGTTTATGTTTTGTGATACGGTCATGAGCACTACGGGATAGAATTTCCGTATCACTCTTTGCAATGCGGCATGTTTCCAACAGTCAAAAAACCAGAAAATGTTGTACAATGTACAAAGAACGAGCGCTTACACCACATCCTTAACCATATCCATCCAACTATAATGAGACTTATCGAACCCAAACCATCTTTTCGCCTTTTTTTCGCAAAAATTGTTCAATAAGATATAGATATAAGATATAGATTGTTTGTTTTTTTTGCAATTCTTCTTCATAGAATCCACATTGACCGCTCATATCCTCCAGCAAATAAGTTGTAGGATTGGCAATCTTTACCTCAGATACTTTGAACAACTCCGTGATCCAATGAGGTACATAATCCTTTTCAAAGACTTGTTTAGCTTTACTTATGAGAACAATGTCACCAACGTTGAGTTTTTGCTTCCCCACGACTTTCAGATGACTATAAACAGAGTCCAATATTTTCTTCTCATTACTTTTGTTAACATCCTTTGGCTTCAGTTGATTGTGCGATGTTTGGTGTTGTAATTATTTGTAACATGTTCCAACATGTTCCAACAAGTCAATCCATTTATTCTTACCATTTAAGGTAAATAGACGAACCAAATGTTCTTTGAGTGTGCGAATTACTCGTTCACCGATAGAAGCCTTTAAAATACTAACGGTGCTGTAACGATATATCTCATGCTTTTTCATAAGACCTTGACTGCTAGCGTTGTAATAATCTTTCCCGTTATCGGTAACCAACTTTTTCGGAATCCTCCGAGACTGTGTCAGTATATGATCTATTGCATTCGTCACATTCTGTGCATTTTTTGACTTTAGAGGTCGCGTCCAAAGAAATTCTGAAAAACCGTCAATTACAACCAAAATATATTTTAGTACCTTGTTTTCACGAGCGTATTGATCGAGCTGAGCAAGATCGGAGGCAAACGTATCATCTAGACCATTGTAGATAAATCTGAGATGTTTAAATTTAATTCTAGCTGGTTTATGCAGCTCCTTAGCACCTTCTTCACTCGGGTAGTAATGTTCTTAGCCAATTTCACAGCTGGTAATGACGGTAGTAATATTCAAAATCTAATTATATGATGTCGTCACTAATTTTTTCTTTAACGCAGCAAGCTCAGCACGAAGGCGGATCAGATCGTCATCAAATGGTCTTAAAGAACATATTCCTTTCAAATAATTTCCAGCTTATCAAAATCTGCTGTTAAACTTTCTTTAACTTCCTTTAACTTATTATCAGATGCATTAAAACGTTGTTCGAATGGTGCATTTCATTTGTAGTTTATCACTAGCAGCTTGTAGACTTGTATTACGCTCTTTTAAACCCTATAATAATTTATGTAGTTGTTCAACCATCGAATCAGTATACTTCTTACTTGCACTCTCAATGGTGGAAAGAGAATCGTTAAAATTTTGCTAAAGGACACTTAGCGACTGATCAGTTCGAGTAATTATACTCTCCACAAACTTTTTATTTACGGCATCACTGGAATCTGTTGGCGATTTGACGTTACAAAGTCGATGATCTTGAATATTGAAGTCGCCATCTTTTGTAAGATCGATTAAGTTGGGTGCTTGCAACACTCTTATTCTTTTCTGATTAGACGAGAACGGCAAGAAACGTCCGAACTTATTCATGCTTACTGTATTACTAAGATATATAGTAGTCTTAAAGAAATTTATTTATAGAATTCAATCTCCAAGTTGTTCCAATTCCTGCAAAATACTCGTTTTTATTGTTGCCAACCTGATTGGAGGCTTATAGCTTTTTTACTCTTTCAATCAGCTCGTTTACGTCATCGTAGTACACATATTCTTTGGGTATTTTGTTGTATTCCATTAGAAAGTAATGGTTTAACAATTGTATTATATTTATTGGATATATTGCCTTTCAATTGACCATTCTCATTTAAGTATAATTCTGTTCGCTTTTGTTGTATTGTTTCTCATCATCAAAGGTAAGATATTTAGGATCCTTAAGAAACAATAAATCGTATAGTCTCAGAGTTCCTTTGTACGTAATTAGGCCTACTTGAATATCGCCAGTCTTTCAGAAGTTGACCGGTTGCGAACCTAATTTCCAAGAATCAGAGGATATATATTCATACCGCTAGCATCAATTTCAGCTGAGTGTGTCCAATATTTTTTCAGATATTTTTGAGCAATCTCGGGATACTGATCGATAAAATAATCAAACACCTCAGGTTTTCGAAGAATAGCTTCAACATTCCTTCTTATATCTTGCAACGATTGTTCCGCAGGATCCTGATCTGATTCTTCAAACACATAACAATAATACAATACGGCACTATCATCAATGGCTCCTTACTGAGTTTCGATCGTTAAAAATTTTACGGGAAGTTTCACTTCTTGAGTTGCTATAGGTTGTTTAAGGGGTTATATACAGTTAGAATTTTCACAAAATCGATTTCTTTAATGTCATTTTCGTAATGTACATATATTCAAGTACACATACAGAAAATTTCAAGGCAATCCGGCGACTATGTTCGAAGTTCCACGCATATTTGTAAAGACGTGTCAGAGCAATTGCACGCTATCTAAAGTGCTATTGAAACTTTAAACGCGTTTTTCTCAAAACTGTGTTTTTAAAGTCGGTGACCAAGCATTCTCGGAAACGGCTGAACCGATCAGTCTCAAATTTTACCACAAGGTTCTTAAGTATATTGTTTCGTAATTAATCGAAGGTTTTATCTCACCGATAAATATTTGTTTTTGTATAAACAATTTAAGGTCAAAATTTTGGTCAAAAATCGTCTTTTTTTTGAGAAGCAGCCATTTTGTCAAAAAATTTTATTTTGCTTATTTCTTCCGTTAATTAGAGGATTATACATTACTTTAACGAAATCCGTTTGGTTTTTTCATTTTAGATGATCCAGTCCAGAGATATCGTGGTCACCGCAAGATGCCTCTTTTGAGAGGACCTCCTGGAGATCAGCTATAGCAGCTTTCCAAATTATTATTTTTACAAATACCAAAATCTTAAAATACAGTTAAACGTTACCATAATAAGTGTACAAATTTTTACATTACTGAATTTAACGGTCTTCTCAGGAACAATTCTTGAAAAATCGCTTTTTTTCGGCTTCCTGACTGTATATAACCTCTTAAATTTCGGTTTTACACCATCACTTTCTTTCATTTTAATTTTACGCTTCTTAGACTTCTTCTCAGTTGAAGCTTCTACTAACTTTTTTAGGGGATTTGTAATGGGTGCTAATAATCTCTCAAGGGCTTCTTTTTCCTCTCCCCGTTCCAACTTGAATGCCAAATACTTCTTTCTTATTCTTCTAACAACTTGGAGACGTCTTTATCAAGACTATTAAATGGATCAGATATACTACAAACAGATAAAAACAGACCCTGTTTCTAGAGACTTAACACATCTAACTACTATGACGTCATGTGTTACACTGAGCCTCGAGGGTTATGCTATATGTATATATATATATATATATATATATATATATATATATATATATATATATATATATATATATATATATATATATATATATAGTAGAAGTTTCGTGTCCGTACATGATAAAAGAGAGAAAGAAGAATATCTCTCTCTTTTATAATGTACGGACAAGAAACTTCTACTTTTTATTCTTACTTGGCCTTTTGTTAAGGGTTTATGCGTCTTTCTGGTGAGGACGTTGTGACTCCCTCCTTGCACTACGCGAATGGTGCGGGCGAGTTGGGCGAAATTGCGAAAATGCGTTTCTCATAACTCATAAGCTAGAGATGCCGTGTTCGCCCTTAGATTTTACCTTTTCAGTGTGTTCTGCTTTTGCATTAGAGCCAGCACCCGCTAGGTGGCGTTATGGTATGTTGTTTCCTGCTTGTGTTTTGCAAAACGGATTTAAGATACAGTATCATCGTTTGCCTCGGTGCGACAGGGATATGGCTGTCTGAATGAGTCCTAACAAGGACGAAACAGCTGTCATGGTCTACCCGGCCCGGGGTTGTCCATTCTCTTGGACTCCCCGTACTTTGATGCAAAAGAAGAACACACTCCCACAGTCCGCAAAGCCGATATTCTTCTTTCTCCCTTATATATATACAGTGTAAGTTTTTTAAAACCTGACATAGGCTAACTTTTTTATTTGAAAAGATAGACTAGTACTTCCAAAAGAAAAGTTGTATGAATTAACCTAACTAAGAAAAATCAACAAAACATTTTTCTCCAGCGTTGCCAGATTTCACAGTAGCTACTTAAACAATATTTTTTAAAATGACAACACCGCATTTTTTATCATTATTCAAGAGATCTCAAAATTATGAATAAAAAATTTGCAGTAACATTTTTTTATTCGAGTAGCCATTTTTGAGCAATCGGTCCAAAAAATTCAAATAATAGCATTACACCCGATACCTGCCTTGGAAAATATTAACAGTAATATTGTAAAACGGCTTTTCTGATGCAGACTACAAGAAGGGCATCAATTGGAGCATGTATTGAAGAATTTGTGCTGGGTTGGCCCTCAAATAAACGTTTTGATACCAATAGACTGCGGATTATTTTAATTTTTTTCAACCGATTGCTGAAAAACGGGTATTCGAATAAAAAAAAAGTTACTACACATTTTTATTCATAACTTTGAGATCTCTTAAATAATGATAAAAAAATGCGGTGTTGTCATTTAAAAAAATATTGTTTAAGTAGCTACTGTGAAATCTGGCAACGCTGGAGAAAAATGTTTTGTTGATTTTTCTTAGTTAGGTCAATTCATACAACTTTGCTTTTGGAAGTACTAGTCTATCACTTCAAATAAAAAAGTTAGCCTATGTCAGGTTATAAAAAACTTACACTGTATATATATATATATATATATATATATATATATATATATATATATATATATATATATATATATATATATATATATATATATATATATATATGTATATATATATATATATATATATATATATTCAGTGTAAGTTTTTTAAAACCTGACATAGGCTAACTTTTTTATTCGAAGTGATAGACTAGTACTTCCAAAAGCAAAGTTGTATGAATTAACCTAACTAAGAAAAATCAACAAAACATTTTTCTCCAGCGTTGCCAGATTTCACAGTAGCTACTTAAACAATATAAAAAAATATTGTTTAAGTAGCTACTGTGAAATCTGGCAACGCTGGAGAAAAATGTTTTGTTGATTTTTCTTAGTTAGGTTAATTCATACAACTTTTCTTTTGGAAGTACTAGTCTATCTTTTCAAATAAGAAAGTTAGCCTATGTCAGGTTATAAAAAACTTACACTGTATATATATATATATATATATATATATATATATATATATATATACATGTTTTTATGTCAAGTTGAGATCCGATCATATTTTGGACTACCCGAGATCCACCTGAACAAATAAAGGTATTTAAAAAATCTGTTGTAATAGTCAATAATTGTGTGTTTTAATTTATGGTACCACCAGAGGGGTAGGTCATTTTAAAACTTTTATATACACACAGTATAATGTGAAGTAGAGATCCCTTACAATACTTGTAATAGGCGAGATCCGACCTTGTAAATTAGGAAATATATGCGTAACGTGAGATCCAACCATGTTGCCAATTTTACTGCTACGATTTTATTGCATTTTACAGTGCTCTATACATATGAAAGATGATGATTGAAGACAACTGCCCTTACCATGTATTTATTTTACATATCGTTTTCTAAATGTCCGCGGTATTCTGACACAATAATAAAATCGTACAAAGTATCTGTAAAATTTTCAAGTGAACCGGAGGTATTTGAATTAAGAACTGCAAGGAAAGTTCTGAGTAAAATACTTCCCATATTAATACAAAATTAATAACCTATTGTGGGCCTTTCTTATTTTTTAAGATTAGTATAATGATTTTGTATAACATTTGTGAATATCTCTATTAGTATCCATAAAAAGATAAATTCATTATAATGGTGTTAGGATTTAGTACACCGTATCTTATACAATATTTTCGATTATGCTGCAGTTGGGTAGGGTAGATGGGTTTTATTTTAATTTTTACACGCATCTTGTCATATTAAGAATTTTATTTTCTTTACGTTCCATGCATTGACTATTTTTTATCTTTTGCTGAGTATGCAATATCATGGGCATGGGAAACCTTGAAATACTGAGATTACACGATCCCTCTAGGGATCAATATCTTTAGTCTCCTTGTATACTAAATCTACTTGCCAACAATATAAAGTCACATTTGCTTGAAAATAAATACTTATTTTTTTATTGGTCCTATATCGGCAATTTTTGTTTAAAAATTTTTTTACATTGCTATGCCATGACACTATAAATTAATTAAATCATATCGATTAGCCTTTCTTTAATTTGACACGTAAATAATGGTGATCTAAAACCTTAATAAAGGTTCTTTTTGAGGCACCCTGTATAATACCTTAAAAGTCTTTTATGCCAAAGTTATTATTTTTAAAAGCAAAGCTTTTTATGCAGAGTACTATGTTTTCAAAAGTCTATACTAGTTCAAAGGGCTTGGTCCTCTTCAGCCTTCTAACTAGGTCCTGGTTGTCAAGAAGCCTAATGGCTTCGACGTTAACGTGCTGATGGAGTCGAGACTCGTGCTTGATGGCAAATCTTCTAATTTCACTAGCGACAAATGGTAATAAAAAAGTTTTCCATTTGGCAAGCAGATTCACAGACACGCTCTATATTGTTTACATTTTTTTGTAGACTTATTTTAGTTAAATTATTTTTTTTTCAGGAAATATACATAAAATACTAAACAAAGAGCAATTATTATTTTATTTACTTTTCTTTAAAGTTTTCCTTAGATTTACATATATAGCATACATAATACATACTATGTACAATAACTGTAAATACGGGGTTGGCCAATGAAAACGAAACAGACTGAATATCTGATTCCATGTTTATTTTTACAAAAATCGCTCGTACACGTACTTAATTAGATTTGTCAAGGGAGAGGTTTTTTTGTTACCATTATCAATCATTATCAATACTGCAACTTCAACCCCTTAGAAAGGGTGGGACCAACCCTTAAAATTTAAAAGGAAATAAGGGTCTTGCAATACATCATTTTGAAAGTCTCACTAAGTACTTTATGATTCTAAAATATTACGATATTATTCGTCCCGAGAACAAAATGGAGACTTGTTTAAACAAATATTTTAAAATACGATGTACAATGTTTAATTGGCGGTTTAAAAATACGCTTCTGATGATAGCAAGAGGTTATTATTTAGCTCTCCCCAGCCCCCACTAATTGAAATAAAATTTGAATTGTGTTAAAAATCAGATCTAAAATTATTGAAATGACATTGAGTGTGTTAGTGGGGGTGGGGAAGGGCTAAATAATTTTTTTTAGCCTCTTACTATCATTAGAAACGTATTTTCAAACTGCTAATTAAAAACTTCAGCAATACCCATTAACATGCATTACAGAAATATTCAACAAGCCGCCATTTTGTTCTGAGGGCGAATAATGACGTAATATTCTAGGATCACAAAGTACTTAATGAGACCTTCAAAATGATGTATCGCAAGACCCCTCTTTCCATTAAAATTTTAAGGGTTGGTCCCACCCTCCTTAGGGGGTTGAAGTCACAGTTACAGAAGTTACAAGCCAAGCCCCACCAATAACATATCGGAAACCACAAAAGATTTAAATTGGGTTAAACTAATAAAAAGTTACGCATTTAGGAGTCCAACTATATGGCACCAAACAAGTAAGAAAATTTTAATTAGCATTGGAATGAAAAATATAAATTTGCCCAAATTGATTGATTGATTTTATCGCCTACATACCCTTCAGGCATACAAATTCAGGTTTTTGTCGATATCTTTGTACTAAAGGAAAAATTTTAAATTTCTCTCGCATTAATCTGGCTGCTAGTTGACCATCTTTACAGATAAAAAAAAACATTTTTTCTAAACAATCAAGAAAAATGATGGGAACTTCAAAACTTTTCCACAATAAAGGTCTAGCAGCCGCAGATATTGATGGAAGAATAATTTAAAATTTTTATACTAGTACAAAGATATCGGCAAAAAACTGAGTTTCTATGCCCTGAGGGTATGTAGGGGATGGAACCGCCTTAACATTAGGAATCTCCCAAAAATACGCATTCTGAAAAAACTAGCCCATTTTTTTATTGCATGTGCGATGACAACTAATTCTTGTTTTATGAGTAGCTAACTCAATTTGTAAGCCTTTTCTTGTAAAATTTTAATTACATGGGCGGCTTAGACAGAAAACGTAATTTTTAAGTGTCTGCATACCTTTATTTGCAGGATAGTTCAAATAAAGGACTAGGTATCACAATAAAATTAGATGAAATTTTTACGAATAACTAATTTATGCATTCACGAAAACAGCAGCTATTTTGAGCTACTCATGAAACGACAATTTTTAGTCATCGCGTATGCATTAAAAAATGTGGATTAATATTTACAGAAAACGTCAATTTTGGGACAAACTTGTAAGATTTTAGATTATACCATTCTGTATATTACCAAAAAAATAGAAAACTAACAGTACTAAAAGACCTAAAAAGTATCAAAAATTAAAAATTTTGGCGGCCACACGTACGGTTACGATCGTCGCATCTGACTATATTTCCAGCTGAGTCTCTATCTGGGGTAAAGTGATGTTGGATCCAACCATTAATGATATATAACCATTGTTGATATAATATAAAACATAAGATTTAAGCAGCTTGAACGCGCTGTATAAGATCCAATAGAAATCGGTAGTAGATATCACGTGCGCAAGCTGTACAGTCAACTCGCTCCGCCAACGTTGCCGTTATTGGCGGATCTCGCCTTAACTAGGATACACAACACTAGATGCAGACGATCAGAGCGCCCTCTGAAAGTTTGTTTTTGAACCCAAATTGTATGTAATATGAAAAAAAAGGTGTAAAATGAGATCCAAACAAAAATTTGTAGAAATTCGTTAGAGGCAGTATCGAACCAAATGCCGCTCATATCCACGCAAAACAAGGCGAGGTCCAAATTCGGATCTCTCTTTGCAAAACAGATCTCGGAATGTCTACTATTTCACTGAAATGGATCTCACCTTAATCAGGAAATGTGTATATATATATATATATATATATATATATATACAGGGTGGTGCAACCAAGATGGGGTGGACGATTGTGAGTAAACGGTGAGGAATTTCGAAAAATTTTTTTTTGGATATTATAGATAGTCAAACCCGCTATGTTTTAAAATTATAGCCATAATACAGGGTGGTCCAAAAAACTCGTGGCGAACCAAACTTGTGTTTTTTTAAATGGGACACCCTGTATATAATTGTTCCAATTGATTCTCCTGTTCGTTACGATCATTTTGATATAGGGTTTATTGGGTCTAAAACTTATAGTAAGGGAATGGGACGCGGTTAAATTTGAAAAAATCCTCAAAGTTCGGCCATTTTTAAAAAAAATTTGAAACAGGTATGGAAAAACCAAATATTCCATAAAACGTTACATATCCTTGAATACATTAATCGCTTGCAATTTGTTTAAAATTATTCACTGTTATACAGGGTGGTCAACTTTTGCAAATACGCCCTGGACTCATTTTTTTTAAATGGAACACCCTGTATATTTTATTTTCATCTTAAAGATAACATTGCTAGCTTTCAAAAAATACCATACATGATGCCTTTCTGACCAACAGTTTTTTAGTAAACCAGCCGTGAAACCAAGGTTTCTTCATTCTAATACGATTATACTGAATTTACGTTGTTTATTATTAAATATCTAATATTAGGGGGCCATGACACTATCATAAATGAAACAGGATTGACGAACTTGTCAAAGCTACTGCCGCACAATCCATTATTTACAAGTTAAGTGTAGGTGGCCCAATAATTATGAGGTAAGAAGACTGAGACCCGAAACTTTTACATGTTTATTAGAGATATTTCAAAAAACAGAAAATATTGTTTTTAGGAAATGTAAAGTAATTAATAAACCAGTTATAAACAAAGATAATCAGTTATCAGTATTATTAATAGTTTAAAAAAATTAATTAAGCAAAAACAGAACATCTTTTAAAATTACTTCGGTATGTACTTACTTGTAAACCTAATTTAATATAAACAATTAACAATGCTCATATAAGGGGTTCAACTAAACCACCATCTTGCTGAAGGCACATTTCGAGTTTATCCATAAATGAAAGTTTCACTTTTCTCAAAGTCTGTTCTGAAACGTTGCGAAAACTGTTTCTTATTCTCGTCTTCATATCTTCCACAGTGGTTGGAACCTCTTTATAGACTTCTTCTTTAACATGCCCCATAGAAAAAATCTAGTGGTGTTAAGTCGGGTGGTCTGGCTGACCACTTACCTGGTCCACCTCGCCCAATCCAACGATCTGTCTTCCAATTTATCGACAAAATATCTTACATTCCTATGGCAATGCGGAGGCGCTCCATTATGTTCAAACCATAAGGATCCCCTTACCATTAAACGTAAATCTTCAACCAATACTGGCAACTCGTTTCTCAAAAAATTTGTTTATAACTGGTTTATTAATTACTTTACATTTCCTAAAAACAATATTTTCTGTTTTTTGAAATATCTCTAATAAACATGTAAAAGTTTCGGGTCTCAGTCTTCTTACCTCATAATTATTGGGCCACCTACACTTAACTTGTAAATAATGGATTGTACGGCAGTAGCTTTGGCAAGTTCGTCAATCCTGTTTCATTTATGATAGTGTCATGGCCTCCTACTATTGGATATTTAATAATAAACAACGTAAATTCAGTATAATCGTATTAGAATGAAGAAACCTTGGTTTCACGGCTAGTTTACTAAAAAACTGTTGGTCAGAAAGTCATCATGTATGGTATTTTTTGAAAGCTAGCAATGTTATCTTTAAGATGAAAATAAAATATACAGGGTGTTCCATTTAAAAAAAATGAGTCCAGGGCGTATTTGCAAAACTTGACCACCCTGTATAACAGTGAATAATTTTAAACAAATTGCAAGCGATTAATGTATTCAAGGATATGTAACGTTTTATGGAATATTTGGTTTTTCCATACCTGTTTCAAATTTTTTTTTAAAATGGCCGAACTGTGAGCATTTTTTAAACTTTAACCGCGTCCCATTCCCTTACTATAAGTTTTAGACCCAATAAACCTGATATCAAAATGATCGTAATGAACAGGAGAATCAATGGGAACAATTATATACAGGGTGTCCCATTTAAAAAAACACAAGTTTGGTTCGCCACGAGTTTTTCGGACCACCCTGTATTATGGCTATGATTTTAAAACATAGCGGATTTGACTATCCATAATATACAAAAAAAAATTTTTCGAAATTCCTCACCGTTTACTCACAATCGTCCACCCCATCTTGGTTGCACCACCCTGTATATATATATATATATATATATATATATATATATATATATATATACATATATATATATATATATATATATATATATATATATATATATATATATATATATATATATATATATATATATATATATATATATACAGTGTAAGTTTTTTAAAACCTGACATAGGCTAACTTTTTTATTTGAAGTGATAGACTAGTACTTCCAAAAGCAAAGTTGTATGAATTAACCTAACTAAGAAAAATCAACAAAACATTTTTCTCCAGCGTTGCCAGATTTCACAGTAGCTACTTAAACAATATTTTTTTAAATGACAACACCGCATTTTTTATAATTATTTAAGAGATCTCAAAGTTATGAATAAAAATGTGTAGTAACATTTTTTTATTCCAGTACCCGTTTTTCAGCAATCGGTTGAAAAAAATTAAAATAATCCGCAGTCTATTGGTATCAAAACGTTTATTTGAGGACCAACCCAGCACAAATTCTTCAATACATGCTCCAATTGATGCCCTTCTGGTAGTCTGCATCAGAAAACCCGTTTTACAATATTACTGTTAATATTTTCCAATATAGGTATCGGGTGTAATGCTATTATTTGAATTTTTTTGGACCGATTGCTCAAAAACGGCCACTCGAATAAAAAAATGTTACTGCAAATTTTTTATTCATAATTTTGAGATCTCTTGAATAATGATAAAAAATGCGGTGTTGTCATTTAAAAAAATATTGTTTAAGTAGCTACTGTGAAATCTGGCAACGCTGGAGAAAAATGTTTTGTTGATTTTTCTTAGTTAGGTTAATTCATACAACTTTTCTTTTGGAAGTACTAGTCTATCTTTTCAAATAAAAAAGTTAGCCTATGACAGGTTTTAAAAAACTTACACTGTATATATATATATATATATATATATATATATATATATATATATATATATATATATATATATATATATATATATATATATATATATATTATTGATATATTTTCTTGGGATTTAAAGATCCTTAATAATTACTACTTTTTAATGGTTTTAGGCTTCTATTTATTGTTTAGTGTGTAGTAGACACGCAGTTTTGATGCTGCACGTTATTTTAAATTTGTTTAAGTCAATTTTAAACTGTTTCGTCCGATGTATCAGTGTCTATATGTCAATTTTAACCTTTGACTGGGAGGGTGCATTCCCCAAGATATTTTCGTTCACAGCACACATTCGGAAGGAGGTCACAAGAATGACCGAAACGTTAATAAAAGCCTAAAACCATTAAAAATAGTAATTATTAAGGATTTTTAAATCCCAAGAAAGAATATCTATAAAAAATATATAAACAAGATCCAAGAAAACATTTTCTATAAATATATATATATATATATATATATATATATATATATATATATATATATATATATATATATATATATATATATATATATATATTCAAAACTGGAGTAGTGGGGATGCAGTCTTTATTGAAGGTGGCCTTAACTAAGGAATAAGACCCTTTTTTGATTTGTCAAGCTTTCGAGAATTTATTTTTTCTCTTCTTCAGGACTTCTACAATACAAAAATTAATTTAAGTTAGTAAAATCTAACCTAGTAATCTTCATAATAAAAGAACTCACCAAAGTGGGCAGTTAAATTAAAAACAGGAATCTCCATGCGAAAATGATGGATCTGTCTCCATTCTTTATCACACCACTACATTCCTCGGGGTGTTATTAGGAAAACCGAACGGAAAAATCCCGCGCTTTAGCAGGATAGACGCGACAGGAAATTGACATTTGAAAGATTATGAGATTATGCCCGACATTCATGCTTGGCAACTCTTGGTTAAAAGAAGACAAGTGAATACAGAGGGGTAAGAAGCACTGGCGCATGGTATCGGAAGGTTAGAAAAATGTTCATAGGTTGTTGAGAAGTTAGTGAACCAAAATATAATAGGTTGTTGATAAATTGGCGGAGAGTTTCAAAACTATCATAATTTAGTTAATCCTAGTAAAACAGGTATAATATGTAAAGAAAGGAACGGCTTAGGCAACGTAATTACACCCTCTCAGCCCAGAGCTACTACTCATCAGGGGCTGGAAAATCAAGTAAACTGAGATATTTTTCTTTCTCAAGTCGTAATAAGTAACTGTAGACGGTGCTAAGTTCTGATATATCACTTTTTTTATTAAAGCAGTTAGGTTCAAGGTTGATGTGAACCATCTCCAGGAAAAGTCTTTTATAGTATGAATTTTCATTTTCTAAGATATCAGCACCTTCCCAGTCCATTTGATGATCTTTATCAATAACATGCTCTGCCAAAGCGCAAGAATGTACACCTCGGCGGCATTTTCCTGTTTTTAATTTCACTGCCCACTTTGGTGAGTTCTTTTATTATGAAGATTACTAGGTTAGATTTTACTAACTTAAATTAATTTTTGTATCGTAGAAGTCCTGACGAAGAGAAAAAATAAATTCTCGAAAGCTTGACAAATCAAAAAAGGGTTTTATTCCTTAGTTAAGGCCACCTTCAATAAAGACTGCATCCCCACTACTCCAGTTTTGAATATTTTTTCTTAACTAGTCAGTCGCGACTACTCTCCCTTATTTTTACAGATATGGGGTTTTTCTCAGAAATTAAACATCACTATGGTGCCGCCACAGTGTGCTTGCTTAAAACATGGCCAAAATTACCAGCAAACAGGCTTCTATGCGAAACAGAAGGATTTTTCTCCTAATATGTCGACAGTTCGAAATATTTCCTAACCATATAACTAACGGTACGGCGACTATCAATACCCTAGTACATCACAGTGAGGGTCACCTTGGCAAGAAGATCGGAAACTTCAATAGCAGGTTGAGAAAGAATATTTTAAATTTGGAGATTAAGACAACTTTCTGTGAATTAACTAACTTAAAACATAATTTTAACAATGTGGTTCAACAACTTTCTGATATTCTTCCTCATTACGTTATAGACGAGTTCGATAGCAGACAGAAATCTAAATACAACAAAATATTTAGAGATATAAAAAATAGAAACATCAGAAAGCTTGAATAACTTAAAACTTATAATATTACAAAAATAAAAATACAGCCTAAATGGTTTAAAAACCTTACCAACATCAATTTTCCCCAAGAGATTATAGATTTAATTTCTCTTGGGCCCAAATTCAGTCTTTGTCCCCCAACTAAAGAAATTAAAATCACACACCTTCTTGCTGATTTGGAAAATATTATTTCAAGCTGTGACCATAAACAGAAAGATTGCTTTAGGGCTCAGTATACTAATGTCTTAACTAACTTTATACACAAAAATCATAGTAATAAACCATTCCTTAATGATATTTTTAATAGATGCAAGCTCTTCTTAAGGGACCATCCAGACATTTCTATTCTTCGTAGTGATAAGGGTATCGTCAAGGTTGCAATGTATAAAGAGGATTACATTCAATAAAGTCAAGAATTACTTGAAGATGATCACTATTATAAAAAATTAAATCAGAATCCTACTTATACATTGCAGCTTAAAGCGAATAAAATTGTCAAGTCATTGACGAAGCTACAGCCTTTAAATTAAACACTTATAATTCGGTAGCACCAAGATTTTACACTTTGCCTAAAATACATAAGCCAACACTGTCAATGAGGCCGATTGTCTCTTCTATAAACAGCCCCAATGGAGCTTTGGCAAAATATCTAACATATATTCTAACAGCATCTTACACACAAACAACGAATTTTATGTAAGGGATTCTTTTTCGTTTAGTCAATTTGTTAATAATTTTCAACTTCCTCACAATTATGTTATTGTTAGTTTTGATGTTGTCTCGCTATTTACCAACTTATCTTTGGAATCTATTTTAAAGAGTATTAATAATCACTGTGACACGATTTCACAATATTGTAACTTAACTGTTGAACAATTCGAAAATGTTTTAACTTACATTTTTGATTCTAATATTCTAATCTTCAACAACACATACTATAAACAAATATTTGGTACCCCCATGGGATCCAAAATTTCCCCTATCCTGGTTAACTATGTATTGGATGACCTGGTTAGGGATTGTCTACAATATATGCCTTTTCACATTCCTTTTATAAAAAGATACGTTGATGACCTTTTGCTCTCTGTACCGAGGGGTAGAGCAGAGGTAGCTCTAGAATTGTTCAACTCTTATGACCGACATGTACAATTTACTATTGAGGAAGAAACTAATAACTCTATCCCGCTTCTGGACATGCTGGTCACTAGAGATAATGACGACATCCTGCGAACGAGGTGGTATGGAAAACCATATTGTTCGAATAGGTTTGTCAGTTACTTCTCTTACCACCCTATGAGAACAAAAATAAACCTAATCTTAGGTATGAAAAATAGAGCAGTTAAACTCACTCACCCCCAACACAGAAAAGAAGCTCTAGACCAACTGAGGGGCATATTGGTGGAGAATTCCTATCCAATAAACCTTATTAACAAATTCTTGTTCAGCACTCGGTAAAAGATACCAGAAAACATTTTTGAAAGGCAATCACAATCCATGTCTCTAATAACACAAACACCGATTTCTGTTAATCCGTCAAATTCTTACACACAAAACAATAGTGCAGTAGAAAACAATCTTCGAACAACTTTCTATTTTTCATTCCCACATATTGATCATTTAACAGAAAAATTAATAAATGTTTTTAAACACACTAACATAAAAATAACGAGAAAGCAAATAAAAACTATTTCTCAGATTAATTCTAGAACTAAGGCCCCTCTTAGCAGGGATGAAAAATGTGGCATAGTATACAGAGTCCCCTGTAAAAATTGTAACTTATCATACATAGGTCAGACATCTAGAAATGTGAAGGGCCGTATTACTTCCCACAAAAGTGACTGCCGCCGAGGTATACATTCTTGCGCTTTGGCAGAGCATGTTATTGATAATGATCATCAAATGGACTGGGAAGGTGCTGAGATCTTAGAAAATGAAAATTCATACTATAAAAGACTTTTCCTGGAGATGGTTCACATCAACCTTGAACCTAACTGCCTTAATAAGAAAAGTGATATATCAGAACTTAGCACCGTCTACAGTTACTTATTACGACTTGAGAGAGGAAAATATCTCAGTTTACTTGATTTTCCAGCCCCTGATGAGTAGTAGCTCTGGGTTGAGAGGGTGTAATTACGTTGCCTAAGCCGTTCATTTCTTTACATATTATACCTGTTTTACTAGGATTAACTAAATTATGATAGTTTTGAAACTCTCCGCCAATTTATCAACAACCTATTATATTTTGGGTCACTAACTTCTCAACAACCTATGAACATTTTTCTAACCTTCCGATACCATGCGCCAGTGCTTAAAAAGTGTTGTCTCTCCCCTTCTTACCCCTCTGTATTCACTTGTCTTCTTTTAACCAAGAGTTGCCAAGCATGAATGTCGGGCATAATCTCATAATCTTTCAAATGTCAATTTCCTGTCGCGTCTATCCTGATAAAGCACGGGATTTTTCCGTTCGGTATATATATATATATATATATATATATATATATATATATATATATATATATATATATATATATATATATAAGGGAGAGTAGTCGCGACTGACTAGTTAAGAAAAAATATTCAAAACTGGAGTAGTGGGGATGCAGTCTTTATTGAAGGTGGCCTTAACTAAGGAATAAAACCCTTTTTTGATTTGTCAAGCTTTCGGGAATTTATTTTTTCTCTTCTTCAGGACTTCTACAATACAAAAATTAATTTAAGTTAGTAAAATCTAACCTAGTAATCATCATAATAAAAGAACTCACCAAAGTGGGCAGTTAAATTAAAAACAGGAAACTCCATGCGAAAATGCTGGATCTGTCTCCATTCTTTATCACACCACTACATTCCTCGGGGTGTTATGAGGAAAACCGAACGGAAATATCCCTTATATATATATATATATATATATATATATATATATATATATATATATATATATATATATATATAGATGACGCCCTTAATAGATTATTAACACCAATTTATAAACCCCCTAAATAGGTTAGTAGAAGCTTCAACTAAGAAGAAGTCTAAGAAGCGTAAAATTAAAGGGGAAGAGAGTGATGGTGTAAAACCGAAATTTAAACAACCTATAGCAACTCAAGAAGTAAAAATTCTCGTAAAACTTTTAACGGCCGAAACTCACTATGGGGACATTGATGATAGTGATGTGTTTGAAGAACCAGGTCAGCATCCTGCGGAACAATCGTTGCAAGATATAAGAAAGTATTTTGAAGGTACTCTTTGAAAACCTGAAATGTTTGATAATTTTATCGATCAGTATACTTAGATTGGTAAAGAATATCTGACACAAATATTTACGAACTCAGCCGAAATAGATGCTTGCGGTATGAAATATGATATAACGACTGATTCGTGGAAATTAGGTTCGCAACCGGTCAACTTCTTAAAGACAGGTGATATTCAAATAGGCTCAATTACTTGCAAAGGAACTCTGAGACTAAATATCATCCTAAAAACCATACATTGGCTGATGAGAAACAATATGGCGATATTTTAAAGCTAACAGAATTATACTTAAAGGGCCAATTGAAAGACAATAGATCCCGTAAATATAATACAATTGCTAAACCACTAATTTCTCAAGGCAACAAGTAAACTTCCATCGCTCGGGGGTAGAATAATGAAAAGATCGCGCTCCAAGAAATCAGGATATGCCTTAATGGAATATAACGAAACACCCAAAGAATACGTGTACGTAAACGAGCTGATTGAAAGACTAAAAAAGCTAGATGCATCTCCAATCAGGTTTCTTGCCGTTCTCGTCTAATCAGAAAAGAGTAAGAGTGCTGCAAGCACCCAACTTAATCGCTCTTGCAAAAGAAAAAACAAAAATCGCCAACAGATTCCACTGATGCAGTAAATAAAAAGTTTGTGGAGAGTATAATTACTCGAACTGATCAATCACAAAGTATCCTTAAGCAAAATTTTAACGATTCTCTTTCCGCCATTGAGGGTGCAAGTAAGAAGTATACTGATTCGATGGTTGAACAACTACATAAATTACCACAGGATTTAAAGGAGCGCAATACACCTTTACAAGCTGCTAATGATAAGCTAGAAAAGAAATGCATTATTCGACAATGTTTTAATGCCTCTGATAAAAGTTAAAAGAAGTTAAAGAAAGTTTAACGTCAGACTTTTATAAGATTGAAAATGTTTTAAAGGAATATGTCAACATTACAACTTAAAGTTCTTTAAGACCATGTGATGACGATCTGAACCGCCTTCGTGCTGAGCTTGCTCCGTTAAAGACAAAATTAATGACGACATTATATAATTAGATTTTGGCGGTTACTATCGTCATTCCCAGCTGTGAAATAAGGCTAAGAACATTACTAAGGCGAGAGAACACGTTGTTAAGGAGCTGCATAAACTAGCTAGAATTAAATTTAAACGCCGCAGATTTATTCATTATGAGATGATATGTTTGCTTCCGATCTTGCTCAGCTCGACCAGTACGTTCGTGAAAATAAGAGATTTAAATATATTTTGGTTGTAATTGATGGTTTTTTAGAAATTTCTTTGGACGCGACCTCTAAAGTCAAAAAATGCACAGGATGAGACCAATTCAATAGATCATATACGTAAGCAGTCTCGAAGGATTCCGAAAAAGTTGGTTACCGATAACGGGAAAGATTATTACAACGCCAGCAGTCAAGGTCTTATGAAAAAGCATGGGATACATCGTTGCAGCACCGTTAGTATTTTAAAGGCTGCTGAATTGCTGAATGAGTAATTCGCATACCCAAAGAACATTTGTTTCGGCTATTTACCTTGAATGGTAATCATAAATAGATTGACTTGTTGGAACATGTTACAAATAATTACAGCACCAAACATCGCACAATCCGCATGAAGCCAAATAATGTTAACAGAAGTAATGAGAAGAAAATATTGCTCTGTTTATAGTCATCTGAAAGTTGCGGGGAAGGAAAAATTCAGCGTTTGTGTTCGTATAAGTAAAGCTAATCACGTGTTTGAAAAGGATTATGTACCTAAGTGGACCACGGAGTTGTTCAAAGTATTTCAGCTAAAGATTGCCAATACTACAACTTATTTGCTGGAGGATATGCGCTGTCAACCAATTAGTGGTGGATTCTACGAAGAAGAATTGCAAAAAATCTAGCAATCTGACGTAGATCTTATTGAACAAGTTTTGCGTAAAAAACGCAAAAAGATGTACATATGTGAAATGGCTTGGGTTGATAAGTCTCATAATAGTTGGATAGATATGGTTATGAATGTGGTTTAAGCGCTCGTTCTTTGTATAAATAGACAACATTTTCTGGTTTTTGAACAGTTGGAACCATGCCGTATTTCAAAGAGTGTGATACGGAAATTCTATTCCGTAGTGCTCATAACCGTACCATAAAACATCAACAACTGGGTCTGGGTCTCCGGTGGCCGAGTTGGTACGGCGCCAGCTTTGCAACCGAGAGGCGCGGGTTCGAATCCCGCTTCGACCATGGATATTTTATGATTGTTGTTGGAAGGTGGTAGAGGAATTTTTCCTCGACGAGGTGGTACCATCCCACACATCCTCTTAAAGGGCTGGTGAAATCCCTACGGATGTTTCCAGCTCTGGATGTGTGAGTCGATTCCCCTAGACTTCGGTCTTCGTGGGCTGTCAGAAGATAAAAAAAAAGCAAGACATTAAATTGTTTAATTCAAGATTTAGTGTTATATCTCCCAACACTAATTTGAAAGACTTTTACAACGGGTATAAGACCTCTCTAGTATAAAAAGATTGCCAATTCACCGAGATGGAAAGCGGATGGGAGTTATTCAAACTGCCGTTTCTCGAAGTTAACATCAATAAATGTGGAGTGCTCTCTCTCCATAAGAATAATAATAATAATAATAATAATAATAATAATAATAATAATAATAACAATAATAATAATAATAATCACAACATACATACATACCTTCTATATATGGACGATATAAAAATATACGCGCCAACACCAACGCAATTTAAAGGGCTGCTCAAGATCACAGAAACATTTACAGCAGACATACAAATGGCATTCGGTATAAGTAAATGTAAAGCACTACATATCGAAAAAGGTAAATGGATGGAAAGCGAAATCAGAGAAACCATAAACAATGAAATATCGGACAACATGACAGAAAACGAAACATACAAATATCTTGGATTCCAACAAAATACCAAGATAAACCACACAGAGGTAAAAACACAATTAAAGAAGCAATACCAACAAAGATTACTGGCCATATTAAAAACTCCACTCTATTCCAGTAACCTCTTCAAAGCCATCAACACATTTGCAATTCCAATACTCACATCCTCGTTTGGTATAATCAAATGGACCCAAACAGACCTAGAGAGTATTGATATCCTAACTAGATCAGAGCTCACCAGATATAGAAAACACCATCCTAACTCTTGTAAAGAAAGAATTACATTAAACAGAAAAGAAGGAGGAAGAGGCATGACAGATATTCAAGCATTACACACAAGACAGATCCAACAACTCCGAAAATTCTTCCTTAGTAAACAAACATCCCTTCACCAAGCAAGCAGCCTGCAAAGCCGATAAAAATTACACACCACTTGATCTATCTACAATCAGTCATCCATCGGATACATATGTCCCAACACAAAATATAGAAGAAAAACTTAATACATGGACAACAAAACAGCTACATGGAAAACATAGGTACAACATACAGCATGACTACATATCAAAAAAACTTTCTTATAAATGGCTTGAAGATGGAAAACTTTATCCAGAGACAGAAGGTTTCCTCCTCGCAATACAAGATCAGGTTATGGCTACCCGAAATTACCAAAAATATATAATGAAAAAGCCAAATATAAATCCCGATACATGCAGAAAATGTCACCAATTTAAAGAAACCATAGACCATATCACTGGTGGATGTAAGATCTTAGCAGGCACAGAATACACTGAAAGACACAACATGGCGGGGAAAATTATTCATCAAGAACTCGCAAAGACCTATAAACTCATCACAGAAGAAACACCATACTACAAATACTCTCCAACCACAATCATAGATACCAACGAATACAAACTATACTGGGACGTAGAAATCCGCACAGATATAACAATAACATGCAATAGACCAGACATCGTTTTCCAAAACAAAAAAAAATAACCTATCTCATAGATATATCCATACCTAACGACCACAACATTCAAACCAAATATAATGAAAAAATAGTAAAGTATACAGAATTGGCCACAGAAGTTCAAAGACTATGGAAACAGAAAAAGGTAGCAATCATACCATTCATCATTTCAACCACCGGCATTACCCCGTACATCTTCAATAAATATCTTGAACAACTTGGTCTCAACCCAAGCAATAGACTCTGAGACGACTTGGTACAGCCCGTCATCTCAGAAAAGGAACACCACTTGACAAAGTGAGAAACAATATATAATAATAATAATAATAATAATAATAATAATAATAATAATAATAATAATAATAATAATAATAATAATAATAATAATAATAATAATAATAATAATAATACATTGGTGGACGACGTCATTTCGGTGTTAACCATAGCCCGTAAAAGTTTTACCGCTACTGTGTGACAACAACGCTGACGTCTTCATCGGAAAATTGTACCGTTTCCAGTGATATTCTTTTGAACGAGCGAAATCTAAAAAATACGCAGACTAACAAATAAAATATATCTCATAAAATGTTGTCTGAAAAGCTGAAGAAAAAAAAATAAACAAAACTAACCACAATACGATTAGTATTTTTAAATGAAACTGAAAGTAATTCGTTTAAAAATATCCCGATTAGTGTATGGCTAGTTGCAGTTTCCACACTTGCTTGCGCACTTGCCTGTTCAGGTAAATCTTAATACTTGCATTACTGTAGTCCTATTTAAGAAAAGAACTTTATAAACACTAAAAAAGTTACTTTCTGTAACTAACAATAAATTCTGTTTTGTTTTTAAAGCCAACGTAAAACTATTTTTAAGGCAAAAATTAAAACGTAGATCAGCAGCAGTAGCACACGTAAGGTGTTTTTGGTTATTATAGAGCGCCAACAGCGCTCTATATACCGACCCGTCACTCAGGAAAATGTATGTTGGTTGACAAATCGTGTTTTTCGGCAATCTCAAATTTTTTTCTCCGAGACGGTTACAGGTGGAACGTTCAAATTTTCTGGGTTAATAGAGGGATAGTGCGTCTAGCTTCGGTAAAAAATTCAGTTATAGAAGGCGTACCGTTTCGGAGTTATTAACCGTCAAAGTCGAAATTTCCGCGAATTCGTATGAAATCGATTACAGGTCGCAAAACTTAATTAAATCGATTTAAATTTTCAGAGGTTGTAGAGGACCGGGAGGTTCAGAACCCTATTGAAACTGGCGATATTCGGAAAATGGGAAGTAATTCTTTTGAATTATTTTATGTCGAAAAATGCCGTTTGCAGACCCCTCTTTGGCACCAAATAACTCGGTCGCCGGAACCTCTGACAGAAAAACGTATTTGAACTTAAAACTAAAGAATCTCAAATACTTTCTACCTAAAACGACTGGAAATTGGAAAAATTTGGGAAAAAGTGGAAATTACGATTTTTCATGCAAATTTTTGACGGTTGTCAATTTTTTTGGGGGTCAAAATGGATTCAAATCGAAATCCCATGTACCTCATCGGAAAGACCTCGCCGAACTACGTTATAAGCGTATTTTTTTGTTCCTTCATTCTTAATAGGAAAGGAGCAATCGATAATTAAATTTAGATTTTTTACGATTTTTTTTCATGACATCTCTACATTTGAATCACTCTGTATCTTTTCCTATCTAATTTCTTCCAACTTTTTCAACGCTATCCCTTGGGGATATAATCAGGCTTTAACATGAATCCCGAATGGGTGATCCAGGGTCTGATTTAGGGGGTAAAAACTCATTTTTTCTGTTTTTTTTCCATCAAAATTCATCTTTAAATGGCATTATTATGTATTATTTCTCTTATTTAACAGCTCTTTTTGGTTTATTTTCTTCCTACATCATCTGAGAACACTCCACACTAATTAAAATTACATATTTTTTCGTTAAAGTTATAAATAAAAAGCTCTTTTAGTATCGGTGCAGGAAAAATTTTAAAAAATGCATATATTAATAGTCTGCCTTGGAAAATCAGTTGAAGCAGCCTATCTTTACGTCGAAATTAAAAAATATGACCTGTCAGAATTATGCAAAAATGTCAGTATTTTTTAGTGATTTTGGAGAGATCCTGGGGCCCATTTCGGCTTGGAATATACATGGAAAAGACAGAATGGACTTTATATTTTTAATTATGGTGCATTTCATTGGGCGATTTAAGCACTAAATACCAATTTTTTTTATCTTTCTGAGACCCTGCAAATGGATTTTAAAATCAGTTTATACGGAGAAATGTATTATAATATGAAGGGTCAAAATGTCGCAAAATTGCCAGTTTTTCTTGTGAGATTTTAGGGCTTCTGAACCGTTTTGGGCTTGAAAAATACCGGGCAACGCCTCTACAGACCTTCCGGTGTGGATTACGGAACATATAACTTGAAGAATTGAGCATTCAGTACCATTTTTAACAATATATAGGTGACGCTGCAAGGCATCATACAATGGTTTTATCCCATTAGGTAGTATATGGGGTAAATCACAATGACGGGTCTGATTAAAAATTTGCTTAGGTTTGTTATTATTTGAGAACGGCTTATTCGATTAAATCGAGTGAGGTGGCAATCGAAAGGGAAGGAAGTAAGCAATTTTCTAATTTCAAAATAATTTCGATATTTCATTGGCATGACGACGAACAACTAGCTATTTTCGTTAATTTTTGAGTTGGACAGTTGAAAGTTGATATATGGGAAGAATTCGGTCAATTATTCAAAATTCTATATGTAAAATTTTGATTCGCATGGTTTCTATAGCAACGATTAAGGATAAAGTTTCCAATTTCTAACTCACGCACGGCTGATCTGATTGAAACTAGTGAGGTGGCAATCGAAAGGGAACGGAGTAAGCTACTTTTTTATGTGAAAATAATTTTGGTATTTCGTTGCCGTGACGATGAACAATTTGCCCTTTCCGTTATTTATTGAGTTCAAGAGTTGTAATTTGATATCAGGGAAGAATCCCGTCAATCATTTAAAAATATATCTGTATATATCGATTCCCATGGTTGGCATAGCAACAATTAAGGATAAAGTTGATAATTTATAACTCGTGGACACCTTTTCTGATTGGAACGAGTGATGTGGCTAGTGAAAGGGATGGAAGTACACTAATTTTTTATTTGAAAATAATTTCTATTTTTGGTTGTCATGACGACGATTAATTTAATTTCTACGTTATTTACTGAGTTGTAGAGATGAAATTTTGCATCTAAGTAGAATTCGGTCAATTATCGAAAAATATGTTTGCAAACTTTCAATTGTGATGATTGCCATAGCAACGATTAGGGGTAAAGTTGACAACTTTCAACACGCGAACGGCTTCTTCGATTGAAAGAAGCGATGTTCATAATCTTTATGCACAATTTTTTTTTTGGGACGTCAGTGACGTGCCCGAAGTGCTCGCCACCAATCATGATCCAGCAGGTCCCTTTAAGGAAGACAATGTTAATATATGTATGGTTCCAAGCCTAGGGGACAAGACCCTGTATATCGGATTTTTGAAACTTGTAATTTCTACTCCAAACAAGCATAAACATACGATTCTATTGACATGGTTTTCAAAGTTGCCGCACTTACCACGAAGTCATAAAAAATAGACGTTTTTAAGAAATCAATGAGAAAGTACATTTCAAATAAACAAAATCTGCTAAAAAATAGTTGGTAGCTTGATAAAAGTGTCCATATTGACCAGAAATATTATGCACTACTTGTCGGATTAAAATGACATACGAAAGTGATAGAATCCAGGTCCTCACTTAAATAATAGGCCCATTTATAATTTACGAAATTTGACACCCTGTACATCAAATTTTGAAAAAAAAATGAATTTGGAACGAGCATAAAAACTGAAATTATTGACATGATATTCGAAGTTGCCACACTTATTACTTTTTCGTAGAAAATAGGACTTTTGCAAATCTACATTTAGGTAAATTGTTTTATTAACAGTATTAATGGTTAAAAACAATAGGGATTGAGTTCGAAAAATTGGGAATAAATATTAATACCTATAGCAACTTAAAATAAACCTAAATCAACAACAATTAATTAAAATAACACAAAGATAATCATACATAGTACAAGGCATACTGTTCCTCAAAAACACATAATTTAACAATAAAATAAATTATTTTAGAACATTTTCAAAATGACCGCCATTGACATCTTCACACTTCTAGGTATTAATATTTCTTCCCAATTTTTTGAATTCAATCCTTATTGTTTTTAACCATTAATAATAAAACAATTTACCTAAACGTAGATTTGCAAAAGTCCTATTTTCTACGATAAAGTAATAAGTGTGGCAACTTCGAATATCATGTGAATAATTTCAGTTTTTATGCTCGTTGCAAATGCATTTTTTTTTGTCAAAATTTGATGTACAGGGTGTCAAATTTCGAAAATTATAAGTGGGCCAATTATTTAAGTGAGGACCTGGATTCTACCACTTTCGTATGTCATTTTAATCCGACAAGTAGTGCATAATATTTCTAGTCAATATGGACACTTTTATCAGGCTACCAACTATTTTTTAGCAGATTTTGTTTATTTGAAATGTACTTTCTCATTGATTTCTTAAAAACGTCTATTTTTTATGACTTCGTGGTAAGTGCGGCAACTTTGAAAACCGTGTCAATAGAATCGTATGTTTATGCTTGTTTGGAGTAGAAATTACAAGTTTAAAAAATCCCATATGCAGGGTGTTGAATTTAAAAAAAAATTAAAAAATTATTTTATTTTAAGTATGGACCTGGATTTTAGAACTTTTGCATATGCCATTTTAAACCCACAAATTGTACAAAATATTCTTACCCATTATGAATTTTTTATTTCAAGCGCTTACAGAAATATTACAAAAATAAATTTTAGGCAAAAATTAAAAAAAAAACTCTGTATCTCGGTAAAGGTTAGAGATTGGACTACTAAATGTGGGTGATTTAGAACCCCCAAGGTGGTCTCTATCTTATGGTATCGTATGTACATTTAGATCCGCGTCACCCTGTATAGTTCAAGCCAAAATCGGCCCAGAAAGCTTCCAATCTTGCAAGAAAAACTGGCATTTTTGCCAAATTTTGACACGACATATTTTAATAATTTCTACGTATATAAACTGAAATTCAATTGTTCTTCCATAGCAGTCGTCGGAAAGTTGAAACTTTAAAAAATTTTGAAATTTGCCAGTCCCGATGCAAATAGACAGTGGCGGCTGGTGAAATTTCGAAGTTGTATATCTCTGTTCGCACTTGTAGGACCCGTACCAGATTTAGGGATTTTAAATGTAATTAAGTTTTATTTTAGGCTTAAAAAAATTCAAATGACTATAACTTTCTAACACATTTTTTTCTCTCAAAATTTAAAAACTGTCGACAAAATCATGTAAAATTTGTTTAAAAAAAAGAGTAAATAATATATCTAGACGTATTCATTTTTTTCCTAGGAGGGGCAAACCAAAAATTTAACTTTTTTCGCAAATTACAAAATGTTTTTTTTCTTCACCAAAATATTCCCAGTGGGCTCACTATTAAAACCCCTAGATTTGGTACGAGTCCTGTAAGTAGGAACAGAGATATAAAACTTCGAAATTTCACCAGCCGCCACTGCAAATAGACCTAATTATTTATAACTAAAACGAAGAAATAAGCGATTTAAATTATTGGGAAGTATTCGCAGATGTTCAGCGCATATATTTAATCCCGAAAGAATTTCAAAATAGGAAAATTAGTATATAATAACGCCGGTTAAACATAGGATTTGTCGTACAAAATAAAAAAAAACGCTTTTAACTTCAAAATCCGCTCCTGGATGGCCAATTCTAGATTAATTTTAAAGCTTGATTAACCCTCTGTAAGATAGCGTTGAAAAATCTGAAAAAATTAGATAGGAAAAAATACAGAGTGACTTAAATGTACGGATGTCGAGGTCAAAAACATTTAAATAATAGAAATTTAATTGTTGATTGCCCCCTTCCTATAAGGAATAAACAAATTTAAAAAATTGAAAACCACGTATTTCGACGAGTTTTTTCCTGCTAGGTATATCTGATTTTGATTTGGATCCATTTTTACCCCAAAAAAAATTAAAACCGTGAAAAATTTGGGTCAAAAATCGTAATTTCCAGTTTTTCCCAACTTTATCCATTTTCCAGCCGTTTTATCTACAGGTAAATGTATTGCAAAAAGAAAGTATTTCAGATATTGAAGTTTTACGAATCAATCCGTTTTTCTGTCCGACGTTTCGTTTGCGAGTTATTCAGTACCAAAAAGGGGTCTGCAAATGGTATTTTTAACTTTAAAAAATTCAAAAAAATATACTTCAAATTTTTCGATCCTAACCAATATCTACAAAATTTTGTAACCTTAGGTCCTCTAAATCCTCCGAAAATTTAAAACGATTTAATCCACTTTGGTGACTTTTATCTAATCAACAGAAATCGTGAAAATTTCGACTTTGATGTAAAATATCTTTTTAACGAAACATCCTGTACATTTTAATTTTTTGCTAAAGCTTCTTCCATTATTCCTCTACAAATTGGAAAAGTTTAAGAGTTTCGCTATTAATTGTATCGGATAAAAAAATTTCAAAAAAATAAAATGACAAATCTGAGAACAATATTATACCTGCCATAGCAACAAGGGTAACCGTGTAAAGTTTATCATATCGCCATGTTTGCTATTTGAAGACGTTTTAGAGCGCAAACGTCTTCTATAAAAGTTTAAGTGAATTTGTGTTTGCTGCAAAATCCGGATAGAAATAATTGTGGTTGTAACTGCACATTTCGGGTTTTGAAACCATTGATTCCATTTACATTACGTTATTATTATTTAAACCAACAAGAATTGTATCTTTTCTTTCTTGGGTAAGTGCCTACATACCCAAATTAAATGTAACTATTTCTGTGGTCATTTACTTATTTATTATTTTTTGTTAGAATACCCTTTGGTAAACCATATAGCATATTTTTTTAACAAAAGAAATTTATATTAAGGTACGTTTACATTATACAAGTTTTGCTTGTACAAGCACTTGATATGTAATATAATTGCAAGTAGGGAAGAGCAGGGACTGTTAATATACTTTTTGGTAATTATTCGGAAGGGTCCGGAACGTTATTCGGACACCCGCATTATGAATTTTTTCACATGTCATCGGAAGATAGGTATTTCAAATGGTATTTTTCTTTAAAAAAATTATTGAAAATTGAAAAATTGCATAATAAAATGTCAGTTATATGCAGTGTTGCCAAAGTTGACAGATTTTCCTATAGATATTTTGTGCTTGATAACTCAACAAAGATAAAAAATGGGTATGATTTTATCAATTACCTAATAAATGCATTTTCAGTGACCTAATAAATACTATTTTTTCCCATAATAGTAGATCTGTCACCTAAATTGAATTACGAAATAATATCTGAACGCTTACCTAAATATTAATTAAGAATTACTTGGAAATAATATCAATCATCAAATAATTGTATTGGGTTTCAAAATAATAGAAGTGTCACCAAAAATGAATCCCAAATTAAATTAATCTTGGCGAACTTTTTACCACTTCTACAACACAGCCGAAGAGGACCCCAACCAACACCCTGGCGCACCGATCCCTTTTCGCCTGCGAGGAAAGAGACTTGTCAGGGCCCCTAACCAGGTGCTAACCCTGTTCCGACCTTAGGGTGCCCTCCGATCCACCGTTCGCATAAAAAATTTGAATTAGGTGACAGATCTAATATTTTCGATTAAATGTATTATTGCTGCCTGTGACTTACTTTTTTGAGGACAAATAAATATATTTGCTTAAATGTCAAAATTTGATACAAAAGAATAAAAACACCAAAAAACCAGTAATAAATGTAGCAACACTGTGTTGCCATACTCCAAAATGTCTTCCAAAATTGATTTATACCATAACCTCAAATATGTTCCAAAAACGTCAAAAACATAAAATAGTTTATAAAAATCATGTTTTTTTACTAATAAAGTAATTTCTGATTAAAAATATTGTGTTTTCCGCATTAAAGGTGATTTATAAATGTAAGTAATATCAATATTAATAAAAAAATGTGTGAAAATTTCAAAATTAAATGTGTCCGGATAGTGTCATGAAACCATTCGGAATAATGGAAACAACGAATTTGTTGATGAAATTTTGCATTTGCAAATTTATAGTTTATTTGTTTTTTTGTAGCGAAAACATCACATTTAGGCAAAAAAATTGCTTATTTTACGAAAATTTCAATTTAAGTCACTATTAGCCGCCATTATTTATCAAACCTGTTTTTACTGTGTTTGTACCCGGCACGTTTACATTATGCCAGTTTTGCTTGCACAAGTGATTGATTGCAAGTAGAGGAGAGCAGAGCAGGTTGATATACTTTCTGGAAATTATTTGGAGTAATGAAAACACCGAATTTTTTTATGAAACTTTGTATAGCGTCTAATTTTGGACGTAGAGCACGAATCTGAAATCAGTTTTCGGCGGTTTCATATGGAAAAAAAAATTTAGCTTTAGGTTAGGTTTTTTATGGATATCTTCAAATTTCGACAGTTTTATGTGTTTAACATCTATAAACTTATAATTTATATGTTTTTTCGTAGCAAAAAACATCACATTTTGGCACAAATAACTAAGAAAATTACTTTTATTTCGAAAATTCTATTTTAAATCTTACAACACACCTACTTCTATTGTCGTATCGATTTGAAACTTTACAAGCTGCTGTAATACTGGTAACAATAGGGTTTTTTATTAACAACAATATATACAGCGTGTTTTCAAAAGTTATTACCACGTGGAAAGATTTGTATTATTGATTTTACGAAAAAAAGTGTCTCTTTATAAAAAGTTTTGCATCATGAAAAAATAGCATTGCCCCTCAAAAATTTAATCGACAATCTAGGTGGCTCAAAAATGTAAAAGTCCTAATCCACGTAAAGCTAAAAAGATATAAAATCGTTATTTAAACGTAAACTGTCACTGCAAATGCGCTAGAGTTAATTTTTTTATGTTAGTGAACTAAGTTTAGAACATACAGGAGGTCCTAAAAATAAACTAACACTTTAACCATGTAGTGTTTATCAAGGCAGTCCATGAAATCCAACTAGTCGCCATGTTTTTATTTGAAAACATTTCAGAGCGCATGCGTGTTTTATGAAAGTGCATGTGAATTTGTGTTTTCCTTTTAGAAATAATATTGTGGTTTTAACTGCATATTTCGATTTTTGAAAACAATTAAATCATTTACAGTGAGCTCTTATTTAAACCAACGATAATTTTATCTTTTCATTTTTGGGTAAGTACTTACCTAAATTAAATCTAATTATTTATGTGGTAATTTAGATAATTTCTTCTTAGCATTCTTTTTGGTAGGTATACAAATATAGGATATTTCTTAACTGAAGAAATTTATCTTATCTACGGCAAAATATTTAAAGGTTTTTCTGGTGATGCATAAGTATTATGCAATAGTTTTTATATTTCTTATTTTTTCAATTTCTTTATCGACCGATGCATTTATAGAGTATAATTTTCGGGAAATTCAAAAAGACATATGTACAGGGTCTTCCAACGAGGACTGAACAGGGGCTCATTTTTGAGCTTCCTTGTATTTAAAGAAAAATCTAAAATAGTCAATCGATGTACTTTTTCCTGCAGAATTCAAAAATGAAACCAAAAATTTATTTGAACCAGAAACAAAAGAGTTACGCTATGGATAAGGTGTTTTTTAAATGGAACATAGCTTCTTTTATACGATTTTCGGAACGAGTGATTTTTTTTATGTCCGTTCTGATTAAAATATTTAATATTGTGACAGCTATTTTTATTAAATTTTAATGTTTTATCCAGTATAATTTAACTTCAAACTGTTTGAAACATACACTAGGTAATAAAGATAAAATCACCTTGAAATCCTTCAAAGTCAAAAAATTTGACAAATTTACTATTATATTGCCGAAATGAAATATTAATTTTTCTCTTGACATTTGTAGAACAAAACAACAATCTGCAATCTCTCATCTAATGAATATTTCATTTCGGCAATATTATAGTAAATTTGTCAAATTTTTTGACTTTCAAGGATTTCAAGGTGATTTTACCCCTGTTCAGTCCTCGTTGGAAGACCCTGTACAGCGTGTCCTATGAAGTTCTTCCCATATATGGGATCCTTTTTTATTATTAGACCTGTTAAAAAAAATTCTGGAAAATTTTCAGCATGTTCCCCAACTGAAATTTGACCAATAACATTTAAAAAATCCTTACTATATACGAGGGAAAGTCTAAAATTTAACTAAAAGCATATCAAAATAAAATTTTCGTCGTCATTACTTTCAATAAATTTTGAACAAAACAACCAAAACTTTTTTTTTAAGCAATCAGGAAAAAATCATCGTATAAAGTTAGTAAACTACGTTACAACCGAAAATAAAAAAAAAATTAAATTTTCTATAATAATTTAAAATTACGGTTTGACCCTAATTTAATGCTCGGCAGTGTATTTATAACTGAAAATTTTTTAATTTTTGGGAGTTTTAGAGTTTCAGAGGCCCTATTGAAATTAATTAGGATCGGAAAATGGGAAGTAATTCTTTTGAATTTCTTTAGGTTGAAAAATGCCATTTGCAGACCCATCTTTGATACCTATCAACTCGAAATTGAAACCACGCATGGAAAAACGGTCTTACAAGTCAAATTCCAGAATCTGGAAAATTGGAAATTTTTCCCACAATGTTACCTAATGTAATATTTTCCGGGTTATTGAGGTCAGAAAAGCTAATTTTGTGTAACAGTTGATATAAAAATAACGACCGTTGGGGTGGTTGGAGGGTAAAAGAGGCGGTTTGGAATTTCTTAGTGCTTTTCCATTTGGGACGAAATATTTTTAGGACCAATAATTCATAAATACAACCCGACAAAATCTGACATTAATTTCATTTCAATTGCCTTTTCTATAAGTTACTTGAGTCCGACCCCGATTTTGTCGTCATGTAATACTGAAATCCTGTCTCTAGAATCTAGAGACCGGATTTCATGAGATATTTACATGTTTCATGTATTCATAATCCTGACATCAAAGCTACACTATCACTACCTATTTTATCACCTGTAAATACCACGCGGACATAGTCGTGGGCGAAAGCTACTACATATAATGTATTTTTTAAGTAAAGAAATTTATATTGCAGCAAAATATTTTATGTTTTTTTCGGCGATGTATTGGTATTATGCAACATTTTTTATATTTTTTTATTTTCTCAATTTCTTTATCGACCGATGCATTTGTAAAACTTGATTTTCGGAAAATTCAAATTTGAGAACGGCTCATCTGATTAAATCGAGTGAGGTGGCAATCGAAAGGGAAGGAATTAAGCAATTTCCTCATTTCAAAATAATTTCGGCATTTCGTTGGCATGACGACGAACAACTAGCTATTTTCATTAATTTTTGAGTTGGACAGTTGAAATTTGATATCTGGGTAGAATTCGGTCAATCATTCAAAAATATTTTTATAAATTTTGATTCCGATGATTACCATAGCAACGATTGAGCATAAAGTTGATCATTTTTAACTCGCGAACGGCTTATCTGATTGAAACCAGTAAAGTGACGATCGAAATGTTAGAAAGTACACTACTTTTTTATGTGAAAATAATTTTGACATTTCGTTGCCGGGACGATGAACAATTTGCTATTTTCGTTATTTATTGAGTTGGAAAGTTGAAAACTGATATCTCGGAAGAATTCGGTCACTCATTCAAAAATATATCTGGAAAAATCGATTCCCATGGTTGGCATAGCAACGATTAAGGATAAAGTTGACAATATATAACTCGCGGACGCCTTCTGCGATTGGAACGAGTGAGGTGGCTATCGAAAGGGATGGAAGTAAACTACTTTTTTATTTGAAAATAATTTCGATTTTTGGTAGTCATGACGACGATCAATTTGGTATCTCCGTTATTTATTGAGTTGCAGAGTAGAAATTTCGCATCTAAGTAGAATTCGGTCAATCATTGAAAAATATTTTTGCAATTTTCAATTTTAATGATTGCCATAGCAACGATTAGGGGTAAAGTTAACAACTTACAACTCGCGAACGGCTTCTTAGATTGAAAGAAGCGACGTTCATAATATGTATGCACAATTTTTTTCCATAGAGACATCAGTGGCGTGCCCGAAGGGCTCGCCACCAATCTTCATCCAGCTCGACCATTTCAGGAAGATGATGTTATCTAATGTATGGTTCAAAGCCGATCGAAAGATGACAAGTTTAATTTAGTAGGGTTTCAGCGAAATCGTATATATTGTATTTATATGTAATATGTGTTTGTATGTATATAGCGATACGGTTACGAAGGGCGCTCTATTCTGCATCATCAGTCCGTAGGAGTGTGATATCTTCCTTAATACATGGCCTAGAAACACGAAACATTCAGGGCATGACAATGATGATATTACCGACCTTATAGAGCCCCCTCGGGGGGCGATTAGGCGCTCTATGCACCCTAGTTTCTTTAACTAATGTAATGAGCTAATTTAAAAGAAAAACTTAACAACTTTCAAAACCTCCTCTTATAAATCCAATCCTAAAGTAAACACACTGAAAATTGAATTGTTATTAGGATTATGACCCCTCTTCAGGGGGAGTTTTTCTAAAGCACTCAACCACTGCGATGTCATATAAACTGAGGATACAGGCCTAAAAAAATATTTTGTTTTATAAATTATTTTAAATTAAATTTCCAAGATTCTGCCTTGAAAGTAGTTATAACATTTATTCATTAAGGCTAAAAAATTTTCAACCAAATAAATTATTGTAAGTAACGTAACTAGGGAAATATGTTTCTACTAAAAAATGAAGTAACGCAAATTAGCACTTCTACGAGAACAACCTTTATAAATTAACCCTAAAAAGGATTGTTTTGGGATAATTTATGTGCATATATTTTCGTTCACTTTCTGTTAGGGTTGATGTTTTGTTTGGTCTTAATTGTTGATCCATATTTAAACACCTTAAATTGGGTTTTTCGCTTTTATTAGGGTACCGAAAACAACGAAATGTTAAGGGATTTGCAGGGGAATTAATTTAATGTAGGAAAGCTATATCAGTTTATTTATAACATATGTTAAACTTTTCCGTAGCCAATTTAATAAATATTTATATTTAATAGACAAACCTGTTTATTTCTGAGGAGCGGTAGATAAAAATATACGTACGTATATTTTCAAATATAACCCATTGTCAAATGTAGAAATATGAGTGGACCTTAACTGGAGACTGGGAGAAAAGGAGAATTTACTATTATTTTTTTAATTATTAGGTAAATGTATTTTCCACAATAGAACTTTTGCTTTGTAAATGTGGCAAAAGCCCGAAACGTACTGGACTGGGCATAACGATTTGTTTTTAAACTGTTATTATTACACATACTTTATTATTTAGGCATTTTGAACTGGTACCTATATTGAATTGAAAATGCTTTCAGAACACAGTAAATTTTGTGGCAAGAAAACCCTTTGGTCACCTAACCTAACTTGTTAACATATAAAATAAATTTCTTGACATATGAAAAATGCGATTTGGGATATCGGAACTATGTTCCTCTTAGTCGTTTAGTGCACAAGATAGTGAAATAAATTAGTGTTTTATTAAATGCCTAGAAATTTAAGAAATAACATGTAATTGTTTCTAGCTGTTAGTGATATCGTATAAAAATCGTTCAAGTGGCTAACTATTCTAGACGTTTTATGTAGTTCTAGAATAAAATTCGCAGTTGGCGAAGTAAAATTCACACAAACTTGTTTTGATTATTTTTTTTATGCATCTGTACCAAACTACCCTGTACGAGATTTAGCAATAAAAAAGCTAACATGCGATAATCCGCATGAATTAAATGTTAGCCACCGTACAGCTGCTTGTACAGGCCCAGCTTGGTGCTTGGCATTTTGTACCTGATGTCCCAGGTTTAAACTCCACCGAAATAGATTTTTAATTTTTCGATTGTTAAACTAAAAAAAATTATTATACCAAAAGGCGAACTCGCACTGGTAAGCATTTGTTTGTGGAGTTAATCTTTATGTATATTACTGCTAATTGTATATTGTATAGCTTAATATAAGTACAGCCATTGACAATTCAAACTTTCAGGTTTACATCGAAATTTAATGCACATGTGTTCTCGGAAATAGTGAGAGGCAGAGCAATCTAATTTTCTGGGTTAATAGAAGAATAGTTCAACTAGCTTCGGTAAAAAAGTTAGTTATACAGGATGTTTCGTCTCGGAGCTATTAAACGTCAAATTCTAAATTACCGCGATTTCCCTTGAAATCGGGTACAGGTCGCAAAAGTTTATTAAAACGATGTAAATTTTCGGAGGTTGTAGAAGATCCGGAGCTTCAGAACTCTATTGAAACTGGTGAGCATCAGAAAATGGCAAGTAATTCTTTTGAATGTTTTTATGTCGAAAAATGCCATTTGCAGGCCCCTCTTTTGTACTTAATAACTCGAAAACAAAACGTCGGATCGAAAAACGAATTTATTAGTAAAACTTTACAACCTCGAGTATTTTCTTTTTGCAATACATTTACCTAAGCCTAAAATCACTAGAAAATGGATATATTTGAGAAAAACTGGAAATTTCGATTTTTGACCCAAATATTTCAAGGATTTTAATTTTAAATGGCTCAAATTAAAATCCCATATACGTCATCGAAAAGAGCTCGTCGAAATACATAATTTCCGTATTTTCTATTTTCTTCATTCTTTATTGGAAGGGGAAATCGCCGATTAAATTTCGATTTTTTAACTTTTTTGTCCTCGGCATCGGTACATTTGAATCACTCTGTATTTTTTTCTATCTAATTCTTTCCCAATTTCTGAACACTATCTTATAAAGGGATAATCACACTGTAAAACGAATACCAAATGGGTCATCTAAGAGCGAATATAAGGGGTAAAGCCGGAATTTTCTTGATTTTTTCCGACAAATCCTATTTTTAACCGATATTATTCCACACTAGGTTCTTTACTTAGTGATTTTTTTTTTGGGTTTATTTTATCCGTTAATTATCTAAGAATACCTTCCACTAATTTAAGTGGCTTATTTTTTCGTTAATGTTGTAAATAAATAGGTTTATTTGCATCGGGACCAGCAAAATATGAAAATTTTTGAATTTTTGAAGATCGTCATGAAAACAAAGAACTGCAGTTTATTTATTCCAAATTATTAAGATATGGTGTGTCAAAATTTCGCAAAAATGACAGTTCTTGTTGCAAAATTGGAAGGTTCCTGGATCGATTTCGGCTTGAAATATACATGAATAAGATTTTAGGAACCTTCTACTTTAAGTGCAGGGATATGGGCGTGGATGGTGTGAGCATGTCTTAACGATCATCACTGGACTATTTAATTTGTGCTTACAAAATGGAGAGTTTCCAACATTATGGAAGATATCCATTGTCAAGCCTCTGCCAAAATCCCCTAAAATAGAAACAGTATCTGAGTTGAGACCAATTTGCCTTCTGCCAGTTCTGGCAAAAATGTTTGAATTACTTGTGTGTGACATGATCAATGAATTCATTTCTGAATATGATATATTACCGGATATACAGTCAGGTTTTAGGAGGAACCGTAGTACAGCGACTGCACTCAGTAAAGTAACAACTGACATCGCGAAAAATATGGATGCCTCCAGCGCGTCTTGCTTGGTTCGCCTTGACTATAGCAAGGCATTCCATCTTATTAATCATGAAATGCTGATTGCTAGGGCCGGGTACTGCGGCTTCTCCAGGCAGGTCTGTGTGGCTATCGAACTACCTGCTTTCACGTGCACAAATAGTGGAGCTGGACGGGGCGACATCGGGGTCAGTGTTTATAGAATATGGTGTTCCACAGGGAAGCATTCTTGGCCCATTATTATTTAACTTATACACTGCTGACCTGCCCAGACAGGTAAAATTCTGGTCAGTCCATCTCTACGCAGATGATACACAATTGCTGGCTAGTTTTGCGCCTGAGGATGCTTCCTGGGCTATCCAGGAGATTAACAATGATCTAAACGAAATTTTCAAATGGTCTTGTGACCATGGTCTCAGACTCAATGCAACAAAAAGCAACTATATGATAGTTGGCTCTGATATGGTCCGAAACAGATTTAAACTGTATAAGTTCACTACCCTGCATATTGATGGATGCCTGCTGCCATCTGTTGGACAGGCTAGAAGCCTGGGTGTGATATTTGATGAGCATTTGAACTTTGAGCCTCATGTTAAAAAAAAGCTGTGTTCTGTGTACATCAAATTAAAAAGCATATGTTCATTTAAGTATCTTTTGCCTGAAATGCTTAAGCTCATGCTGGTTGAGTCCCTGATCTATCCTCAGTTAGATTATTGCAATGTAGTATACTATAAATATTTAACCGTTGAGTTGCAAAACAAGATTCAACTCGCACAAAATGCATGTATCCGTTTTGTGTACTGCATTGATAAATTTGATCATGTTACTCCGGTTTATGTTGAAAACAATCTTCTTAAATATAAATTTCGCGCTATGCTCCATTTTGGGGTATTTCTTTACAAGATCTACAAATGTAGATGCCCGAGTTACCTTCGGGAATATATAGTACCCAGACAAGACGTTCACAATTTAAATCTCAGGAATATGGTTAGATTTGATATACCTCAGCACCGTACATCGGGGTTTAGATGTTCATTTGCCTTTCAGGCCGTAGAGCTTCTCAACTCGGATGCTTACGGTATCATTGAAAATATCTCTCTTGTCAATTTTAAACGTAAATATAAATCTTACTTGTATCAAAGCATGTTATAGTTGATGATAACTATGTAATATTGTACTTTTTTCTTCTTGGTTCTGTTTTTATGATTTTGGTTACTCATAATACTTTGTACTTAGATTAGTAATTATTTGTGGCGAGTAGCATGGAAGAATTCCCTGAGAATGCTACCTTTTATGTAATGATGTAATTGTTATTGCATAATAAATATTATTCTATTCTATTCTATTCTATTCTATTCTATTTCACTGGATGAGTTACGCATTAAATGCCATTTTTATTGATTTTTCAATAACCCTGCAACACTGGAATTCGCCATGTACTCTTTGATGAGCCATAAATTCACCTTTCATGACACAGCCAATGGGATTGCTTCGTGTCAAAAATCGCGCAGTGGAAATTATTTTTTTTTGTTAATAAAGACCAAAATAAATGGATATCAGCTACCGCCATAACCGTTTAATTATGTAGAGAATATAAAAAAATATATTTCGGATTTAATTGGGTTATATGCATATTCCCTATTGTTAATGGCTGTACAAATTGACTGTTATCAAAAGAAATATGTTTGCATTTTTTTCTAAACTGTGAATTTTGCTTGTACCATTACGTGAAACGTCTATAATAGCCTTTTGTTGTAAGTTTATATTATTTCATTAACGCCTGGCAATAGATTAGCAATATAGATAATGTTTAAAACCCATAAAAATTTAATGAAATAATAGTTTTCTTTACTACTTAGCAGCAGTTTAAAAACTGACCACACATCTCATAAAACGGCTAATTACACTAATCAGCTACAACATATAGTTTTTATTGCTGTTTACTTTTAATACGCAAAAATATCGACACCTACACATTTAATATTTTAAATAGGTTTATCATTTTTGAAAAAAAACATTTCTTTTAATTGAGCTGAACATAGTATTTAGCCGTTACCAACTTTTTTGTTAAGGGGCGCGGTAATTGGTCACACTAAAATATCTAAAATGCTGCCTATTACAGCAAACCACATCTTCATTACGTCAGTAAGTGCTAAATTGATGCGGTGAAAATAAATGTGGGTTTCTCATTTAGCTGTATGTAATTTCGGACATGACTGTTATGCCAGTTATGCATCAATTGTGATTTAGCTCAGGGCGATACAAATTGTATGGTATTCAATCAAGCTCGTCGTATTAAAGACTCGGGCGTTAAAGGTTCCATGCCTACATTAAACAATTTGGGAATTTAGTAAAACTGCATGCTACTAGATCAGAGTAACAGTTACTTATGTTACAAGTCCAGTAGCTAACTTATAGTACGAGCTAAATATTATCCGGAGTATCCACACGAGTACTACAAAAACACCTAATGCACGTGTATCGTATAACTAGTATTTTATTTTATCGGCGGTCTTTTCAATTCTTTTGTGATTTAAAAGTGAATATTAATACCCTCTCTAAAAAAAATCAAAAGCTGAAAGACTTAGCATTAACTTTTTACATAGTTCCATGGCAACGGTATTTGTGTTTTTTTTTGCTTTTTTAGTTGTGAAATGAACGCGACGGACAATAAAGATTGTTAGATTTTTTCTACAGTAATTCTCTTGGAATTTGTAAATTCAGTTATTTTCAATTAGTTAATTTAATTTTGCGACAAAATGCAAAGTCTAAATTGGAAGTTGGCAATTTAAGCTTTTTCACCATATCAGTGGTGTAGCAGTACGTGTATTCAAAAATATTTACCTATTTTTTGTTTAATGACAAAGTTATAAAATATCAAAAATAGCCCATTTTATTTAAATTAAAATTAAATTTAAACTACTTAAAGCGGCCGAGTCTTCATTTTAATTAAATAAAAGTGATGCTAGTGACCTTCCGTCAATGACATTGATATTCAATCAATGCTTTATCTGCCATAATGGTCAATATACCGGATAGTAGTAAAATCTGAACAAAACAAAAAGTTTTTTGTCTTATTTCTGCCGAATTATGTCTTTTGTCCATTTTTTTTTGCCGTATTGCTGCCAAATTATGTGGTTTATCCTTGTTGCTCACTTAACCAGTTTTGGTTATTTCTTTGCTCTCTGTCGTTCACATGGCTTGGCGGTGAAAAAAATGTTGTCATATACCTACAAAAACTATTTAGGGCTAAAAGGTCATGCACACACCTTGATATGTGTAGACATTTCATGTAATGCCAGAAGTAAAATTCGTAGTTGGTGAATAAAAATGTCAACATATTTGTTTTTGTAACAATTGGTATGTACCTATACCACATTATACAATGTGCGTCTGTAAATTGGAATAAATTCAGTAAATCAAAAACAGATTTTGTTTTGGAAAAGTCGGACTAGTCGATTAATATTTTATGTTATTAATATTTAATATTAATTTTATATTAATATTACATATTAATATATTAATTTAATATATAATTTTATATTAATATTAATATATTATGTGGCAGTTTTTTTATAAAAATATATGTATACAGTTTCAAATTTAAGAGATGACGTCATTGTTTTTTTAAATGACAACCCTAATTTTTTATCGATTATTTTTAAAGTTCATATCAAGTTATACATAACTACAAAATTTTTATTCCTTGTCATTTATAAGATATTAAACAAAAAGTATTTTATTTGAAAAATGAAAAATACATCTCTATCCACCTTAGTAATTTTCCTTCAATAAATGTTTAAAATGTTGTTTATTATTTTAAATTTTTATCATTACTTATTCTCGCGGTTATTGGTAATATTAGAAATCTTGTTATGTAGTAACAGCCTTAAGCAACATAACATACATTTATATGTCTCCAGATTTTGCTGAAAATGCAACCCTGTTGTTTAGGTAAAGCTACCTAAGCCCTTTTAAGCCTACGTAGGACTAAAATAGGCTATAAGTACCCTAAATAAAATTAAAATTAATATGTCCCCTAGGTCAGCTGTAGTTTTTCACGGTTTAGTATTTACGAAATCGTCAAAATTTTTCCGATTGACTGATAAGTCTGAAGAAGTTTTATTTTAATTTGGTTCCATTTTGTTTAAGAACGTGGCGTCCTCTTCAATCGATTTGCTTACTACTATTATAGCGGGTAATGTTTTAGTTTCGTCTTTGTTTTCCTTATCATATTATTTGGCATTTTGTCATCTAGTGAGCACTTCTTCCTAGTTAAAAATCAGCTGATTGTAGCTGGCTTCCTTAATTTGAGTCGCCAATACCGCGAACAAAGGAAACGCATTTGGTCGAATGCATTCGCGGGAATTTGTTCGGCATTCGATAGAAAATTTTGTTTGCTATCTACATACAACGAATGAATGCGAAGAAATACTTTCTAGTCGTTCGCTTATTTATGCGGGTATGGCAGCAAGTAGCTTGATCAATCTTTTATTTAAAAAATAATGGCGGCAGAGCAGAACTAAATTATTGCAAGTGAGTCGTATATTATTAACAGTGAGGCTGAAGCAACTGAAAATCCCCCAAGACATCTTTGTTCAAAAGTAGAGGTCGGTATAGAGCGACAGACAGCGATTCCATTTTCACCTCACCAACATCACATTTGATAACATCACTTATTTCATTCCATGCGTCCAATTTTTTTATTTTATTTTTCTATTCGTTGTGAGCAGGATTTCACAAGCATTCTTGCTCTCGATACAAAGCGATGAGTTGTAGAGAAAAAGAATTACCCCACTCTCCATATCGCAACTTGCAAGTGAAAATTAAATAAAATCGGCCCTTTTTCGAACACCGAATGACCGAACGCTACGGCACACTGGTCATTTTGTCCAAATTATTCTCGAGTTTGTGCCAAAACTAAGCATCCAATATCAAACCCTAATATAGGCGGTTAAAGAGATAATTATTAGATTAAACGAACTTACCTGTGAAGTTCAATCTCAATTTTAGTAGACCTCCAGTCCGAAGATATCACTTAAAGAATACCACGTAGTAAACCTCCGGTTACTCAGTTGCCCACTTTTTTTAAAGTCGGATCTGTTCCCTTGTATGCTATGGTATCGCTATCTGTACTCCTTAGATTCATTTTTTCAAAGTATGATTTCTACAACTTTCTGGGGAAAGAGAAAAATTTTGCTTTTTGAATTGGGTGGGGAGGGAAGTGATATCTTCGGACTGGAGGTCTACTAAAATTGAGATTGAACTTCACAGGTAAGTTCGTTTAATCTAATAATTTTAGTACGACCTCCAGTCCTCAATATCACTTAAAGAATACCACGTAGTTGATTAAAGATTATTTTAAAAGTTGTAGAAATATTCAATAAAGCTGCGTATATTTATAAAAAGATGTATTTATTTTATGTATATTTTTATTATTGGGACGCCCCTAACATAATGTAATGTTTAACAACGTCATATAGAATGCAACGAACAAACGTTCTATTCTAGGTAGCTATTAATACTATTAAGAAGAAATATTAAAAAGGCGGAAAGCTTATTTTAGAGTCAAACTTAAAATAGATGTGGCGAAATCACCCCTATTTACAACCGGCCTATTATAGAATTTGGCAAATGTTTGCGAATTCTTGGACCAACCCGCAGTTTGCCGGATTATGTCTATGGAAATTCCTTGTTTGTATGCAGCCGAGGTGGAAGCGTGCCTACAAGAATGAGGCCGAAATATAGATGTGTCCATTCCAGAATTTGATAAAAGCTCTCTAACCCACCTACTAATAGTCTGCTTAGTGGCTGCTCTATATGGGGGTTTTGTAATAATAAACAGGTTTCCCTGTTCTGAGTTTTCCCTCAGTGGTTTCGTTTTTTCTAAGTATAGGTTCACTATAGAAGCGACGCAAAGGGAGGGATTTTCCCTAAAAAATGGAATGTATAGACAGGGTTGGTTTTGTGTAACGCTGAAATTTTTTACTTTGTCAGGGATAAAAATTTGAATATCCGTTTGAGACTGTTTTATATTATCAATTTTTATAAGTGAAATAGTCTGGAGTCTATGACCCGTAACTAGTAATAGGAGCATGGCACACTTAGCCGTTAGGGCTTTTAGCGAATATTTATTTGTACTTGGCATTTTTTCTAAATATTTCAAAAGTGGTTGAACGTCCCATGTGAAATTATACTTAGGTTTAGTTGGCCTTGAATTTGAAATGCCTTTCATAAAACGTTTAATTATTCTATTTTCGCGTATATTCTCTGCCATTATACGAGAAAGGGCGGAACTATGCGTATTAAAGGTGCCAAAACTATGATTCCTGGAATCCAATAAAAATTGTAAAAATTCCAGTGTTTCCGTGGAACCTGACATATATGGAGAATACTTTTTACTAAGACAAAATTGCCACCAGAGTTTGTATGTTGTGTTGTACTGTTTTTGTGTTGACTCCGAGATTGAGCTCACGATCGTGTCCAAGGTAGATTCTGGGGCTCCTCTAATGTTGAGCGCTTCCCTGATAATAGTGCGGCAACCAGGGTACGTTTTTGATGGAGTGGGTGGCTTTTCCTAAAAGGAGAAGTAAGTAAGTCAACATTTGGTGTAAACTTTATGTGTTTCCCAACTTTGAGTTTTTGAAAGATAGGAAACCATGTTTGGGTTGGCAAAGCAGGAGCCACTACTATGCCCTCGGCTTCGTCATGAATAATTTTTTGCATAACCCTTAATAGCAATGGAAATGGGGGAAAACAATAAAAGAACCTCCCCTTCCAATTTATAGTAAATGCATCCACTTCTTCTGAATATGGGTCTGGGAGCCATGACACATATTTTTCGCATTTTTTGTTGATTGCCGAGGCGAACAAGTCAACTGTTGGTTCTCCGAAACTTTTTGTTATTTTTCTAAACGCTTATTCCGCTAGACTCCATTCAGTTTCTGTGGGTAACGTTCGGGATTCCAAATCTGCTTTCCAATTATTTTTTGAGGATATGTATGATGCAAATATAAATATGTTTCTTTTTTCGCACCACTGCCATATTTCCCGAGTTAAATTATTTAATTTTAAGTGTTGTACACTACCCATTCTGTTTACGTACGCCAAAGCTGTAGTATTATCAGTTCGTATTAAGATGTTAGTGTTTGTGCTGTTCGCTGCAAAGCATAATAACCCAAGAAATATGGCTTTGAGTTCAAGAAAATTTATGTGTTGTACTTTGTCCGCCTCCGACCACCAACCATGGGTACTACTAGTACCTGTACATGCTCCCCAACCTGATGGGCAAGCGTCCGTATAAATTGTTAGATGAAAAACGTCTTGTTTAATGTCGTTTTTTGTTTTTAATATGTTTTAGTTCCACCATTTCAGATCTACCAATGATTGACGTGAAATTGACATTAGAGCGTCAAAATTCATGTTGTTCCGTAGGAGGTTAATATATTTCTCTCTTTCTAAAGATTTTGTATATAAAAAGCCGTATTTGACGGCAGGACAAGCGGACACTAATAGGCCTAAAAAGCTAGCCCAGGATCTAATTGAACACACTGGATTTGCATCAAATTTATTAATTAAGGTTTTAATTTTAGATCGTTTTTCGTACGGTAGGGATATAGATGAATTTAATGAATTAAAAACGAAACCTAAAAACTTTTTCTCCATACTTGGAGTTAGGTTACTCTTTGCTTTATTTACAACTATGCCCAATGAAATCATAAAACGGATGGCTATCTCTGTATTTTGTTTACAAGATTCCTTGGTGTCCCCTAAAGTAAGGAAATCGTCCAAATAATTTAAACAAAGTATACCTCGTTTTCTTAGAAAACAGATAATTGGTTTTATTAAATTTGTAAATGTCCATGGCGCGGATGCTAATCCAAACGGAATACAATTAAATTCAAAGAGTTTATTTCGAAAATAAAAACGCAGAAACGTTTTGTGCTCCTTAGCGACGGGAATTAAGAAATATGCCTCTTTAAGGTCAATTGTAGCCATATAAGTATTACGTTGTAATATCCTTAACACCGCTCTGTAATCCTCCATCTTGAAATGTGGAGCGATTACAAATGTGTTTAGATACTTGAGGTTTAGAATAAATCGTTTTTTGCCGTCCGATTTTTCGGCTAAAAATATTATAGATATATATTCTCCCGAAGCACTAGTACAAGGGCTGATTACGCCCTGCTCCAGCAATTTTTCGATTTCAATACAAATAAGTTGACTTTCAACTTGACCAAAAGACTGATTAGGCTTATTTATTTGCGTCGGAATACTTTTGAATTGAATTTCATAGCCTCTAACCCAGTCCAGAATACGTGGGTTAGAAGTTATCGCTTTCCAATTCTCATAGAAATATTGGAGCCTACCGGCGTGTTTCGCGACACCTACCTTTAATATTTCCTGCGATTCGATGACGACGACGCTTGGTTCTGTCGTGAGGGATAGTACGCCTTTGTTGCTCTCGCTTCCCCCTTGCGGAACTGGCGTTGCTTGTTTCCCGACCACGGTGGTACCGTTTTTGCTCTTTTCCCCCTCCCTTTTCTCGGAGGAGTAATTATGGTTAGAAATACTCTTTGAGGTATTTGGCTGAGAAATCAACTCTTTTCCCGTTTTTGCCAAAAGTTTAGCTGCTTTTATTTGATCTCACAGTTCAGAGCCGAACAAAAAGGTGCCTGGTTGAGTTTTCTCTGCCAATTCTCTTACTTCTGTGTTTAAGTTTTGTAATATTAAAGTTTTTCGTATTTCCGTTATACGGTGAAAAACATCTGTGAGAACTCTCCCAGAATCCCATAAAGGATTTAATATATTTTGTTTTAAATCTTTTGGGATGCCATCCCTATCTGATAATAAAATACTAAGTCCTTCCCCGAGGGGGGAGATGCCTTTAGCTAGATTTGTCTGAATATCCATGTAATAAGCATCTCTCGTTCTATGCAAGGGTAATAAAACTGCTAAAATTTCAGGATTTATTTCTGGTGGCTTTAGAGTCCCGAGATTATCTGGAACTTTAATACGTTCTTGTAACGTTCTTTTATCGGACTCTGAAAGGCCTGTTGTCAAAACTGTGGCCCACCGAGAACAAACTGCCTCGTGCAGACGGAAAGGGTGTATCCCATTTTTTGATGGGTCCTCTCCTATTATCTGCAGAATATCCTCATCTAACTCAACATCATTGGTTATAATCAGCGGTGGTGTTCCGCCATCTAGAGCCGTCCCTGCATTTTCTGTAATTTGGCTCTCCACCACCAGGTTCGCCCCGGTATTAGTAGCAGCCTGCTGCTCGGGCGATAGTAATGTGCATACTGTGCGCGTCGATTCAGCACTACGCGACAGACCTGGCTCGCGGTCGATACTGTCGTCACTCTCGTGACTCCATCCTACGGACGGGTGTGTACGAGCGAGAGCGGACTGAAGACGGGCGTGAGCGGGAGCGAGATGGAGAAACTTTTCGTCGTTCCGTGCTGCGCCTACGAGGGGATCGCGAACGACGGCCATGATGGATTTGTTTTTCTAAAGCTTTGATTCTTTTCAATAATTCTCGCTCCCGACTACGCGAACGGCTCCTGTTTTTACGTTTTCCCATAGCTAAAAAAAAAATTGTCTTAATAGTAATAATGCGCTTATCTTTTGGGGTTGTCCTTACCACACAGATAAATATTTCACGGTGAAAACCCGCGCGACGTGGGCACCACAAGCACTAGAAGTCGAATGAACCTAAGGAGTACAGATAGCGATACCATAGCATACAAGGGAACAGATCCGTCTTTAAAAAAAGTGGGCAACTGAGTAACCGGAGGTTTACTACGTGGTATTCTTTAAGTGATATTGAGGACTGGAGGTCGTACTAAAATACTCGAACTAGTATATATTTTAAATGAAGCAGATCAAAATATTAACTTGTCGTAACTTGCGATCGTGCCAGTACATACAGATTTCCTATCAGTTGTTTATGCGATTTCGTGAGAGATAGACGTGCCTCATTAAGAATATTTCCTTTTTCAGGATTATTGCGAGGCAAGAGTTGTACAACGTCAGAAGGAAAACTGCAACGTAAGTACTGTTGCACACTTATGCTTATGATATAAGTTACATCGATCTCACTGCTTTGGCTATGTGTGATTGTAAAGTTGGTCATTTTTTTCTGCAAATTTCTGTTCCACCACCTGACACTGCAGATCCAAACTTTCGTTACATGTCATTGCATGTAAAACAATTAGGCTTAAATTAAAACTGTATTACTAGGAGTTAAAAGCCTATAGCACTGATAGTCATAATGTGTCATAAAAGTTTCTTACAATTTGTTTAGGGCGAGAATGCGGCGTGTATAGAAACGAACTGCTCACAGTTTTCAAAAAGGCTTACACAAAACGAAACGATAGTAAGACAATTTGTATTTATCTAATGACGTAGCTTTTTTTGGAGGAGCCTGTTTTGCAAACATCATCGTCGCGATGTGAACAGCAACAAGCAGATGACCCCGAAAACAGCGACTAAACCTAAAAACTAAACTAAAACTAAATCTTAGTGACTTGCATTTTCTTTTTAGTCTTTTGTTCTTTTACTTTATTATTAAAACGTATGCACTAGAAAGGCTCACATTGCTAACAAATAACTTAGAAAACGTGTTGGCCCAGTATTTGTTTAATCTACCATTTTAACTTGGAAAAAAATATCAGGCTAATTTGACAAAAATGATCAGTGTGCGGCGCACCGTACACACTAAAAATAGGCCGAACGAATTCTTTCTGAATCTCTTTTTGATGTACCGCCCAGTAAGTGAATCCTAGCGAAGGCAAACGAATGCGTAAGGTTGCATTTGTAAGTAAAGTCTTTACTTTGTATTCTCTCGCAAGATGGTGGCCAAGTCATGTCTGTGGTATTAATGGCATACCTGTTTGATTCTGGTCTATTAAGTTTTGTTAGATTGGTATAAATTTCAAGACCACACTTAAAAATTACACAACATTAATACCATTATGCCTATATTTTGTAAGTTTATATCGTAAGTAAATATATACTTTTAAACATATTACATAAACATATTATAATATATTATAAAACATACCTTTTTAAGGACAAGGTACTACTGCTCAAAAATATTTGGGAACCCGTGTTTTATTGCACTGATTATATAAAAACAGGTTGAAAAATTCCCTTCGGACACATTTAATTGCTTTTCTGAAATGCAGTTCCATCACACACAAATTCAGTAAATAGGGTTAGCCTGAGTGCCTTATTACCTGCAAAATCAAAATTCCTTTAATAGCGTTATCGAACATTTATGATAATTCAGGTATAAAATCCACTTGATGGAATTCTGGAGAGGATTCATCACTTTGTATTATTGGAGGTAGTAATGGTTACATCCCATGATTTGGGATAGCATATACAAGTTAAGGTCAGTTGAATTTCCGGTTTTAGGATATAGGATGGTGTGCTAAATACAGTGTTAATTTTTTTAAAATGCGTCTAAGAGGACAGTACGACAGCAAAACACGTGCGCTGATAGTGCCTTATCATAAAAGTGGCAAAAATATCCGAAAAATCGCCAGAGATTGCATTTAGTCCACTCTACCGTAGACCATACTGTAAAAAAATCCAAGAAAATGGCAGTTTCTTAAATAAACAACGAAGTGGGAGACCAAGAGCGACCACCTCTGCAGATGATCGTACAATAAAGATGATTAGCAAGAGAAATAGACGTAAGAAGGCTCCAGAAATCGCCGCAGAAATAAATGTTGGCCATCAAAAGTCGATTAGATCTGGGCTTCATGGACGAATAGCTGTGAGAAAGCCGTTGTTACGTAAACAAAATAAACAAAAGCGACTCCAGTGGGCCTGGAAACACCAACATTGGACGGTGAAAGACTGGAACAAAGTGTATTTGTTCGAAGAGCGGTGGGTGAACGAGAGGAGTTTCTTGTGCCTACCGCTAAACACGCAAGTGGTTCCGTGATGATTTGGGGTTGTTTTGCTGACATATATGTGGGTGGCATCGTGAGAATAAAAGGTAGGTATCATAATAAAAGAAGGCTACCGTGACATTTTAGAAACACATGCTATACCTTCCGAACTAATACTTTTGGGTCAGAATTTTGTCTTACAGCAAGACAATTATCCAAAACATACATCAAAACTATGTAAAGATTATTTACGCGACATAAAAACGAAAGGTGTTGTGAAATTGATGGAATGGCCACCTCACAGCCCGGATTTAGATCCCATCGAATTATTATGGGACGAGCTGAACAGGAAGGTGCGGCAATTTGTCCCAACGTCGGCCGATGACCTTTACGTGCAATAAACTGAAAGCAGCTTGGGACCCAATAGGACACGAAACCTTGGTAAAACGAATGCCACGATTATGCGCTGCAATAATACGGTGAAAAGGAGGGCACATAAATGAAGCCACCATTTAAATTTTTAAAATATTTTTTGCTTTTTTTAACCATATTTGGATAAATGTTTTTATACATCAAAACTGACAAATAGATATTTTTGCATTTTTGTTGAATTTTTTTATTAATTCTACTGTAACTGGAGGTGCCCAAATACTTTTGAGTGGTAGAGAAGGGGGCAAAATAAATTATCAAACAATTAAAAATACTAAAACCGATATTGTATTTTTTGTCCTTTGTTTATACAAAAATATGTACCAATATAGGCGTGTTTTTAAATTCACCGGTGGATCCATCGGTTGTAATTAGATTAGTTAAGCAAAGATAGTAAGCTCACCGGTGATTTTAAAAGTCCGCTTTGTCATAAAAAAAACATTCTTAGCTGCCAGAACGGAGCACTCGAGATAAAGGGCATCGTGCAGCTGATGAGTGTTGTTGTTGTTAATTACAACTTATAGTGAGAACATTGTGTTTTTAGAAACGCGACCGATGAAAGGTTTATTCAGACTGAGAAATCTTAACGTATATTTTTTTCAATCCTCCCCACATCTCCACCTTACGAGCACTAATATTTTTAACCTTTTCCATGCGCGAAAAGCCTTTACTTGCTTGTTTGCCATCACGTCTAAACAGAAAGGCAAAAAATTAGTACTTAGGGTGGGAGAGAAACGGTAGTACCTTAAAGGGTAGCTTTTTCGAATTTTACATAGTACTAACGTCAACCTGTTAGTGGTACCTATACGATTAAAAATGTCCGGTCTAGGGGCATGATGGTTTTTGTCAAGAGTATAATAGCACTGGTACTTTGGAATCGATGAAACATAAAGATAAAGTAATTAAACGTCGTTCAGTTAATAAAACAATTAAATCTAATACATTTTTACCATTCTATCTGCTTTATAAAACATTCTAGAGCATCCATTAAAGACGATCACTATCAATGTGCTTAAAGCATTATACTCTAAAATTTGTATATTTAAACAAAGCCTGTTTTGATACCATCGTACACTAGGAAATGTCGAAAGCTTATAATATTATTTATATGACAATAACACAAAAGTATAGCCAAAAATAATGACCAAAGTATGTAAGATAAAACGAACAAGAACATTATAACATATTAGTCAATTTTAGGAAGATAGTGATACTGATTAATCCGATAAATCATCAGAAAAATCAACGTCGCTAGCGACGTTTATAATAATAGTTTCCTGGCATAGGAGCAATTATATTTATTAATTTCACTTTTTCTTATGCAGATTTAATGACCTTGTCTGTATGTCTAACATAATTTGTTCACTGTTCTTTAGTTACACCTTCTAAGGCCATCTCCCATACCTTACCAACATCCTTTTCTTGTAGAATATACTGGTCGAAAGGCGCTTAGCTTGGCCCCATACCATTTCAATTGTAGTAAATTGACAATGGTTAAGGCAGCCGCAAAACTTCATGACTACTATTTCTAATTAGTTGGTCTACTTTATATGATCTATTATCTAGTAGTTGCTGGCTGATAAGCTGCCATAAAACTTTCACCATATTGTGTGATGGAGAAGGTGATGTTCTTCTTAGTGCTCAGTGTTAAACACGACGTTTGTGGAAGAAAAGTACGTGAAAAAGGAGGAAAAAATAGTAAACTCGGCGGTTGACTACGTTAACAACTGGACGGAGAAGGATGGAGGACGAATCAGTATAATCAGTGATGTGGTGGTCCCGAAGGCGAGGCGGCAACCCACTACCAAGCTGGAAAAGCTTCTGACATTACCGAAGAAAGTCAGCGGTAATATAAATAAATTTTATGCAGCTGTGGGTGGTGAAAAGAAGAAATTCCAATTCAAAGGCCCATCAGAGCCAGTGAAATATCCCGATTTTTTGAGGATGTCACAGCCGCCGAAGCCTCTGTCACCGGTTGTCATAATTAATGATGGCAGAAGCAGGACAATGCCCGAACCGCCGAAGTCCATCTCGACAACGCCCGAGCCGCCGAGTCCATTCCTCCGATTGTGTTGTTGGCCGACGCTGGTGAAAAATCGCATTTAAATCAAGCGTCCAACCCAGTCAGTCTACTGCTGCTGCTTCTACAGAAGTTCCCGTAGCGGACAGGTTGGAAGAGTTTTCACCAAGCCAGAGGTGTGCCTTCTCCGTGGCATTTAGTGCGAGAGAAGAAATAGTGGGAGAACTAAAAAAGTATGATAGTGATGTGGCGCAATATGAGAGACAAGTAGTTATAGTTAGTGCGTTCACCATCCTCCGTCCCCCGGGGGAGGTGATGCAGTAACTGCGCATGCGCCATATATCGCCCACGTGGGTGATTGCTATTTGACCTTGACATTGACCTTGACCTTGACCTTGAGACATGAGCTTGGCCAACTGTCACCTGTCATACGTCATCTGTCACCTGTCATCTGTCATCTGTCATACGTCATCTGTCATACGTCATCTGTCAACTGTCATCTGTCACCTGTCATCTGTCATCTGTCATCTGTCATACGTCATCTGTCAACTGTCATACGTCATCTATCATACGTCATCTGTCACCTGTCATACGCCATCTGTCAACTGTCATACGTCAAACGTCAACTGTCATACGTCATCTGTCAACTGTCACACTCTTGGGCGTTAACTACTTTGGGTCTTAACTACTTGGGGCTTTAACTACTTGGGGCTTTAACTACTTGGGCATCAACTACTTGGGCACTATCTATTTGGGGCCTAACCGCGTCGGACTTTAGTACTATTCCTTAAAATATTATTATTTCACGAATATGACGTCAAAAACTTTTTTCTTTATTTTTGCACATGCTAGGATTCGAACCCGGACACAGATGTTGGAATATCAGCGCTCTAACCAACCTGGCTATCGGCTTCACATAAAATATTGTGCTGATGGGATATAGACTTGCAGCCAGAAGGACCAACGTTTGCAAGTAGAAATTTAATATACGTAACGTGTTCAAAATGGCCTTATAAGGCATGCGTAAAAGCATGTCAACTGACGCCAGTCATTTAAGACATGTCAGCCGCCATTTGTCACTTGTTAAACGCCAAAATTAATATTTGACATACATCACGTGTTCAACGTGACATAACAAATCGTTTGGAAAAAACCCAAAGTCAATCGGCCAACTCGTTTGTGAGCTGTCGCTTATTAAGTCCAGCGCCTTAATGGCTGAAAAGAAGCAGTCTTTCTAGTGGTTAAACTGTTTTAACCATCACTTAGAATACTGCTAAAGCCCCAAAACACTGCAATGCAGTGCCCATTGTCAATGATCTTTGCGTAGTATATATAATAAAACCAACAAGTAGAAAAATTATTTATTTAACCACAATATATAACGATATTTAACAACTTTATATACGAAATTAGTTAATAATATTAAACAGGTTACTGCTAGGAATACAAGGAGACTAGAAATACTGTTCATATTTTCGGATAAAGATGGGGCTAGTGTAGAATTAGTAGTAGGAGTAATTGCAGGAGAGACGAGCTCATTCTTGCACTTGCTAAGGAACGTCATCCAACCTGTTTCGCCAATCGTCGAGTCTTGAAAGAGAAAATGAACCTTGTAGCGAAAAGAGCTGCTGTTTGACAGAGGCATCGCTGCGGAGAATACAGGCAGATGGTCAGTAATCTGAGGGTTGAAAGCCATCGGAATCCATGGGTTGCTAGCGTTAGAATCGTCAAAATCGAACAAAACAGAGGCGTTTTTAACATTAAAAGGTCGACATACGTAGAACACGTTGTGTACTACTGCAACTAGCAGAATAAAGGATGAACTTAACAGAGCCATAGCTCACGCGAAAATGAGCTAAAGCGTCGAAGAATGGCGATTTATAATATCATAGAGGTGTATCAGTCCACTAGCTAATAACACCAACATTGGTATTAAGAACAGAGAACTAACATGGAGAGTTCGGAGCGGTTCTGGTTGTATCTTTTTCAAGCTTCGCGGTGGGGCTTTCTTTTTCTGTGGTCGACATTTCCACAATACTTTAGCTAGTCGACAATGCTGAGAGTACTTATAGTGATCGGCTAGTGGATCATCTCCTGCCTTCCAATGAGCAAACTCGCAATAACAAAATGCACATTTAACTATATCTAATCGCTGGGTGTAATAAAAACCAGCCTGTGCTAAGTCTTTAGGACTAACTTTATTGGACCAATTTGCAAACGTAATCAGTCTTTCTTCAAAAGTACGAATAACGGCCAGACCATCGTCTAAGCAATCAGCACAATCTACCCTGCGGCTAATCATTTCAGATCGTCTTTCTACTTAGACTAATCTAACTAAACTAAGAAATAAAACAAACAAAATAAGTTATATACTTTTATTCCATATCATTTAAAAAACAATGTCGGAAATTATACAATAACTTAACATTATTACAGGCACAATGCCAAACAGCAAAGTCCTTATGATGAAAACATTCCACAACTTTCTTATATTTACTTAATTTAGGTTCAGTCTTTAAAGGAATACTAAATATAAGACAAGAATCAAACATCTGTTTTAAACAAGTTGCCTTTAAATCACCCTTAACCAGAAATTTAGGAGAATCATACTGAAGACAGACGTCACGTAAAACACTTTCAAATTGGTTCAAGTCCAAATAACCAGACTCCCACATTAGGCCATGGTATTTCTCCTCCAGATGTTCTACTATTTTGAGGTCTTCAGGCTTTAAAAATTTCCTACCATACGGAGGCTTGAAGAGAAAGCTGCAAAATCGAGCACCATCATACACAGCCAACTCCTTTGGTATAAACCCACTGGCTAAAGGATAGCCCTGAAGATCGATGCAAACTTCCTGACGTTGTTTAGACATCGTGTGTCGACGTCGTAACTTCTAAACAGGCTGCAGACAAGTCACGACAGGTCTCGATAGATTAGAACTGTATGTAACGATTGTTGAAACAACTATGAAATCTCTGCTAGAATCGAGTTGTATTTATTAGTAACAGCAGAAATATTTACTATCGGAGAGAAAGGAGAGGGAAGGGTGAAAGAAAAGAACCCAAAGCTTTAAAATATTTATTATTATGAATCATCAGCATACATGCACAGTTTATCAAAGTCATCGAGCAATTTTTGCGGAGTATAATGCAATAATTCCAACATGTAATAACTTTGTTCAAACAGGTTTAAATTACAGAGATTGGTAATAATTTCAAAAAAGTTTTCCTTAATATCAGCAAAACATTGAGCATACTGTAAAGTATCATCATAATAGGTTCTAAATTGTAAGCGGTTAACTAATTCTAATCTATAGTTAATTAAATGCTTAATGCTAACAATAGAATTTATATCATTACAAGAAAACGTTAAAGTTACATCATTGCTTCCAAGTCGAAATATTCGCTCGTTTAAAAGAATAGCACTGGATAGGGTAAAATTTTCCGATGACGACGTCAGCGTTGTTGCCACACTTCCATCAATATCTTCAAACACCTTGTCAATGATCTCCAAAAACTCGATCCAGTCAGAATGGCTGAGGGATACTGGCTCATGTTCAGACGTTGTGGGGACTAGTTTAACACTTGGTATCATCCCCCTGGCAACACTGAGACCCACAATTACTGTAAAATTACCAGCAGGATAGCAAAATTCACCCAAGAGTTTATTCTCCTTGCGAATTTCTCTATTACTTCGGAGAATCATACTGTCTAAATAAGTCCAATAGGGTGATGAGCTTTGGGAACTATAGCCGTCGTCTTCCACCATCTCAGAAGCAGCAGCAGGAGTAGCAGCAGCAGGAGCAGGAGCAGCAGCAGCAGCGGTACAACGTTTACTGGCCATGGCTCACACTAAAATAGCGACGACTGCTAACGTAGTAATGGCATTATAGAGAGAACTCTACCCCCACTCCACATTTATTGATGTTAAGTTCGAGAAACAGTAGTCTGGATAACGCCCATCCGCTTCCCATCTCGGTGAATTCGGAAGCTTTTTTCACTAGAGACATCTGATATTCGCTGTAAAAGTCATCCAAATTAGTGTTGGGAGAAATAACACTAAATTTTGTATTAAACGATTTAATGTCTTGTTCTTGTGTTGATGCCAACAGATAACAACCATATAGCTCCATATTAGCTTTAAGCTGGGGATAAGTCTTTAAAGGATCAGTGAGTAGAGTAATAACCGTATCTTTTAGATCTCCTACATATTGCTGAACATCGGTTAAATGTAAGTCACTTGTCAGATGGTAAGTTAGTATGCGGTTTTTAAAAGCAGTTCGAACTAGTTTTACATGAGAGTACAAGTTCTCACTACATTGCTGCTTATGTTTTGTGGTACGGTTATGAGCACTACGAGACAAAATTTCCGTATCACACTCTTTGCAATAAGGCATGATTTCAACTGATGAAAACCGGAAAAAATGCCGTCTTTTTGTACAAAGATCAGGCCTAAACCACATCCTTAGCCATATCTATCCAACTATTATGTGACTTATCAAGCCCAAGCCATTTCACATACATCTTTTTGCCTTTTTTACGCAAAACTTGCTCAATAAGAAATATGTCAGGTTGTTTGGTTTTTTGCAATTCTTCTTCATAGAATCCACCGCTAATTGGCTGACCGCCCATATCCTCTAGCAAATAAGTCGTAGGATTGGTAATCTTCACCTGAGATACTTTGAACAACTCAGTGGTCCAATTGGGTACATAACCCTTTTCAAACACGTGCTTAGCCTTACTTATGCGAACAATGTCACCAACTTTGAATTTTTGCTTTCCCACAACCTTTAAACGACTATAAACAGAGTCCAATATTTTCTTCTCATTACTCTTGCTAACATCCTTCGGTTTCATGTGAATCGTACGATGTTTCGTGTTGTTGTAAGTATTTGTAACTTGTTCCAACAAGTCGATCCATTTATGGTCACCATTCAAGGTAAACAACTTAAACAAGTGTTCTTTGAGCGTTCGAATTACACGCTCTGCAATAGAAGCCTTTAAAATACTAAAGGTACTGTAATGATGGATCCCATGCTTCTTCATAAGACTTTGAAAGCTAGCGTTGTAATACTCTTTCCCATTATCTGTCACCAGCTTTTTCGGAATCCTCCGAGACTGTTTGAGTATATGATCCATGGCATTAGTCACATCCTGAGCATTTTTTGACTTTAGAGGTCTGGTCCAGAGAAATTTGGAAAAGCAATCAATTACAACCAAGATGTATTTAAATCCCTTGTTTTCACGAGCATACTGATCGAGTTGAGCAAGATCGGAAGCAAACGTATCATCTAAACCATACTGGATAAATCTGCGACGTTTAAATTTGATTCTAGCTGGTTTATGTAGTTCCTTAACAACTTGTTCTCTAGCCTTCGTAATGCCCTTGGCCATTATTTCTCAAAGAATGAGGTTCTGCAGCAAGATATCGAATTATATACGTTCTAAATTTTAGATAGTTGGTGGACGGGAAGACCCTTTCTTTAGCAAATCAACTGTTTGTAATAATTTGGAGAGTTCTTCACGAATCTTTCCCACATCCATCCTGACTGGTCTGAGAGCATTTTGAATAGCCTGATTGGTGTAAACTTTTAGGAGTTTTTCGAGATCCTTGAATTGGGTAGATAGGCGATCCAGGTTTGTATCAAAAATTAAAGTCTCGCTCTTTAATTTGTTGTCAAGCAGCTTAAGTTGGTCGGATACCGAGTCTACATAATCCTTATTAGTTTTTGTAAATGCCTCCATTTGCTTTACAATACTACCGATAGAGTTGTTTACTTTTTGTTCCAACCCCGTTACTTGTCTCAACATCTCCAAGTGGGATACTTGTATTTTATCATTCAGCGATCTATCAATGGTAGTAGAAAGTGAAGTTAGCATACGCTCTACAAACTTTTTATTTACTGCATCAGCGATATCTGCTGGCGATTTGACGTTACAAAGCCGATGATCTCGAATATCATAATCGCCATCTTTTGTAAGAGTGATCAAGTTGGGTGCTTGCAACACTCTCACTCTCTTCTGATTAGACGACGTGGGCAAGGAACGTCCAAACTTATTCATGATTACTGCGGTACTAAGGCATAACAGCTTTAACAAACGTATTTATAGAATTCAATTACTCCAAGGTGTTCCAATTCATGCAAAATGCTCCAAATCTCGTTCATGTTATTATTGTTGCCAACCTGATTGGAAGCGTCTAGCTTTTTTAACCTATCAACCAACTCGTTGACGTCATCGTAGTAGACATATTCTTTGGGTTTTTCGCTGTATTCCATTAAGGCAGATCCAGATTTCACAGATCCAGATTTCTCAGACTTCGATCTGGTCGCTATTCTACCCCCGGGCGAAGGAATTTTACTGGTAGAACCTTTCGAAATTAGTGGTTTCACAAGGGCATTGTATTTGTGGGATCTATTACCTTTCAACTGACCATTGTCTTTCAAGTATAAATCTGTTCGCTTTAAAATATCCTTATATTGTTCTTCATCGGCAGCGGTATTAAATTGAGGAACCTTGAGAAACAATAAATCGTATAGTCCCAGAGTTCCTTTATACGTAAGGGGGCCAACTTGAATATCACCATTCTTTAAGAAATTAACCGGTTCTGAACCTAAGCTCCAAGAATCAGTCACCAAATCATATTTCAGGCTGTTAGCATCTATTTCGGCAGAGTGCGACCAATATAGTTTCAGATAGTCTTGAGCAATCTTCGGATACTGCTCGATAAAAGTCTCAAACACATCAGATTTTCGAAGAGAATCTTCAAAATTCTGTCTTATGTGTTCCGCAGGATTCTGAGCTGGTTCTTCAAACACAGCATCATCATCATCATCAGCAGCAGCAGCAACATCTCCGTAGTGAGTTTCCTCGGTTAAAAATTTTACAGGAGGTTTGGACGGTTTAACTTTGGGGTTTACACCAACACTCTCTTCCACTTTAATCTTACGTTTCTTAGCTTTTGCAGTGGTGGTGGCGGAAGCACTCACAAGCTTATTCAGAGGATCGGTAATAGGCATTAAGAATTTATTAAGAGCTTCATCTTCTTCGCCTCGCTCCAACTTTAATGCTAAATACTTCTTTCTTATTGTTCGTGCAGCTTGGAGAATCCTCCGTTTAACGTCTTTATCGAGCTGGCTCATGGGGGTAGACATATTACAAACAGACCCTGTTCTGGAAAAACAGCTAAAAACAGGCCCTGTTCGGGAAAAAACAGCTAAAAAACAGACTCTGTTCTGGAAAAACAGCTAAAAAACAGCTAAAACAACTACTAAACAGATCCTGTTTCTCGAGACTTAACACATCTAGCTTCTAGGACGTCAAGTGTTACACTGAGTCCCGAGGGCTTAGGGTATGATATATGTATCAAACTTGTTACGATATCGACCTTTAGTAATATCATTGTCTTTCATCACTACTAGGAACCCATACCTATCTTTCCAACATTCGGAACAAATATGTTTAAATGCATCGAATGTCATGTCTGTATTAACGTGATCGTCGTAGATATGTTTCAAGTTTAAGTCATCCTGCTTAAATAAAATTAATACATTGGCATTGTCACGAACCAGCTGTTTAGGTATTTTCGAGTAAGTTTGCGATAAATAGAATGAATCAATCGCATGATGTCGGCCCATACAAAAATAATTACGTATTTTATCCTGCTTCTCACATGCTACGTCATCAAATATGAATACAGAGTGAGGTCGGGCGCTGACAGGATCTAGAACTTCATCATTATCGCTGTAGCCGAAATAGCCTAAACGGGAATGCTTCATAGCCTGTTGAAGAAAGTCGTACTTGTCTTGCTGCAGAGATTTGGAATACACGTACACATTCTCGAATTTTAAACCATTTTCATCAATCAAAAGACTAATCATTACATTGGTTTTGCCACAATTACTCGGACCACATATTAACGCTCGAATTGTAGAAGGCAAAAGTTGACCATGTTTGCTACTTTGGGACTTGTCTGTTTTCATATCGCAATTATAAACTTGGATTTTGAGTTTCTGCTTCTCTTGACGCATCTCTATAAATACTACTCTACACCCTCCCAGGACTTCATTACTAATGAGGACTCTGCAGGGTGCAGGTGTGTTAAATACAGCTATCAATAAGCTCCCGTTCGAGCTTCATTTACCCGGTTATTCCTATTGCGGGCCGGGAACCAAACTTCAAGAGCGGCTGGCCCGAGGCGATCGACCAAAGAACAAATTGGATAGTGCTTGTCGCGATCACGATATCGAATACGCCCGGTCTAAAGAGTTGGAACAAAGACATCGAGCCGATCGAGTGTTGGAGAACCGAGCTTGGGGGCGAGTAAAGGCAAACGATTCCAGTTTTGCTGAAAAAGCTTCAGCGTGGTTAGTAACTAACGCTATGAAGGTAAAACGCAAGCTGGGCGCTGGCAAGAACATGAAAACCCTATCATCAGTGGTTACTCTGCTTAAGAAACAACTTCGACATACGGGTGCGGGTGATGTTAGTAAGAAAAGGACTCTCAGTAAAATACTTAAAGCTGCACGAGTAACGGTCAAGAAGGTGGGAGGGCGTAAGAGGATCAACGTACCGAGAATAATTCCATTACCGAAACAGGGTGGGTTTCTACCACTTATTCCCATCTTTGCAGGACTTAGTGCCCTGGGGGCACTAAGCGGAGGCGCCGCGGGGATAGCGAAGGCCGTTAATGACGCTCAAAGTGCCAAGGAGAAGTTAAAAGAATCTAAACGACACAACGAAACAATGGAAGCGATTGCATTGGGAAAAAAGGGTAGCGGCATGTATTTAAAGAAACACAAAACGGGTTATGGATTGTTTTTACGAAAAATGCCAAAAAACTACCAATAAAGCTACCTGACAAACCGTTATCCGATCACGATATTAAGTCGTACGTCACTCGAATAAAAATACCGCATTTTCGAGGAGTATTTATGCGAAACACTTTACCGAACGCACCCCTCAAAACAGAGTGTGGTGTTATTAATTTGGATCGGAACACGGGATTCGGAACACATTGGGTAGCTTACAAGAAACACGGTAATCGAGTTGTTTATTTCGATAGTTTTGGCAACTTGAAACCGCCCAAGGAATTTGTCAAGTACATGAAAAATGTTAAAATATATTTTAATTCCGATCAGTATCAGGATTATGGGATGACAAATTGTGGGCATCTTGCTCTAACATTTCTCTACAATGAAACTTTATAAATGCAGGTATTGATGCTTATTGACATCAGTCATGTCACAGACATTCACGTTAAAAGGTCGCTCTCACCGACTTGAAGCATACTTTGTACCTCCCATAGAGCTCGATTCCCGGTTTGATTACTCTTTAGCATTAATTTCGCTAAACACTTGGAACACGATTCCCAATATAGAAGAGGGACGAAACAAGTTTTATTACATTGTCAATAATCAGGAGGAGCGAGTATTGGAAATACCAACAGGGTCCTACGAGTTGGAAGATATCGAACAGTTTCTACAACGTAAGCTCCTAGATCCCAGCGCTCCCGCAGACGAACGGAATCGCATCTTATCGCTTAAACCCAATAACAATACGTTAAAGTGCGAGCTATCCAGTGTCTATGACATAAACTTTAAGCCAAAAGACAGTATTGCAAAGTTGTTGGGATTTTCACCTAAGCTGTTAAAGTCTGGTAAATTCCACGAATCAGATCAGCCTGTGGATATTATACAAGTTGTTACTATTAGAGTAGAGTGTAACATCATTTCCGGTTCGTATTACACAAATAATCCCGCACATACTCTTTACGAATTTTCTCCAACTGTCGATCCCGGTTACAGTATAAATATCGAACCAAGGAATCTAATCTATTTACCTGTGAACCAAAAAAGCATCCATAACATTACCCTCACGCTAGTAGACCAGGATTCTAGGCCTCTTAATTTTCGAGGTGAAGAAGTAGTAATTCGATTAGAACTTAGACGAAATGGTTCTAGTATTTAAAGGGTATTTAAACACTACTACCTCAGCCGGCAGATCATTCAGTGATCAGAAGTCGAAGGGGGCACTCACGTTTTCAAATATATTATATTTGCAGTCTATAAGCAGTCCTTACGGCTATCATGTCAGAAAAACTTCAAATCTTCAATCAGATCAAGAGCGATGAGTCGGTCATTCGTGAAGAATGGCACACTTATCACCCCTTTACCAACTCCTTTAATAACAATGACGAAATCGAGATTGTTATCAATCAGCAAGATGTCTTTTTGGATATGAGTGAAGCTCAACTCTACATCGAGGGCACATTTAAGGTGGAAGCAGATGCCACCGGTAAGACCGGTACTTGCGATCTAACCAATAATGCTGGAGCCTTTCTCTTCGACAGCATTTCCTATGAAGTTAATGGTAAGGAGTTTGAAAAGATTCGAGATCCAGGTATTGTTAGCACCGTGAAAAATATGCTATGTTTAAATGAGCAGGAAAGCCGCGCTCTAGACATAGCAGGATGGAATTGGCCTAGTGGAACAGTCAAGACCTTAGATGAAACTTCCAAAGACTTTAATTTTCGTATCCCACTTTCAATATTGTTTGGCGTGTTTGCCGATTACCACAATGTCTTAATGGGTAAACAGAAAATTAAACTAGTTCGTGCTCGTCATGACGACAACTGCTACAAGTCCTCGGGTACTAAGAAGGCGACAATAACCTTAAAAACGGTTGAGTTGAAAGTGAGGCATATTTACCCGAGTGATGCAGTGAAATTAAGGCATTTGGACGAAATTGCAAAAAACAAACCGATATATATTCCATTTAGAAACTGGGAACTACATGAACTGCCAGCTTTGAGAACGACAAAGCGTGATATTTGGACCGTTAAGACCATGTCTGAGAGAGCCCGATACGTTATTGTATTTTTTATGAAGAAGCGAAAAGATAACTTTGAAGCTGATTGTACCTACTTTGATAATTTAAACATCACCGACGTCAAATTGCATTTAAATTCTGAAGTTTACCCCTATGAGTCGTTAAACCTAAACTTTGCCAATAGACAGTTTGCAGAAGCCTATCAGATGTATACGGACTTTCAAAAAACCTATTTGGGGAAACAGCGGTGTGAGCCGCTCTTGGATTTTCTCGCTTTCGCTGGTAGAACCCTCTTTGTTATTGACTGCTCCAAACAAAATGAAGCCCTCAAGAGTAACACTATTGACGTTAAGTTGGAGTTTCAAAGTTCCGAAAACTTCTCGGCTGAGTCACGGGCCTTTTGTATAATTATTCATGATCGAGTGCTCGAGTATCAGGCTTTAACAGGTCAAGTACGTGATCTGTTGTAGTCATTTACTATTCAACCCTCTCAGCACGATGAAGTTTGTTGTGGTTGACGTTCAAGGATTCAGCGTTCCAGAATTTCAAGCTAAAGAATTGGCTATTTACGATGGAAAGCAAATCAAAAACTACCTTTTTAAACCCGCTAAGCCGTTTTATGAACTGTCCTATGATTGTCAGAAGCAAGCAATGTTTCTATATGGGAACCGACATGGTTTATACTACAATTCTGGTGAAACCGATTACAATGAACTTCACCGCATTATCTACAACGATCTACGGGATGTTGATGTCATCTATGTGAAGGGGTATGTAAAGAAGGCCTTCTTACTGGAAAATTTTTCCACGATGAAATATCTTAAGCATATACCCGATATTATTAATTTAGAATTTACTAGGGACAGTGTTGCTGTACCGAAATTATCTCTAAGTAAAACCACCTGTACTTATCATGGTTTAGAATATTGTACATGTAGTGCTACGAATTCAAAAATCTTGTATGAATATATTTATGATTTTTTACCTAAATAAAGAAGTTAAATTGTATTACACGTTTCATTTTATCCTATATTACTAGAACCCCTTGAGAAATTTAGGCATTTAGTCTCGAGCACATGACAAAGACAGACGCCTTGACAGTTAGATTAGACGAGCATTTGAAAAAAATACATTTCTCTACAATGAAACTTTATAAATGCAGGTATTGATGCTTATTGACATCAGTCATGTCACAGACATTCACGTTAAAAGGTCGCTCTCACCGACTTGAAGCATACTTTGTACCTCCCATAGAGCTCGATTCCCGGTTTGATTACTCTTTAGCATTAATTTCGCTAAACACTTGGAACACGATTCCCAATATAGAAGAGGGACGAAACAAGTTTTATTACATTGTCAATAATCAGGAGGAGCGAGTATTGGAAATACCAACAGGGTCCTACGAGTTGGAAGATATCGAACAGTTTCTACAACGTAAGCTCCTAGATCCCAGCGCTCCCGCAGACGAACGGAATCGCATCTTATCGCTTAAACCCAATAACAATACGTTAAAGTGCGAGCTATCCAGTGTCTATGACATAAACTTTAAGCCAAAAGACAGTATTGCAAAGTTGTTGGGATTTTCACCTAAGCTGTTAAAGTCTGGTAAATTCCACGAATCAGATCAGCCTGTGGATATTATACAAGTTGTTACTATTAGAGTAGAGTGTAACATCATTTCCGGTTCGTATTACACAAATAATCCCGCACATACTCTTTACGAATTTTCTCCAACTGTCGATCCCGGTTACAGTATAAATATCGAACCAAGGAATCTAATCTATTTACCTGTGAACCAAAAAAGCATCCATAACATTACCCTCACGCTAGTAGACCAGGATTCTAGGCCTCTTAATTTTCGAGGTGAAGAAGTAGTAATTCGATTAGAACTTAGACGAAATGGTTCTAGTATTTAAAGGGTATTTAAACACTACTACCTCAGCCGGCAGATCATTCAGTGATCAGAAGTCGAAGGGGGCACTCACGTTTTCAAATATATTATATTTGCAGTCTATAAGCAGTCCTTACGGCTATCATGTCAGAAAAACTTCAAATCTTCAATCAGATCAAGAGCGATGAGTCGGTCATTCGTGAAGAATGGCACACTTATCACCCCTTTACCAACTCCTTTAATAACAATGACGAAATCGAGATTGTTATCAATCAGCAAGATGTCTTTTTGGATATGAGTGAAGCTCAACTCTACATCGAGGGCACATTTAAGGTGGAAGCAGATGCCACCGGTAAGACCGGTACTTGCGATCTAACCAATAATGCTGGAGCCTTTCTCTTCGACAGCATTTCCTATGAAGTTAATGGTAAGGAGTTTGAAAAGATTCGAGATCCAGGTATTGTTAGCACCGTGAAAAATATGCTATGTTTAAATGAGCAGGAAAGCCGCGCTCTAGACATAGCAGGATGGAATTGGCCTAGTGGAACAGTCAAGACCTTAGATGAAACTTCCAAAGACTTTAATTTTCGTATCCCACTTTCAATATTGTTTGGCGTGTTTGCCGATTACCACAATGTCTTAATGGGTAAACAGAAAATTAAACTAGTTCGTGCTCGTCATGACGACAACTGCTACAAGTCCTCGGGTACTAAGAAGGCGACAATAACCTTAAAAACGGTTGAGTTGAAAGTGAGGCATATTTACCCGAGTGATGCAGTGAAATTAAGGCATTTGGACGAAATTGCAAAAAACAAACCGATATATATTCCATTTAGAAACTGGGAACTACATGAACTGCCAGCTTTGAGAACGACAAAGCGTGATATTTGGACCGTTAAGACCATGTCTGAGAGAGCCCGATACGTTATTGTATTTTTTATGAAGAAGCGAAAAGATAACTTTGAAGCTGATTGTACCTACTTTGATAATTTAAACATCACCGACGTCAAATTGCATTTAAATTCTGAAGTTTACCCCTATGAGTCGTTAAACCTAAACTTTGCCAATAGACAGTTTGCAGAAGCCTATCAGATGTATACGGACTTTCAAAAAACCTATTTGGGGAAACAGCGGTGTGAGCCGCTCTTGGATTTTCTCGCTTTCGCTGGTAGAACCCTCTTTGTTATTGACTGCTCCAAACAAAATGAAGCCCTCAAGAGTAACACTATTGACGTTAAGTTGGAGTTTCAAAGTTCCGAAAACTTCTCGGCTGAGTCACGGGCCTTTTGTATAATTATTCATGATCGAGTGCTCGAGTATCAGGCTTTAACAGGTCAAGTACGTGATCTGTTGTAGTCATTTACTATTCAACCCTCTCAGCACGATGAAGTTTGTTGTGGTTGACGTTCAAGGATTCAGCGTTCCAGAATTTCAAGCTAAAGAATTGGCTATTTACGATGGAAAGCAAATCAAAAACTACCTTTTTAAACCCGCTAAGCCGTTTTATGAACTGTCCTATGATTGTCAGAAGCAAGCAATGTTTCTATATGGGAACCGACATGGTTTATACTACAATTCTGGTGAAACCGATTACAATGAACTTCACCGCATTATCTACAACGATCTACGGGATGTTGATGTCATCTATGTGAAGGGGTATGTAAAGAAGGCCTTCTTACTGGAAAATTTTTCCACGATGAAATATCTTAAGCATATACCCGATATTATTAATTTAGAATTTACTAGGGACAGTGTTGCTGTACCGAAATTATCTCTAAGTAAAACCACCTGTACTTATCATGGTTTAGAATATTGTACATGTAGTGCTACGAATTCAAAAATCTTGTATGAATATATTTATGATTTTTTACCTAAATAAAGAAGTTAAATTGTATTACACGTTTCATTTTATCCTATATTACTAGAACCCCTTGAGAAATTTAGGCATTTAGTCTCGAGCACATGACAAAGACAGACGCCTTGACAGTTAGATTAGACGAGCATTTGAAAAAAATACGCAAGTTGAAAAGAGACATTAAGTTTTACAAAGAATATAAATCTGTAGTTAGATTGTTTTCGAAACTTACCATTTAAACTTACCAATGGCGGCCTCCTCCAGCTGGGATAAGGTGTTTGAATCTCCTTCTAGATGTCCTGATGTTCCAGTTCTTAAGACTAAGCCTAACCGAGTGTACGAGATTGATGATTTTATCACTGTCATTTTTCGTACGTCAGAAGAGGAACGCAAACAAGTAATTTTGGATACTATTGGTTATGGCAAAATTTCTTTCTCTAGTGATGAATTTGAAGAGTTTTTAAGCACTTTTGATTGTTTCAATACCCATTGGGTAGATATATTTATGATAATTGGACAGTACACGCTAGTGTTTCATCGCAATGGCGATAAGAGAAGTCTAAAGTTTGAAGATGCCACAACCGACAAGTATCTTTTTCGATGGACCGAGAAGCTAATACACCTATTTGCAAAGCATATTTATGAATTGTATAAGCTTAATCTTGAATATTATACTGTTACTAAATAAATAGTCTAACGTCAATTTGTTTTTTCTTTGCTCTAAGGAAATAAAACGCCAATATATACACAAAAACAAACATTTATTAATATGTAAAAAATTAAAACAGTAAAAAGCGGCTGAACAATGGCCTGTAAAGAGTAAATAGAGTAAAATACACAATATAAAAATTGGGTAAACTTGGATAAAATATATATATAAAGTAAATAGGTAAATACATTAAATAGTCTATATTAGAATAAAATACAATAATTAACTAACTACAATAAATTACTATCCTACTATCACAGCCTCTAAAGTCACATACATTTAGCTATCAAAGGTGATTGATGTAAAGTTAGCTGTCGGTGATCAGTCTTAACTCATGGAATTTCCGATGATTCCTTATACTTTTCAATATCTCGATGACCCCAAGCAAGCGTGTTCTCTAAGTCACCGGGAATAAGGTAACGCTTATCGTCCGCGTGTGATAGCGCTACCTTATTTTTCAGTTCGACATACATATCGTGTAAATGTGAACGGAAAGTGTTCATCTGTCGATGAATGTGAGTTCCTTCTACGTCAACCGCCTCCCTATAATCATCAAGAGTCAGTTCTTTCTGGGTAACGTAGTCAGGAACTCCCTTAGCTTTTTTCGTTAGCTTTCCCTCCACATTTACACAATATGCTTTCGCCCCGGTACCGTAGAAATCCCAAATGATTATTCCTGCATACTCGTCTTTCATTTTGCCCAAAATTGATTGGTTTACAGGAACATCATGTGGGTTATCTTGTGAGTAATTGGACGTGTCGAATCTATCTAAATTTTCTCGCATGTCATTATAGAAATTTCCCGTTGTAATTTTTAAAACAAGGGAATCGGTGTCAGTGTAGAGTAATACCGCGTTGTTGCCGTATTTTGGCTTAATATACCCGTACAAAAAGTCATACATAATAGTCTTGGATATTTCCAAGATGCTAAAACCTACGTAAATAGGCTTATTATATGTGACTTTTTGTTTTTTCATCTGGATAGCTACCAGGTTTTCGCCGAAAATCGTGCGGTCTTTAAAATGAGGTTTCGAGATTAACGCTTCGGCTCCCAACCTTCTACCAATATTTTCCCAATGAGAAACAAGTTTAACATCTACCCGTTTCTCCACATTTTCCATCGTTTTACCAAACACAGCGTTGTTCATAAGTTTGAAGAAATCCTTTTCAAACTTATTTTTCGCTTTATTACGCATCGCTGTGTTTAGGTCAATGTATTTCTTTAACCATGGTGATTGATCAAAAGATATAACGCGATGAATTTTTGTGAGCTTAAGCCCATAATCTAAAGCCTGACGCAAATTTTGATAATGAATAATATATTTTTCTTTTTTAAGAAAGTTGGGTATTAATTTTGTAATGTCTTGGAATTTTGATTCTGGTGGGGCTATGGATTCTGGACAAAAGGGTAGTTCGTTGTGTAAGTAATGCAACTGTTCGGGATATTCTAAATCTACCTCTAATATGTAGCCAGTTTTAGAATCATTCGCGACATTCATGTAATCTAAACTTTGAATTTCGGTCTCATCCAACCACTTAAAATTCCCCGTTGGTAAATATTGTGACATGGCTGCACCATATAGGTTGGTGGCGTCCAAATACGTGATGTAGGAAGTAGGTTTGGAAGCGTCATAATGAGGTATAAATTGATTGTTCGCAAAAGCTTTTCTAACGCTACACTGACTGACCCCACCACGAATACCGTGTTTAAAGAAGTGTACCATGTCTAGATCTGTCAGTAATTCTAGGTTAATTGATGTGACCTTGAGTGCGGCGTCCATCGAAAGGGATGGCGCCGTGAAATACTGCGCAGGGTCTAGACTGTAAGTGTTAAGGCACACGTCTCTAAAACTTTCAAACACATCTGTTAATAATAAAACGTCGGACTTTAAATAAATATCTGAATATTCGCCTAAAGTTTTGCATTCAAATAAATTCCACACATCCCAAGCACGCTTGTAATCCTCTGTACTAATGTCTTCTTTTTTCAGCTGGTTGTAAAAGTCTTTATGTGATGGAAGCTTAGTATCGTTCAATTTTGCGAAACTATCCACGTAATTATATGGGAAGACACCCTTCTGTCGAATAAGCTGAAACTTATTTTCTTCCGCGAAATATTTCCTAACTTCTCGACATTGTTCTGGTTTTAAATTTTGACTAAGTTTATCTAGACCGCTGGCCATGAAACGAAAACTGTCGAGGAAGCGTAATTTTAAAAATACCTGTCGTTGTTTACCATCCCTGTTCTCGATGTTATCCACCAAAACATGCTTAGTAAATGATATATACTTTTCCTTGTTTTGGGGGATAACATCCAGCTTTTCTTCGTTGGCAGCCAATTCCTTAACAAATAGGTGGGAATCAAAGTTGGACATATTATGGAAAAAGATGGGTATAAATTGTGGGATTTTGTAATTTAGGTTACATACAGAGTGCGCGGCCGCCCGATAGGAGCCATTTGTATGATCATGATCGTGCACGCGATCGTTTAGCGCTACATCAAATGGCTTTTCGCAAATATGACATACCGGAGCATTTTGATGCTCAATCTCTTGTTCCGCAGAAATAGGTATCATGGGTACTACTTCCTTCATAAAGCGATTATAGATTGATTTACAATCAATCTCTAAACGTTTTACGAATTCTTTGTGAGCATCCGGACCCCTATAACTTTGGTAAATCGAATGAGCATCATCAAAGTCGCATTTGATGTAGTAACCAAACGAGTACGGGACATGTTTGTGCGTTCTCAACGTGTATGATGTATCGGGATCCTGCGCATTTTCCTCTGTATCGATAGGTTCAAGGATAGTTTCGAAATCGGCATAAACAACGAAAGGTACTTTTAATTTCTTTTCAAAGTTTGTAAATTTCAAAATATTCTCGGGAATCTCTTCACCATATTTATTTTTTTTCAAATCTGTCGTTGGGACTTTAGCTAAAACGTGCCCGCAATCATGTTCTTGATGGGCCTTTAATTTTTGTTCTGAATAAAAATATGATAAACACCCATCACATAAATACTTGGTAGCATTGTGGTTGGATAATTGTCTTGAGATCAGGCGAGATAAACTTCTTATTAAGCAGTAATGACTATTACCATAATCATCACTGATTACTAACAAATTTACATGTCGCTCCCTATTATGAGACTTTGTAAAGTATAAGGGACCAACGACTTCAATAATATTTTTACCATCTTCGAACCCTTTCTCCAGTCCGTATACGTTGATAGAAATATTATTGAGTCGCTCAAACTTAGTTACATCAGTAAGTTTAATCGGAAATTCCATACCTGTGAAGTCCAGCTCGTTCTCAAAAGGCAAATAGTTCGCGACTCTATTGGCATTTTGAGTCCAATGAACTGGATGTAGGGCAGCTAGGACTGACCACATGAAACATTTTTGATCGGTGTTCTGGATGTTCAAGACAGCTTTCTTTGCTTCAATCTCCTTTGGCAGCGGGATGTAGGAAGATGGCTTTAGAGGTTGGATCTTGTTGATTCCTAATTCTAAGTGGAGAAGCTGCTGAAGCGCCCACCCTGCAACAATAGAGATATCAATTAGCGAGAAATCTTAAACAGTTTGAATTTTTTTTTGCAATAGTTTTACACTTACCACTATCCTTTTCCTGAAATTCGGAATACTTCCGGTCTAGGATGGCGATGAACTGCTCACACAACTCCTCCAAGTCCGTAGCCCCATTCACCATCTGGTACTTGCTGTTGAAGGACTTTACCTCTGACGACTCGCTCGACTGCAGGAGGAAGCGGCCGAAAAGCTCCAGTCCAACCTTAAGCTGCTCATACTTCGCACGGATGTCTCCCACCAACTTGATGAATTTTTGTTTTAGATGTTGGAGATACTGCTTTACGTTGGTGGGATCCTGGCTTGAAGTAAGTCGGTACGTAGCAATTCGGCTCCTGAATGACGTTCTGACTAACTCTACTCCTTCCTCCTCCTGCATCACGCAGCATTTCTCACGATGCCCCAAGGTTCTTAGATGTCCGCTCCATCGGCTCGTAGGAACATCTATTTGGCATGTTGGGCAATGTTGTGCGGATGACGTAGATGGTTCTGAAAATCGGAAATAAATACTTAGTACCTGAGTTCTATAAAGGCAAATTTCTTTGTTAGGCTACAGGAAATTTCAATTTTAGCTACTTACCATCTGTTGAAACGAGTCTTGCTCTTTTCGCCATGGATGTCTGCGTGGTCTTCGCTGGTCTTTTGGGAGCTGGGTGTTTCTCCTTCTGGTGGCGAAGAAGAGCCCCCTCTGACTTGAAAATTCCACTGCAGACGTCGCAGATCTTAACCGCCATGCGGCAATCCCCATGACGCTTGAGGTGGTCCTTCCTGGTGAATGTTCGGCTACAGAATTCACATACGAACATTTTCTATAAAAATAAAATATAGTTAGCAACGATTAATACTTTTTAATTCATAATGTTGCGCAATATTCTTTTTACCCGTATAGAACTATTGGCTTATGTGGTAGACAAACGAGCAAATTATTCTTTTGTAGAAATAATAAAATTGTTTTACATAGTTAAAAGGCAGCTATAATTTTTTACTAATGGGTTGGTGTTGCATGCAGACAGACTTGTAATATTTTTTCTACTATAAGCACAAATTTCTTATTTTGTAGAAATAATAAATCGTTTTACACAGCTAAAAAGACAGCTATAATTTTTTACTAATAGATATGTGTTGCATACAGACAGACTTGTAATATTTTAGCACTACTACTATAAACACAAATTACTAATTTTTGCTAAATCATAATACAACACATTAGATTTCCACCGCAGAATTCCTTCTATCACTAATTTTTATTTGTTTCTTGATATAATACATAGAAATAAATGTACTTACCAAATAATATTACACACACACTTTACAACACAATAAAACAAAGCACGCGTCTATTTTTAACGAACTGACTGTTCTCAAGGAAAGTTTTCGAGCGACTGCTGGATCGCTCGACGGTTTCCCGATTAAGAACACGTCTAAAGCGCGGAAAACACGTCGAAACGTATCTAAACTAATAATAGAATATCTCCGCTTGGTCCGTGTAGTGTGATTGCTGCTGTGTTTCGCTTGCCTTATTTGGCTCGCTTTGCCTAGCAATGCTGTTGCAAACTTTCTGGCGTATTGCCAATAATGCGGTGTGCGAGATTTAAAATATTAGAATATACGAGGTGAAGTATATATTACTACGCAAAGATCATTGACAATGGGCATTGCATAGCAGTGTTTTGGGGCTTTAGCAGTATTCTAAGTGATGGTTAAAACAGTTTAACTAATAGAAAGATTGATTCTTTTCAGCCATTAAGGCGCTGTACTTAATAAGCGACCGCTCACAAACGAGTCGGCCGATTGACTTTGGGTTTTATCCAAACGATTTGTTATGTCACGTTGAACACGTGATGTATGTCAAATATTAATTTTGGCGTTTAACAAGTGACAAATGGCGGCTGACATGTCTTAAATGACTGGCGTCAGTTGACATGCTTTTACGCATGCCTTATAAGGCCATTTTGAACACGTTACGTATATTAAATTTCTACTTGCAAACGTTGGTCCTTCTGGCTGCAAGTCTATATCCCATCAGCACAATATTTTATGTGAAGCCGATAGCCAGGTTGGTTAGAGCGCTGATATTCCAACATCTGCGTCCGGGTTCGAATCCTAGCATGTGCAAAAATAAAGAAAAAAGTTTTTGACGTCATATTCGTGAAATAATAATATTTTAAGGAATAGTACTAAAGTCCGACGCGGTTAGGCCCCAAATAGATAGTGCCCAAGTAGTTGATGCCCAAGTAGTTAAAGCCCCAAGTAGTTAAAGCCCAAAGTAGTTAAGACCCAAAGTAGTTAACGCCCAAGAGTGTGACAGTTGACAGATGACGTATGACAGTTGACGTTTGACGTATGACAGTTGACAGATGGCGTATGACAGGTGACAGATGACGTATGATAGATGACGTATGACAGTTGACAGATGACGTATGACAGATGACAGATGACAGATGACAGGTGACAGATGACAGTTGACAGATGACGTATGACAGATGACAGATGACAGGTGACAGATGACGTATGACAGGTGACAGTTGGCCAAGGTCATGTCTCAAGGTCAAGGTCAAGGTCAATGTCAAGGTCAAATAGCAATCACCCACGTGGGCGATATATGGCGCATGCGCAGTTACTGCATCACCTCCCCCGGGGGACGGAGGATGGTGAACGCACTAACTATAACTACTGAGACAGATTAAGCAACCGCAGGTGAAAATAGAACAATGTAAAAGTAAAGGCGAAGTGTGTAGAAAAGGACTTAAGTTATTGGACAATTTTACATATAGTTACAAATCATAAAACCGCTAACTATGGGAACTAAACTAGGTGGTGGTGGAGTAGGAAGAAAGAAAATCTGCAACAAAATCCAACCACCAGTAGAAAAGCATCTATCTTCGAAATCATCTGAATATGTTTATTGGCATAAACCTACGGAGTTAGTGGATAGATTACGATTATTGAAGGGGTCAAAAGTAGCGGGACATGCCGAACATGATAATGAGATTATGTCAATTATGGAAGATCTTCGAGAGGAAGGAATAATATATCAAGTTTTCCAATTGGTTGCCATCATCAGTGTCTAATAATGCAACCTTATAATGTGGATCCTAGCCAAGAAAAAATTAAAGTCGTAAATGAATTACATAAGACAGACAGAAAAAAATTTTGTTAGAAGACTTACAGTCATAAAAGGATATAGAGACTTGTGGCAAATTGATCTGGCGGAAATGCAGCAATATGCTACTGACAATGATGGTTATCGTTACATTGTTGTATGTATAAACTGTTACTCCAAATTCGTGTACATCAAAGCAGTTAAGAATAAGACTGGTGTTGAAGTTACAAGTGCGATGACAAGCATCATCGAAGCATCATATGCACCAAACAATTTGCAAAGTGATCAAGAAAATGATAATAGCACCTTTCAAGCACTCATGAGAAAATACAGGGTGTTATGAAATTCACTACAAATATTTGAATTGGTGACTCCTGTGGTAGTCTACGGACATACCCAATATTTTTTCCCCTCAAATCGCACTTTTTTTATTATATGTCTGACGTCATAACTTCAAATATTATGAAGAAAAACAAATGATCCAGCCAGGGCGTTGTCAGACTCAAATATTATCATGAAATCTCATTTTGTTATCAATGTTAGTGAAAACCGAAAATAATCCAATTTTTAATTCCACAGATAAATTTTACCAAAAATGTCTATTTTAATCTAACAGCAATTTACTTAATATGGGAAAATATTATGCACTCGTGAAATTAGGTTGATATTATAAGCAGAATAAAATAGGCAATGTTATACGGTAACACAAACAATTATGACTTACCTGTTACGTTAATAATGAGATGAGAATTATTCCTACTATCTTAAACTGTAGAAATTAAAATGTATCCCACTAATTTTAACACATTTACAGACGGTAGTCGCAAATATGGTTTCACATAATTTTACTATCACACTAATTGAACACAACTACACAGTATTATAAAATTTTAGCCAAATTCTTTGATTACAGAAGGAAATTTGGTAAAAAAATATTCTATTTAAATATATAATAATATTAGATATTTTTCGACGGTGAGATATTATGTAGCCGCCGAAGCCACGCTGAAGGGTTGTTGACCCCATTCCGCAGAGTAAGCGTCTACCTGAATCGTACGTCAGTTGCAGCTGTTTAATCCAAACCGAAGATGCATTTTGACGAGTTTAATAATACCGTGTACATTATTCTTATGTTGTGAAAAAGTTAAAGCTGTTAAATATTATCAGAAGTTAAAGCTATTTAATATTAACAAAATACCGTTCGCGGTTGTTTATTTTAAATTAGTAAAACAAACAGTTAAATTGTTTACACCTATTTGTTGGTTTAAACAGCTGTTTTCTAGAGTGTTTTATTAAATTTGTGTTATAGGTAGTATTTTAACTTTTTGAGATTACTATCAAATATAAAGTCTTTTTACCAAAACTATATTGAAGAGACAGAAATACATTTTGTTTACATTTCACCGGTGTTAATAAAGTGCACAAACGATTCGTTATCGTTTCGACCGGAGGTCTGGCAAGTTATAAAATTTGTATTTTTTGAAAATTCGAGGGGTCGTATATTGCTCAAGACCCGAAATATTGTTAAAAGACCTGGCAACACAGCAACCTAGCCGACTGTTCTTTATATTATGGCCATGTGTTTTATTACCAGTGGTGTGCAGTGATTAAACAAATTTTGTTGAGGGGCGATACCTGGCTTACTATCGCGAAGCGCCATTTACGACTATTTTTCCCAATCTGAATTGAAGTCAGGATTTACTGGTTTCAATATATGCAGTGAATTTCATAACACCCTGTATAATATAATCCATTATTCCATATATAGCACGAAAAAAGCGGCAATTGTTGAGCGTGTTATAAGAACTTTGAAAAATAAGTTATATAAACAATTCTCGGCTTCTTCATATAGATGGTTACAAATATTACCAGCTATAACGAAAACCCATAATAACACTAAGCCCAGCACCGTTGGAATGTAGTCCAACAGTGTGAAAGAGGATAACAGTGGGGTACCGTGTAGCATGCGGTTGAATTTGATAATTTTTTTCCTTACGGCAGGTAATTTTGGCATCATCATCGGCAAACATTTTTTGAAAAAGTGGTACTTGCACATTACTACGTTTGGAATTTATCTGCGAACCAAGCTAATGAACTGCCATAAGGACATATTCTTTGGTAGTAACATCATTATCATTTATCGGTTGGGCAACATTCCTTAATGATTTTCCCTCTATATCAAAATGTCCATCTGACGTAAGATTAAATCTGATTCCGGACAATCCTCGCGATACTATGTTACAAACAAGAGTTTTGTGTCGACCAAATTTATCAATTGTGTTGTTAACACGGCCCATTTTAAAGTAAAACTAATTTACTCTTTGTATGTTCAGGCTATATAGAAATAACCTAACTAATAAAAATTAATTTATACAATAACCATGAAGCAGGTAAGATTTAATGAAGAAAGAAATACGATCGTCTGTTTGGTGTTTTGCATATAGACAAGCCCGACAAAGTAACTTTCAAGAACTAATGCTCGATAGATACCGTTTTCAAAGAAGAATTGGAAAAATGGAAGTGATCCTAGCAACGTTTTTAGAACGAAGCCACAGGAATAATATGTATCAAGTGCGATTTGTTAATTCAAATGTATTTTAAATAATAAACATATTTAGTACAAAAAGATTTTTATTATTTCATAAACAAGGTAAAAAGAAATGAAATTACATTTATGTACTATATCCAAATTGTATAAGTTCCTTCTCCTTAAACATATGGCTCGAAAACCCTGTTCTGCAGCATAATCTTCATCATCGGTACTTATTTCGCGCATATACTCTTCATCAGAAGAGTCGAATGGGGCATCCGGTAGCGAGGTTCTACCTGGTGACCACTCAGACGGTAACGACGACGGTGATGATGAACCATCTCCGTTGACTTCTTCTTCTGCTGTAAAAGAGTTTTAATTTTGCTGTCGCTGCTGCTGCTCTCACAAATCTCGTCCTCCGCTTAAGATGATAGGGGTTTGAGCGAGTTGGCCGACATGCGATGACAACCACAGGTCAACATTTGATCCACGCTGGAACATCAGATACTAAGTAGGTCTCTATAGGTTTGTGGGATCGCTGATCACGATTCCAGGGTTCGTGTGACCCCATCACGTCAGGATCAAGGTCAGCTGAAGGTCAAACATCTTAAATCGAGAGATATCATATTTTCGATCCCGGATTCTGAAAGAACGGAAAAGTTTACGTTCGGATATGGTTTTATCTTTTCGTCAAAGTGACGCCTGCAGGTCATTTGGAGGTCATTTGAAGGTTAAATCCTTCATTTAAAGCTTTTGTTTTTCAAAATTTCTTTAACTCTAATATAAACAATTTACTCTTGGTCATCATTAGTCAGGTTTGAAACGCTTACGTTTACTTCCGAAAAATGATCTCCTAGCAGCTTTCCTCTTATGTGACACGTTTGAACAGAGACACACACGTGTCACATACGAGGAAAGCTGCTCGGAGATCATTTTTCGAATGTAAACGTAAGCGTTTCAAGCCTGACTAATGATGACCAAGAGTAAATTGTTTATATTAGAGTTAAACAAATTTTGAAAAACAAGCTGTAAATGAAGGATTTAACCTTCAAAGAACCTCCAAATGACCTGCAGGCGTCACTTTTACGAAACGATAAAACCATATCCGCACCTAAAATTTTCCGTTCTTTCAGAATCCGAGGTCGAAAATATGATATCTCTCGATTTACGATGTTTGACCTTCAGTTGACCTTGATCCTGACGTGATGGGGTCACACGGACCCCGGAGTCGTGATCAGAGACCCCGAAAACATTAAGAGCAAATGTTTGAGGCACATTTCTCGCCATAGTAGCGACCTAATGGTCCAAAACAAGGATTTAACCTTCAAATGACCTCCAAATGACCTGCAGGCGTCACTTTTACCAAACGATAAAACCATATCCGAACGTAAAATTTTCCCTTCTTTCAGAATCCGGGGTCGAAAATATGCTATCTCTCGATTTAAGATGCTTGACCTTCAGTTGACCTTCAGAGTCCCCGAAAACATTAAGAGGAACTGTCTGAGACACATTTCTCGCCATAGTAGCGACCTAATGGTCCAAAACAAGGATTTAACCTTCAAATGCCTCCAAATGACCTGCAGGCGTCACTTTTACGAAAAGATAAAACCATATCCGAACGTAAAATTTTCCGTTCTTTCAGAATCCGGGGTCGAAAATATGATATCTCTCGATTTACGATGTTTGACCTTCAGTTGACCTTGATCCTGACGTGATGGGGTCACACGGACCCCGGAGTCGTGATCAGAGACCCCGAAAACATTAAGAGCAAATGTTTGAGACACATTTCTCGCCATAGTAGCGACCTAATGGTCCAAAACAAGGATTTAACCTTCAAATGACCTCCAAATGACCCGCAGGCGTCACTTTTACCAAACGATAAAACCATATCCGAACGTAAAATTTTCCCTTCTTTCAGAATCCGGGGTCGAAAATATGCTATCTCTCGATTTAAGATGCTTGACCTTCAGTTGACCTTCAGAGTCCCCGAAAACATTAAGAGGAACTATCTGAGACACATTTCTCGCCATAGTAGCGACCTAATGGTCCAAAACAAGGATTTAACCTTCAAATGCCTCCAAATGACCTGCAGGCGTCACTTTTACGAAAAGATAAAACCATATCCGAACGTAAAATTTTCCGTTCTTTCAGAATCCGGGGTCGAAAATATGATATCTCTCGATTTACGATGTTTGACCTTCAGTTGACCTTGATCCTGACGTGATGGGGTCACACGGGCCCTGGAATCGTGATCAGAGACCCCGAAAACATGTAGAGCAACTGTTTGAGACACATTTCTCGCCATAGTAGCGACCTAATAGTCCAAAAAAAGGATTTAACCTTCAAATGCCTCCAAATGACCTGCAGGCGTCACTTTTACGAAAAGATAAAACCGTATCCGAACATAAAATTTTCCGTTCTTTCAGAATCCGGGGTCAAAAATATGATACCTCTCGATTTGCGATGTTTGACCTTCAGTTGCCCTTGATCCTGACGTGATGGAGTCACACGGACCCTGGAATTGTGATTAGCGATCCAACAAACCTATAGAGACCTACTTAGTATCTAATATTCCAGCGTGGATCAAATGTTGACCTGTGAATTGTTCTTCCTGCTTCTTTCTGTGCTCATTTTGACACCATTTACAGAAACTTATTTGTCCCACGAGCAATTCCCAATGTTCACAATTGGCACACATCTGACGATCGTTTACAGAGAACGGATGTACAACTACAATTTGACGTTCACTTTTGGATTGCATTTTTAGGAAATAAATTACTATTTAGTGTTCTGGAAGTACTGTATACAGACTAATACAAGAAATTTTTGTGCCTCTATTTGTATCTGTTAGATGACCTTCAAACCCCCTCCACTCGTATATTCGATGTAAAATCAAGGTTGCCATACACAGAATAGACTTTTTCTTTCTCTACATGCGCATAATACTTCCATTACTCAGACGCTGAATAGCTTTTTTCTTGATTAAATAATTTTGAAGCAATTTCCTTAAGTTTTTTTTTGTAACAAATTGCAAAAAATCTTCATTCACCTTTTCAGCAAGTTTTTTATTCATTTCATTAAGTTCTTTTGTAACATATTGCAAAACATCCTTATTCATTATTTCATAATTTTTTTTATTTTCACGCCTTTTTTCAAGAGCATATCCCAGATTAGCAGCATCGCCAAGATTCTTTGGCGGTATCACATTAGTTAGAGATTTCCCTTCTATATCATATTGACCATGATCGGTCAATCTAAATCCAAGTCCTGGTTGTCCACGAAGGACAATTTGATTTTGGCCATTAAATTTTTGACGCCCAAACTTATAAACTGTGTTGTTAACACGACCCATTTTTAATTTAAACTAAAGTGATTTAAATAAAAAGTTAAACAACAATTTAGGTACATAATCATTTATTTAACATCTCATGTTATTACATTATACAATTAATTAGAAATTTTTTTCATCTTCTTGAACACAACCCATTTTGTCATCGCTAACAGTAGCCAACGCTTTACTATCAACTTCATTGGTGTTGCTTCTTTCAAAGTCATCAACAGGGGTGGGATCATTTGCGGGAGCCAAACCATATTTTGTAGCTAATTCATTAGGTAAATGAGGCACTTCGAATAGATAGCTTCCCAATTCTTCATTTATCATTCCAGCACAAAATTCGTCCAGATCAATGGTCCCATATAGGTATTTCTCGCACATATGTGCTCCAGCCGTGAAATTTAAAACGTCTTTTATGTTCTTCCTATACCGACTTTCACTAAAATCCACATCGGATTTGCCATAATTTGCAAAGTGTAGTATATCTTCAGCCAGCTCTCTTAATTTACATGATAACCAATTACCGTACATATCTCGATTTTCAATGACAGTAGGGCAGTCACACATCTTAAATAGAAAATAATGGGAATGGGAGTATGTGGTGTGTGAGCTTTTCGATATATACCTAACAAGGACTATTTTATCACATTTCTAATCAACATTAAAATAGCCTAACCGAAGATATATTACAAACAACCAACATTTATTAATGCTCCGGTTGGGTATGCTTGGGTAAGTATTACAGCCAGAGAATACATGTGAGGTTTGCCCCAAATAAGTTAAGGTGTACTAATCACCAGCCCTATTCATCATTTCAGTAGTATCCTCTATCAGAATTTCAGCTACACGCGATGGTAAAAATGTTTCAAATGTTACATTATGTGTTGTATCAAACAACGTGACGACAATAGCTTTTCCAAAACGTGCGTTCACAAAAAAAATTATCATATAAGTTTAGCCCACCGTTAATGTAGAGAATTTTCTACGTTCCAGAAATTCAACATCTTGGTTTATCATATTGTTAATTTCGGCTAATGTCTGTTTTGAAATGCTCATGATTTAAAAGTTGATAAAAACAATTATTGTCAAGTACCTTTATTAAACACTTGTAGAACACACCACAAACACAATATTTTTATATATCAAGGCAACAATTAACGCAAACGATCTATGTGTGACTATGAAAGCTACTTCCGAATTGAGCCATATTTATAAGAAAGTCAGTCAAGTATTTATTTAAAGTGGAAGGAATACATCCGGCGACCTCGAAAAAATACATCACAAATGTAACCTTAAAATAAGCGCCGTACACCTGGTCATCACCAAACAAAGAAAGAGCTGCCCGCGTTCAAGGCCAAGTTCTTGGTCATGACCTTGGAATAACACTACGCATATCAAGGTTAAATAATAATAGCACACCTGCGCGAGCAAGGTCGACCCTACTGCGCATGCGGTGACTCACGACCGGGCTTCGTTATCTACTGACCCTTAGCACTAATTCAAGCCCAAACGTTTACAGAGAAACGTCCACTTCTATTAGTTTTGTGAGTATATCTCTCATCATATCGCCCAGCAGATGACTTAAAAACACGGAATCTCCCATTATTACAGGACTGAAATGCTTTTTCGTCTGAAAATACCACTGTTTTCCCCAAATTATTATTCGGGTTGAGCTATTCATGGGCAAAATCTAACCTGATTTGTTTGTTTCTGTCAGTTAAAAATATTTTATTAGCAGCACATCGATTCCTTGTATCAGAATTGCGAATTCTCCTACGAGCCCCCGGGAAATTGGTCTCTTCTTTGGCCTTTATGGCGATTTCAAAGGGGCGATCTCTTAAAAAAACAACTAATTCTCTATCTTGATCTTGCGTCGAAAGTTTGAGGCGACCAGAACCTGCTTTTCTGTTTCTGATTATAGCTGCATGCTCTGCAACTTTTTGCTTTGCCAACAGCACGGTATTTTTGTCGACTTCTACTTCTTCTGCTATGTTTCGTAAGGTGCGTTTAGACTTGAGCACACACGCACTGATCCACCGCGAATGCTCCAGTGTAAACGGCTATACGCGAACGCTCACTCTGTGTGTGGCTATGCACGAATGACCGCGAATGCGATCCGGCTGGTGTCGGTCTCGGGTACATGCTCAAAAAGAATTAATGGGTTCGCGAATGCTCAGTTTGAACGAGAATAAAGTCATGCGAGGGTGCGTTTAGACTTGAGCGTTCACCTGTGTAGGATTACAATTTCTTTAGTCATGGAGTGGAATAATGATACAGTTTTACTGCTTTTACAACAATATGAAAATGTGCCCATTTTATGGAATGTTAAGCACCCAGAATATTATTCAAAAACGAAAAAAAAAATTATGCATGGCAAGAACTGATAAATAAATTAAATATTGAGAATTTAGACAGTGGGGAAGCACAAAAAAAATAAAAAGCCTTATGGGATCATTTCGACGGGAAATGAGCAAAATTAAAGCAAGCATGGGAACTGGAAAAGGTATGTTAGATTTACAAAAATGTGTCGCCGCTGCGATATTGACGTTCATGGTTAATACACTGCGAACAACTGGATCAGCCCATGCGTCAGAAACTAAATGTTCATTTAAACACTTCTCGCGAGCGCGAACGAATGCCGTGCGTGTATGCTCAGTGCGTGCACGCTCAAGTCTAAAGGCACCTTTACACCGTCTCACAATCGACTGTAGATAATTGATTTTTGCTGGGGGGTTAACTGAAGCATATTGAGGAAGTAAATGTAAAGTCAATTATTTAAATAAATCAAACTGACAACGGTCACTCATGGAGGTATCATTACCTGTATGAGGTTCGACCGAAGGTAATACGTAATAGTCTAGGAGGTCAGAGTAAATTTCAGCAAATTTTGTTGTCCAAGTTTTTTTTGGACGCAATGGTACATATTAACCAAACGAATTCGTGTGCAACTATTTGTTCGCTGTATGTGTACGCACCTTAAAATGAGCGCAGCCAAAAGTTATCGACGCTTGCGACGCTTGAAGTCATAGTGTAGACAGACTCTACCCAGCAGTTTCGAACTCGATTATGTGGCAGCCATATTGTCGTCTTGAAACGACATCGCTAACGCTGTAGTTACCGGTGTTTTGTGAGGTTAGGAATCAAGTTGTTTGCATATTGTTCGATCAGCAGGGCCCCGGCTCGGTGAATGACGGCATAGAGGTGATGGTTTAAACTATTGCTTTTCTGTTTAAGATTACACCTAGTGATACTCACTAGAGTATAATCTATTTGCAGAGTGAATATTTTCACTCTGCAAGGAAATATATCTAAATTAACGAACCGAATAACCAAATATTGTCCTAATGCAGAGCTTATAAAAAATAAAAAGGACCAGTAAAAGCTCCTTTACTTTCCTTTTATGCATACGTGGCCATTTTCTTGTTTATAAATTGGATTAAAATTATTCAAAAAATATTTGAGATGGAAATACATTTTTTACTAAATAGTTTTAAATAACATCAAAAAGTATATTTGTTGTAAAATGCGCGTAAGAGATGAACACAGGGTTTATTTGTTTATCTTCGCTCAAGCTCATCTAGAAATAATAAGACCTAAATACAACCAAAGATGCCAGAAGGGCCGTGGATGACACATGAAAAAGGTGAACTTTTGCATATAAATATAACTAAAATTCTGTCCAAAACTTCTAGTTATAAAATTTAAAATCCCTAGAATTTGGGCAAATATTTTAGGCACTTTGGCGAGTTCTGAAGATATCTGATTATTAGGTTACAACTAAACAGAGTTGCAAATTTGGCGATAGTAGATTATGAGAACCACGGATAAAAAAATATAGACACACGTCGGTAAGGGACGGGTTGTCGTGCAACAGATGCGTGGTAAAAATGCCAAATATTTAAAATGTAGCAGTTTGCTTTAAAATATTAAAAAGAAACAATGTAAATGATGAGTTAGATAGCATTATATTTCAATATTTCAACAAAATTAGGCGTGGCTGATGCCAAAATTGCTTAGTTGCACTAGTGCTTAAAATAACTTTCTCGAATTTTAATGTAATCCATTTATTTTCTTCCGTATGAATTATGGTTATATTGATCTAAGTATTTATTGATTTTAGGATATGCTCTATATTTATGTATGTGTATTAAATTGTATTACACTTTTATTAAACTGATAACAACTAAACGTTTAAAATTGTCATTTATATTGAATCAGTAGGTACAATAAAATTTAAAAAATATATAAACGCAAGACACATAATAAATCATTAGTACATTTTGTTGCCCATGAATTTGGCCACGTTTTATTGTTTAGTGACGGAAACCAACTAAACCAACCAAACTATTTTGTTTTCAAGTATAGCAACATTAGATTTCATCTAAAATCATAATGGATAGACATTGTCTGAATGTGGAACCAAATATTGTCCTAATGCAGAGCTTATAAAAAATAAAAAGGACCAGTAAAAGCTCCTTACTTTCCTTTTATGCATACGTGGCCATTTTCTTGTTTATAAATTGGATTAAAATTATTCAAAAAATATTTGAGATGGAAATACATTTTTTACTAAATAGTTTTAAATAACATCAAAAAGTATATTTGTTGTAAAATGCGCGTAAGAGATGAACACAGGGTTTATTTGTTTATCTTCGCTCAAGCTCATCTAGAAATAATAAGACCTAAATACAACCAAAGATGCCAGAAGGGCCGTGGATGACACATGAAAAAGGTGAACTTTTGCATATAAATATAACTAAAATTCTGTCCAAAACTTCTAGTTATAAAATTTAAAATCCCTAGAATTTGGGCAAATATTTTAGGCACTTTGGCGAGTTCTGAAGATATCTGATTATTAGGCTACAACTAAACAGAGTTGCAAATTTGGCGATAGTAGATTATGAGAACCACGGATAAAAAAATATAGACACACGTCGGTAAGGGACGGGTTGTCGTGCAACAGATGCGTGGTAAAAATGCCAAATATTTAAAATGTAGCAGTTTGCTTTAAAATATTAAAAGGAAACAATGTAAATGATGAGTTAGATAGCATTATATTTCAATATTTCAACAAAATTAGGCGTGGCTGATGCCAAAATTGCTTAGTTGCACTAGTGCTTAAAATAACTTTCTCGAATTTTAATGTAATCCATTTATTTTCTTCCGTATGAATTATGGTTATATTGATCTAAGTATTTATTGATTTTAGGATTTGCTCTATATTTATGTATGTGTATTAAATTGTATTACACTTTTATTAAACTGATAACAACTAAACGTTTAAAATTTTCATTTATATTGAATCAGTAGGTACAATTTAAAAAATATATAAACGCAAGACACATAATAAATCATTAGTACATTTTGTTGCCCATGAATTTGGCCACGTTTTATTGTTTAGTGACGGAAAGCAACTAAACCAACCAAACTATTTTGTTTTCAAGTATAGCAACATTAGATTTCATCTAAAATCATAATGGATAGACATTGTCTGAATGTGGAACCTTCATGCATAGTTTATGACAATGCCTCTTGACGTATTTTAAAAATAATTTAAAGCAACACGAAAATTATAATAAAATTCCAAACAATGTGTCCTATTACGTGTATGTTTCATATATCTAATAAGTTTTGAAATAATTTATGCAAGTTGATAAGTTTTCTTTTATTTATTATTTTTGAACCTAAATATAACTATAACTAATATCACAACGTTAACAGGAACATTCCATATTGCAATTAAGAAATCCGCATCGATACTATAACTACTTAACCGCGGTAATCCCCTTCCTTCAAAGCTAATTATTTTAAAACTACTTATCCATTTTGAATTTGATCCCGTAGTATATGTACTGTTATAATTATATTATTTTAAATTGAATAATTTATAGGCAAACATCTTTGCTATTGGTAAAGGTAGAGACACCAACTTTCAGGTGTATCTTATAGGTCAATAAAACTACTTTTTCATGTAGTTTCACTTTTTAAAACTTTAATATGACTAAAATAAGCTGTGGTCTTCATAACTACTAAATCTTACCTCAGAACGTTAGGCAGCACTATTACATCACACTTGGGTTTAACAAGAGGACAGTGACTTTCTTATTTCTTAATAAACAACTACTGATTATCTGAAACAAAAGAAATTAAATAAGACTGAAAAACACAAATATATTTTTATATAATTAGTAATGTGACCAAAGTTTGCTTAGATTAAGTTCCTAATTTGATAGTATATTTCAAGATAAGCATTTAATAAGCATTCAAATCCCTTGTTTAACCCTTCAGTGCTCGCGTGGGATACGTACGTATCCCACTTGCATTAAAAACACGCTTGCGCGGTTACACGAAGTACTCCATAGACATGCCTTTAGGTAATCCTCCAAAATGGTGTTCTTGTAGTTGCCGTTAATTGTGGTTGTACTTTTTTAATTAGAAGTTGTTTTTGGCGTCGTTATTTGTCTTTGGGATACAAGTGTATTCCAAGCTACCGTTGAAGTAACCGTTATTTTCAGTCATTGTTGGTAAGTTGGGCGCGATTTTTTACGCTCTTTAGCATTGGATCTAATGAGGCGGCAAATTAGTAGGGGATAATTATTATACATCCAAAGTATTCCAAAACAGCTAAGCGAAAAATGTCGACTAATTCTTGACATGGAATAGCCTCAAAGTTCCACTGAAACAAAATATGAGGAACCAGATAGGAAGAAACTCAAAAAGGGAAATTGTCGATGTAACATATGTCCTCAAAAAGGGACAAAATGGCTAGAAATTACTCCGCTGCATGTAACAATAGGGTTTGTAACGAGCATCAGAAGAATTTGCCAATTCTTTGTATTAAATGTGGAGAGACCGATGATATATAAAAATCTCATCTTCTGTAATGTATTTTTTTAACCTCTTATTTTCATTTTCTATAATAAATATATTTCTTAAACATTTCTGTTTGTTTCTCTGTGTACCGCCAATTAATTTGTCAAGTTTGGTCATTAAATTACTTGGGATGCAAGTGTATCCCACGCGACTGTTCGTGTAACAAATCACCGCGCGAGTAATCGAGGGTTAAATGTGATAGAGAGTATAGGGTTACTAAAGGATTTGTCCAACTCTTATTAGCTAAATTGGATTTTTCAGGGATATTGGTTCGAAGGCTGGTTTCGCAAGGTTTCGGTTCCGCAACAGTGGTATAATGGTTAATTTCTTTCTCTTTGATAGAATTATTTCACCTTTCCATATCACTCCCTTATTCCTTAAACATTCCTGAATTGCTGCTTAATTTGTGGAATTTTTTGATTCAATAAAATTTTAGACCTTAAAACACTTCTTTACTTTTATAGTTTTCAGTCATATTTTGAATCCTGGTTGCGTTTTGCTTTCTATATTAGTTTTCATTTGGTAAACGAAATTGGGAAATCTAATAATTAAATACATCGACATTTAAGAGTTTATTCTAAGATTTTATTTATTTTCGAAATTGGAACAGCTGTAAATTTAGAGTTATAATTATTATATCCCACCGATTAACAGTTTCATCGCTTTTCTTTTACAAGCTTTCGACAACGTTTGCTTTATTCTTTTAGTAGCTTTTGTGGTTTTGTAGTCTTCCAATCAAAAGTGTTCATTTTAGAGCAGCGTGCTCGATTGAGGAGTTTAATTCAAGTTGCTATAAATCAGGCGGGGCCCGTGAAATTTTAAAGTTTTGTATATCTCTGTTGCTACTCACGGGACCTATGCCAAGTTCAGGGGTTTTGATACTGAGTCTACTGGGAATGTTTCGGTAAAGAAAACATATTTTGTTATTTGCGAAAAAAAGTTGAATTTTGCCCTGGCACACCCTGGGAAGAAATGCACACGTTTAGGTATTTTATTTATTATTTTTTTTAGACGAATTTTACATCATTTTGTCGAAATTTTTGAAATTTCAAGAGAAAAAATGTATTAGTAGAAAGTTATAGTTATTTGAATTTTTTTAAATTATATTTTAGGTTTAAAAAAATTCAGTTGCGACTATAACTTTCTACTAACACATTATTTTCTCCTAAACCTTAAAAATTTCTGACAAAATGATGTAAAATTTGTTTAGAACAAATAATAAATAAAATACCTAAACGGGTTCATTTCTTTCCCAGGTTGTGGCAGGGCAAAATTCAACTTTTTTTCCCAGATTACAATTTTTTTTCTTTACCTGAACATTTCTAGTAGGCTCACTGTCAAAACCACTGAATTTGGCATGGGTCCCGTAAGTAGCAACAGAGATATACAACTTTAAATTTTCACCAGCCGCCACTGCTGTAAATTGTAATCTCAGTATTTTAGTTTCTCGAACTCTATGAGTGGTTTGCTTTCTAAAATACACATTCTTGGAAATAACTTGCTAATAACATCCAAAATTTGTTTTTTTTCTTAGTTAAAACGGACTCAACCAAACTTTTAGTCGCAGGAATTAGGTTGTTTTAAAAATGTTTAGCCAGTTAATCACATAGGTGACGGGAACTTGCAAATTTTAGTAATAAGAACTAATTTTCTAATACAGGGTTCTTACATATATGAATTATTTTTATTTCTTGTGCTATACAGAAACATTATTGCAATAAATACCTCGTTTGATATAAGTTATACAAGATATAAGATAACATTACGCGTAGGTACTTATCAGAATAATCATACTATGTTAATAGATTTTGCAAGCCGTTCGATATACTCAGAAAAAAGCAAATATTTTTCCGAGTGCAACAAGGTACCACGACACAAGACAATTAGGCACGAAGTATTTTATAATGAAAATTCTAAAAAATTCCGAAGTATATAATATTAAATGATTAATTTCATAACATACTTTTCGTTGAGTCGAGTTTTTAAGCTTGTAATAGTACTTATGGACCCGTGTACTAATTTTTTACTATTTGAAACATATCGAATAGCGATCGTCTTTCTAATAAATTTTTATATTAAAAACTACAAAATCAATTAGAATTAAACGAGGAAGATGCCCTACTTTTAATTACATTGTATTATCTGATCTTTATTTTCTGAAGTCGCAACCTAATGACAAACAACTCACCTGATGCAACGTGTAACCATGCGAATGCAAAAGTCGCTACCCCAAAGTTGGACGTTCCGCGATTTGCTGTACACTCGTGCCGAATGATCATTGATCAGTCACTTAAAGAAGCAATGTTGCCATTTACTTGAGGCAGCTATGAAATAGGGTTGCAAAAGTTAAAAATTAGTGTAGACAACTAAAAAACGTAGTGCAACAGAAAATCTATGGGCGATGAGAGGTCTTTTAAAATCTGTTGTCACAATTTTTTCTAAGATATTGCAAGTTTGCAGGCTCGTTTTTTAATTATTAAACAGGTTATATATCTAAAAACGTTGAGGCTGACGAATATATTTGGATTTCTACTACTAATATAAAAACAGCTGCCACCTATCTGAACTATAGGGGGGTTCCAGCCTCCTATAAACAGAAGCGGTAAGGTGGTAAATTTTACGGAATGCTAGGCCAGCCGCAAGTCGGGAGTGGTCGTGCGGTTCAAGTACAATAAACCGTAAAATATCTGGGCGCCAGTAACCTAAGAAAATACCCGATTCCGTCAGAGATTTAGTACCCGGTTACAAGGTACCTAAAGCTTACCAAATGTAGCAAAGTTCTTCATGTATTAGCCAAAAAAAAAATGCAGACATACTTTAGTTTAAATTGAATATTTAATTTGTTGCTTTAAGTTATAGGGCACATATGTACATCGCAAAAATATATAATTAGAACCAATAAAATCAATACAACTGTGACGAATTCCGATCGATAGGGAACCTTCGCAATATTATTGCCAATAAAGGTAAAGTTGTCCCTTATCCATCGCTTAATATTATATTCAATATAAAAAAAGAATAATCAGTAGTACCATTCGTGATCACGGCCGGTTTACATAGTACCTCAGTACCAATAATTAGAAATTACCAACATAGTTAGGCATGTACCCAAAATAAGCTAAATAATAAACTTAAATATGCCGCAGAACCCAAATGTCTTTTCCCTGTTTTTTTTTCTTTTTTTTAAATACCCATTAATTACTTTACTTTACACTATTATCGAATAATACACCTGACACAATCTAATAATATTACTCTTACCGAATTATGTAAATAAATAAATATTTAATTCGAACAATACACCCCTGTCTTTATATTTTAATTAGCACATTTTTGGCTTGGATAGTTAACTGCATTAATAAATTTTTGGGGAGCGCCACAATATACATTCGGGACAGTACAGACGGAAGTTACTTGGGTGCCTGGGATGTGTTCATCAGGCACAACAAAAGAAGGTAATATTTCCTCCGATGGTAGCAGCTACGGGAAGAACCAACAGCACACCACAGTCGACACCAAACACCATAGGAAGAAGGAGTGGGACTGTTACCAAAGATGAACCCCCACCAAGGTGGAACGCCTTTACAAGGTGAACTTCTGGAGAAAATAACCCCGGGAAAAAACCCTAAAATGTGCGAAAAACGGTTTTACAAATTATAGAAGAGAGGTTTTAGTTTTCTTGCTCTCTTTTTGTTTTGTTTTTATTATCATATTATTATTGTTATCATTATTATTATTATTATTATTATTATTTTCAGATAAATATTTGGTTATTCAATTTAAAAATAATCACTAGCACATTTAACCAAAACAATTACACATATTTTTTTCTCTTCATACTGACACACTATCTTGTGTGGTTATCGAGTGGTTGGTATATGTGAAGCTGGAGGGTTAAAATTCACTGAAGTAGAGGGAGGTTTTAGAAGTAGATGGTGGTTGGTTTTCCCATCTAAAAGAAAATTAATCCATCTAAGCAATTTTGCGCGCATTTCGCATGAAATAACGGGAAAACTATGAATACATTAAACAAAGAAAAAAACGTAACGACTTACTTGACTTCCACGCCGTTGACTTGGAAAATCTGCTCTTGGATCCAGCATTTCAAGCTGAGTAGTGCGTAAAACGACAAAACGAACCGAAACTCACACTACACTAATACTTTCTAGGCAATTTAACCCTTAAAACTGAAGGAGGCAAGAAAAATACCAATAGTTCCAGAAAGTAGCAGCAGCTCTCCTATCTCGAACGCGGTCAAGGAGAAAAATGGCCGATACACCGTTCCCTTCATACGGTAGTACCTAGCAAGGTACAAATGCAATAGCGGGAAAATAATCTAATTGTGAATCACCAAAGAAGACCCATCGAGTAAAATTGAATCCACCAAAACATGCAGCATCCCCAAAAATAAACGTTTACATCAATATTTTCTTGAATGTCCCTATAAATAGCCGTCAATTAATTTTTTAAATTAACGATATTTTCAAATAAATGTCAAACATTACGGTAGCCATCCATCATACCGACAGTAATATTGGAGGGGATAACAATTTTAGTATTCGCCTTTGGAATGAACGAAGTCATTGAACCGATCCTAGCCAGCCGTACTGAAAACTTAAACGCAGCCAAAAGAAACGTTTAACAAAATCATGTCGATTCTTGGAATTGATCATCTATTGATTTTTCAGGCGTCGCGTCGTCGCGGTACTAAATCTGCCGGCGCAGGATCTGGTCGTACGAACTGCAGTATTCCTGTACTACCCAAGGCAGGAGTTTGCTTAGCCGGGCAATTTCAATACGATGGCGTGCTCTCCATATACGTGAAATGGCAGGACCGTAATGAATGCAAGAAATTCTTATTTAATTTTTAATACCCCAAAACTGCTAATCGTACAAATACGTCTAATCAAAAGCGTATAAAAAAATATATTATCCTAATACATGTACCAATATGCAATATATACAATATATACAGTAAATAACTCCGGGCAAATTTGGACCGTTACAAATTCCCCCCTGCTTAGAAAAGATTTTACCCAAAATCTTTAATTACGTTACTCATCGTCAGGTGGGTGTGCTTTGAGATCCTTGATATGCCAAACACCGCAATACTTGCCATTATCATTCTTTAATTCGTAAGTCCAAGGCGATAATCTTTTCGATACGGTAAATGGTCCAAGAAACTTTGGAGCCAGTTTGGCTGTAAAGAATTTCGAGGCATCCGAAAGAACGTAGTTCTTCCGCCAAACAAGTTGATTAGGCCAGAACTGCTCATCACGTCGACGAAGATCATAAACTTTCCTGTTCTTCTCGTAAGCCAAAGTTAGCTTATTCTTAATATCTGCATACAAATTTTTAAACCCTTGAGTACGCTTCTCGTCCACCGAAGTACGATCGAAGCTTACCGGATAATCTGAATTCTCCAACTGATTAATTGTTGGTAGCTCTCGGCCAAAAACAATAAAATTTGGCGAAAACCCGGTTACTTCATGAACAGCAGAGCGAATCGCACTACCAACGCTTCCCAGATACCTATCCCAATTGCGATGATTTTCGGATACATAAGAACAAATCATAGTTTTTATAACCCTATTTACTCGCTCACATGGATTTGCCTGCGGATGATAGTTCGCAGTATACTTTATATAAACTCCATATCTTTGCATAAGAGTCTTGAACTCTTTGGATCGAAATTGAACACCATTATCAACAATAATTCTGGAAGGACATCCGAAAAGTAACAGGACGTAATCTTCCATAAAACGACAAATAGCTGAAGCAATTGCGGAACGCAACGGAAATAACAAAGTAAATTTGCTGAAGCAATCCGAGACAACGAAAATGTATGAGAACCCAGAAACAGATCTAGGTAGAGGTCCCACCAAATCAGCACAAATAAGCTGGAATGGTTTAGAAATAGAGGGCTGAGAACTAAGCATAAGTCCAGCAGACTGTTTTTGTTCCGGTTTAATGGAAATACACACACGACATCGTCGAATATACGCCGCAACATCGGCTCTCATTTTGGGCCAATACACTGTCTTGCAAAGTTTCTGGTATGTTTTAAAAACTCCCATATGACAAAGCGAACTATGCGCGTCATGAATCAATAGTTTCCTTTTCTCGGAAGGAATAACTTCTCGCCAAGAATCCCTGTCACTAGCCAATTCCGGAAACTTTGGTTTTACGTATTTGAACAGTCGCGCACCAGAAATACGAAACGTGGAGTATTTCTTTGGGAATTTCAATACTTTCTGGTAAAGTCCCTGAAACCAGGCATCTTTAAGTTCCTTCAGCTGTTTCTCCTCTTCTCGACTGGATTCCAAAGTGTCAAGGATTGGAACAGTTCTAGAAAGTGTGTCCGGCACTATATGTTCTTTCCCCTTTCGATGGATAATTGTATAGTCGTACTGCTGCATACGGATAGCCCATCTCGCCAGACGACCAGTTGGATTCTTTAAATTGTTTAGCCATACTAAACTGTGATGATCGGTTATAACAGTAAATTTTGAGCCTTCCAAATACGGACGTAATTTTTCTATTGCCAATATTACAGCGAGACACTCACGCTCGGTAACAGTGTAGTGTCTTTCATTACGAGTTAAAGATCGAGAACAATAAGCGATGACTTTCTCTCCATCTGGATGCTGCTGACTAAGCACGGCGCCAATGCCGAAACCGCTTGCATCACATTGTACTATAAAAGGTAAGGAAAAATTCGGACAAGTCAGTACTGGTGCGGAAACAAGACAGTCCTTTAAGGCCTGAAAAGCATCTTCACAGGTGTGATCCCACTTAAATGGTTGGTTTTTCCGGGTCAGATTCGACAAAGGAGCTATTAACAAAGAAAAATTGGGGACGAAACGTCTATACCAAGAAGCTAACCCTATAATTCGGCGCACTTCAGTTACGTTAGATGGAGACGGAATCTGCAAAATAGCACTGATTTTCTCTGGATCCACGTGTAGACCATTACGATCAACGACGTAACCCAGATACTTAAGCTCTGGACGACAGAATTTGCACTTCCCTTTAGAAACGGTAAGATTGGCAGCTTTTAGACGCTTAAAAACTTCCGCCAAAACCTCCATATGTTTTTCAAAGGTAGGAGTAACAATAATTATATCGTCTAAATATACGAAGACATAATCTTCCAAGGCAGGTCCTAGCACTCTATCAATAAGTCGCTGCCAGGTAGCAGGGGCATTAGATAATCCCATTGGAAGTCTACGGAACTGGAAAAGTCCACGACCAGCCACTGTAAAAGCGGTAAGGGGTCTCGACGACTCGGCTAGGGGAACCTGAAAATACGCAGATTTGATATCGAGGGATGACAAGTAACGTGCGTCTCGGAGTTTATCCAGAGTGGCTGAGATATACGGAATAGGATAAGCGTCCTTTTCCGTAACTTGGTTCAGCTTACGGTAGTCGACTACGAATCTCCAGGAGACACCATCAGATTTCCTGACAAGGAGGATTGGAGAAGACCAGGGACTACAACTAGGTTCCACGATACCCTCCTAAAAAAGTATGTCCAATTCGGCATTAATATGTGCCTGCATCACTGGAGATACTGGATTGTACCTTTGCTTTATGGGCATTGACGTTGTGCAGATATGATGTTCGACCAAGTGTGTACATCCGAGGCCATCACCCATCTCAGTAAATACCCTGCATATGAATTCCTCAAGAGTTTGAGATTGTTCAGGAGTCAGCTCGGTTCTTGGCTGTAAAGCACTACAATCAAGGGATACAGATTTTTGATAATTATCTGCGGAAAATTCCCAGCTGCCATGCCTCAGATCTGGCACAATTCCCATACGCCTCCAAAAGTCTGCGCCCAGAATCAGCGTATGATGTAATTCGGGTATAATGAGCACCCTAATGACCTTTATACGGCCTTCCACTTCCACCGGTAAAGTTACAGAGCCGATACTCTCACACCTATCACCATTAGCAACCGTGCAGGACACTCTGTCTTGTTCATTAAGCTGAAATCCTAGCGGTTTTAATAAAGACCACCCAGGTCCACCTACTATACTTGCAGAAGCTCCGCTATCCAATAATCCACGCAGTGTCAACCCCAAAATATTGACTGACAAGTAAGGTCGCTCGTCACCTTCGGCATGGGATAATACAAAGTCCAAAATGGCTTGTTGGGAAGAATTTAACCTTGGGCTACTGGTGACCGTTGAAATTCGAGACATGTCACGGTCAATTAATGTCTCCGATCCCCGTTTCCCGAATGGCCGGAACAACTAGGACAAGAACGGACAGTATACCCAAGCTTACCACATCTAAAACAATATTTGTTCTTTGGTCCTTTACACTGCGATGCTCGATGACCACTTTTCTTGCAATTCCAACATAATATTTCGGAGCACGAAACTCCACTCGCCGCACTCGTCGAAGCACCATCACTATAAACATAGGCCAAGTCTGGTTCCAACATTTTCTTATTCCTGGGAGGAGGAACAAAATTTTCAATGGCTTCTTTTCTTTCTTCTAACTGCCGACCCAAGTCAATAAGTTGCTGAACAGACTCCACTTTCACCAATCCCAACTGACTCTGATAAAATGGGGAAATGTTTTTCAGTAGAACCTTAAGTTGTCGTTGCTCTGTTACTGGACAAGTCAATCGATTAAACATGTTTATCATCGTTGCTATATATAACCCAATAGATTCCTTAGGACCCTGTGTTCTCTGTTTGATCTCATCAAAGAGGCGATCATTATAGTCGCTTGGCAGAAACTGTCTTCTTAAGTCAGCTACCAAGTCATCCCAGGACCTAACTCGATCTCTTATAGAATTATACCATATCTTGGCTTTACCAATAAATAAGTCGGATGCAGAAGCGCACAACTGAGCTTTAGATACATTTCTGGAAATACTTAATTCGAGAACATTCTCTAAGAATGAATTCAAGGACGTGGACTCACCATCATATTTAAGATTCCATAAGTAGACTGGGACCGTCTTAGGTGTATCTCTAGGTACAGGTACGCATGAGGGTTGCGGCAATATATTTCCCACTTCTTCATTATCATCCTCATTCTCTGAACTCTCTTCTTCTGAGGTAGAAGATTCCTCATCATCAACACTTGTCGAGGACAACAAACTGGCCAATTCCAGAGGGCTATGAGTGTGAGAAAGACGCTTGTACTTCCTTGCTTTATGCTGTAAAGTTGAGTGAAGACCTAAAATTGACACAATTGTAGCGGACCGTTGACCTGTTTTCTCATCACTATCAGGCTTGCTACGATCTGCTCTACGATAGGCGTGCCACAGCTTAGACGATATCTTTAAAAACTGTCCACTCTCCGAAGTATCAGCAAAATTCTTTACAAGTTCTTCAATTTCTGTTATTTTATTTTTAAGAGCTTTAAAATCGGTAGCGAAGTCATAAGGATATGTGGGGTAAGTTAAAACTGATCTACTTTTTTCTAGTTTTAATAACTGACGTAAGGTCTTGCGCATCTCTGCCACAGTAGTCTCCTCGGTGACCTTTATTCCTCTAAAGGTGAGTTCGTACTCAAATTCGTCTCGATCCAAACGGTTCACCTCCATTTTCATCGTCATGTTAAAGTAGTATTCCTAATTTCTCACAAATTTTAATTAACAGTCTATTATTATAAGCTGTATACCAGAATAGCACTAGAGTAAACAATATCACACTACGGTAGCACTGTAGTCACACTACACTAATTTATTTTATTTATTATTATTTTTTGTTTTTTTACACACACTTGTTTTTATAACTAACCCTTGTTCAATTTTCAGATAAAAAAAATCGATATCACCACCGTTTAGGTAAGTATAATACGCGGGAAAAAATATACACCAAAATATTTAACGAGAAGCGGTAACTACAACTCAGTGTACTAAAATAAACGAATGGGCTCCCAAAAAAAAATGCAAAACAAATGGTTTGTAATTACTAGTTCAAAAGAGCTAGAAAACAATCCCTAGAAGCCAAAACAGGATAAGAAGGCAAAAAAATCAAAAAAGGAAAATTCCTTAAATTTAGGGAAATTTGAAAAATGGCAACACTGTACGCGTTATGGCCCCACGTTGGGCGCCAAATAAATTTTGCCACCTATCTGAACTATAGGGGGGTTCCAGCCTCCTATAAACAGAAGCGGTAAGGTGGTAAATTTTACGGAATGCTAGGCCAGCCGCAAGTCGGGAGTGGTCGTGCGGTTCAAGTACAATAAACCGTAAAATATCTGGGCGCCAGTAACCTAAGAAAATACCCGATTCCGTCAGAGATTTAGTACCCGGTTACAAGGTACCTAAAGCTTACCAAATGTAGCAAAGTTCTTCATGTATTAGCCAAAAAAAAAAATGCAGACATACTTTAGTTTAAATTGAATATTTAATTTGTTGCTTTAAGTTATAGGGCACATATGTACATCGCAAAAATATATAATTAGAACCAATAAAATCAATACAACTGTGACGAATTCCGATCGATAGGGAACCTTCGCAATATTATTGCCAATAAAGGTAAAGTTGTCCCTTATCCATCGCTTAATATTATATTCAATATAAAAAAAGAATAATCAGTAGTACCATTCGTGATCACGGCCGGTTTACATAGTACCTCAGTACCAATAATTAGAAATTACCAACATAGTTAGGCATGTACCCAAAATAAGCTAAATAATAAACTTAAATATGCCGCAGAACCCAAATGTCTTTTCCCTGTTTTTTTTTTCTTTTTTTTAAATACCCATTAATTACTTTACTTTACACTATTATCGAATAATACACCTGACACAATCTAATAATATTACTCTTACCGAATTATGTAAATAAATAAATATTTAATTCGAACAATACACCCCTGTCTTTATATTTTAATTAGCACATTTTTGGCTTGGATAGTTAACTGCATTAATAAATTTTTGGGGAGCGCCACAATATACATTCGGGACAGTACAGACGGAAGTTACTTGGGTGCCTGGGATGTGTTCGTCAGGCACAACAAAAGAAGGTAATATTTCCTCCGATGGTAGCAGCTACGGGAAGAACCAACAGCACACCACAGTCGACACCAAACACCATAGGAAGAAGGAGTGGGACTGTTACCAAAGATGAACCCCCACCAAGGTGGAACGCCTTTACAAGGTGAACTTCTGGAGAAAATAACCCCGGGAAAAAACCCTAAAATGTGCGAAAAACGGTTTTACAAATTATAGAAGAGAGGTTTTAGTTTTCTTGCTCTCTTTTTGTTTTGTTTTTATTATCATATTATTATTGTTATCATTATTATTATTATTATTATTATTATTTTCAGATAAATATTTGGTTATTCAATTTAAAAATAATCACTAGCACATTTAACCAAAACAATTACACATATTTTTTTCTCTTCATACTTACACACTATCTTGTGTGGTTATCGAGTGGTTGGTATATGTGAAGCTGGAGGGTTAAAATTCACTGAAGTAGAGGGAGGTTTTAGAAGTAGATGGTGGTTGGTTTTCCCATCTAAAAGAAAATTAATCCATCTAAGCAATTTTGCGCGCATTTCGCATGAAATAACGGGAAAACTATGAATACATTAAACAAAGAAAAAAACGTAACGACTTACTTGACTTCCACGCCGTTGACTTGGAAAATCTGCTCTTGGATCCAGCATTTCAAGCTGAGTAGTGCGTAAAACGACAAAACGAACCGAAACTCACACTACACTAATACTTTCTAGGCAATTTAACCCTTAAAACTGAAGGAGGCAAGAAAAATACCAATAGTTCCAGAAAGTAGCAGCAGCTCTCCTATCTCGAACGCGGTCAAGGAGAAAAATGGCCGATACACCGTTCCCTTCATACGGTAGTACCTAGAAAGGTACAAATGCAATAGCGGGAAAATAATCTAATTGTGAATCACCAAAGAAGACCCATCGAGTAAAATTGAATCCACCAAAACATGCAGCATCCCCAAAAATAAACGTTTACATCAATATTTTCTTGAATGTCCCTATAAATAGCCGTCAATTAATTTTTTAAATTAACGATATTTTCAAATAAATGTCAAACATTACGGTAGCCATCCATCATACCGACAGTAATATTGGAGGGGATAACAATTTTAGTATTCGCCTTTGGAATGAACGAAGTCATTGAACCGATCCTAGCCAGCCGTACTGAAAACTTAAACGCAGCCAAAAGAAACGTTTAACAAAATCATGTCGATTCTTGGAATTGATCATCTATTGATTTTTCAGGCGTCGCGTCGTCGCGGTACTAAATCTGCCGGCGCAGGATCTGGTCGTACGAACTGCAGTATTCCTGTACTACCCAAGGCAGGAGTTTGCTTAGCCGGGCAATTTCAATACGATGGCGTGCTCTCCATATACGTGAAATGGCAGGACCGTAATGAATGCAAGAAATTCTTATTTAATTTTTAATACCCCAAAACTGCTAATCGTACAAATACGTCTAATCAAAAGCGTATAAAAAAATATATTATCCTAATACATGTACCAATATGCAATATATACAATATATACAGTAAATAACTCCGGGCAAATTTGGACCGTTACACAGCTTATTGTTTTTGTTGTCCTAGGTTAATTCTTATGCAAAGATAACCTCGGAAAAACTCTATTTTATTTTCTTAACAAAAAATAATTATTTCTGGTAATATAAGTGTGGGAGCAAATAAAAATTAGTCGTACACTGGAAAGACATTGTGGAACATTTCACTACAATTTGTACCTTTTTCCAACAATTTGTTCTCAAAAACGTCCAAGACCAATTTGTAGCATAATTTGCTACAAATGTATGAAAATGTATAAAAACTGTTGTTACTAATAATCCAATTAGAGTAAATTGTTCTACAAAGCCTTTGCAACAATTTTGTGTGAAAAAAAGTCCAAACGATTTTTTCAGTGTATACACCAAGGCGGTTTTTAGAGTGTAGTGAAAATGATTATCTAGGTAAAGATCAGCAACATATCTATGCAAAAACTCCACAGTGGCGGCGACGCGACTCAATAAATCTCGCATTTATTAATATTAAAATAAGCCGGCGTACTGGGCTTTGTTACAAAATTAAATCCGTTTTTTATTGTCCTGGCAAATAAACCAAGTTTGACAGTTTTTTTCTACATTATCTTTATTTATGGGTCATTGAACCTTGCCTTTAATTTTATAGTTTTCCCATTTTCGCCTCGTTAGTAACTTTTTTATTTGCACAATACTGCGAAAGTATAAAAAGTTTTATTGAAAACGCTTCATATCTGAAATATTTTTGTGGGTAAAATATCATGAATCATTAAATTTTTTCCAAACAATCAGTTGCTATGCAATTTTTTTAACAAATGGCATAACCACACCAGCGACGTATTTCTTAAAATATTTCCGAAGGAAAAAATAGATTCAGGAATGGCGAAGTTTGTTTAGGTTTGTTCAGATTTGTGTTTCTATAAAAAATGCTTGGTTGCTGTTCGCTTGGTATAGGTGTTATAATTTTGCTCGCTGGCAACACTTCAGTTTATTGAGTTTTATTGCCTGGTCTGCAACAATGTTGCTATCTCATGTTTTCATTATATGACAACTGAGGATGAGGAGCCTGGGGGATGTGGCAAAGAGTGACAGTGTTGCATAACCTTGCATTTCTTGTCAAATATTTCTGCAAATACTGCCAATTTAATTTGCCATATTTTGACCTGGGTTTTTTTATAGACAAAATAACCTGTATTTGATATGACTATTTACTGAGTACAACACGTACATAACATATCTATTTATTAATACTTTTTTGTCATTTTTGTTAACATCTGCTTGTCAACTGTTATTGCTAGTTAAAAACAATAAATTGCAGACAGCACTTTTAAAAAAAATCACATAAAATCATTTTTGACAAATAAATTATCGTTTGTGATTGGTCGGAATTAAATTGAAGGAAATAGTCTTCATACACTCTTAAAAATAACTGGGTGATAATAACTACAATTTAGTTATTACAACCTTTTTTCTTAGTGAAAACGGACTCAACCCAACTTTTGGTCGGCGTAACAAAAAGCAACTTTTGTTTTAAAAACCTTAAACCAATTAATCAGATAGGTAAATGGAACTTACAGATTTTAGTAATAAGAACTAATTTTGTAATACGGAGAACTTAAACTTTCTTTCAGGTATGAATTATTTTTGTTTCCTGTGCTATATATTCCGTACATTTATATAAGGAAACATTATTGCAATGAATACGTAGTACCTTGTTTGATATACCTTAATATTATGTGTAGGTACTTATCAGCGTAATCGTAATTTATTAATTGATTTTGTAAGACGCTCGATATACTCAGGAAAAGCAAATTTTTTCAGAATGCAACTAGGTACTACGACACAAACCATAGGTCGGCTGTCTGATTACTTTTTATAATAAAAACTGAAGCAATTGAAATTAAACGCTGAAGATGGGATAATATAAAATAAAACTCTTACTTACGTTATATCTGATATTTATTTTCTGCAGTCGCAACCTATCAACCCAATAACAAACAGCTTACCTCATGCAACGTGTAAACATGCGAATGCAAGAGTCGCTACCCGAAAAATGGACGTTCCGCGATATACCCTTGCCGGATGATCACTGACGTGAAGAAGCAATGAGCTGCAATGTTACCGTTTATGTACTTGAAGCAGCTATGAAATAGGGTTGCAGAGTTAAAAGTTAGTGGGGACAACTAAAAAACGTAATGCAACAGACAAGCTATTGGGCGGTGGGAGGTCTTTTAAAATCTGTTGTCCCAATTTTTTTTGAAGATAATGCAAGTTTGAATGCTCGTTATTTTGATTACTAAACAGGTTCTATCTAAAAAAGTTGAGGGTGAACAATATATCTGGTTTCCTACAACTAATACAAAAACAACTTATTGTTTTTGTTGTCCTAGCTTTATTTTTGTGCAAAGATAACCTCCAAAAAACTCAATTTTATTTTCTTAACAAAAAGTACTTATTTCTGATAACATAAGTGTGGAAGTAAATAAAAATTAGTCGTATATACCAAGGCATTTTTAAGAGTGTACAACACAACAAATACAACCCAAAATCTTATACATCATCATATGAACTTAAATCCATGGTTATCAATTTAAAAACTTATCAAGATATGCCGGTATTGAATGTTACTGAAACTCCTTGTAATTTATTAAATTATTTATTAAGTAACTGAAATCATATCGTATTAATAGAAATCGTGTATGATGACATAGCGGCTGTCATGCAGTCTTAAATTAGGTAATAGCTTCATTGGGAAATGTTGATTACACATCGAGGGATTGAATATCCGACTCTCAACATTAGAGAGAATCAAAAATTTTAATGCAAAAATACAGACATTCAACAGTGCAGATATGAAGCTCAACATATAAGGTGCAATTTTTTAGAGCACCACCAATTAAATTATTTTGCGGGATATGTTAAGGTTAATATTTTATCCATGGATTTAGAGTCAAGTACAGATACCATTATTTACGATTTTGAGCACCAGGGATTCCCAAACTATTTATATCCCCGGAAACTATATGACCCCCCACATAATTCGTTCCAGGCTTTCAGTTAGGTAGCATATTTTTCAGATTGATAGACTCTACTAAAATAATGTAATTACTGTGGGTTAATACCTATCTACAATAATAAATACCACATTCTAAAGCATATGACTAAATGTTAATAAAATATACCAATATACCTGTGATGTCTGTTGATTGCTGAATGTTGCAATAAAATTGTTTTTATGTAACTAAATAAGAAATCAATAAATCAAGTATTTTTATTTTATAAACATCTTCTTGTAATTCTGTAGAAATCAAGAGTATTATCTGTAGTAAAACATGGTTTTTACTGATGAATATACTACATATGGCGACGAGAATTAAAAGACAGTGAAAACGCAGGTAAGGAGCTCTCGGAAATCCCGTAAAATAAGTATTTTTCAAGATTTTAAGTTCAAGGTGAACGTCGGCTAGCAGCAAGTAAAAATGCCGAATAACGATATGGTTGAAGGGGCCAGGGTGGCCACAGCAGTAGTTTATAGAGCTCAAGTTGGATCAATTTCCGAGTACAGACCCGATGAGGATTGGCAAATGTGTGTAGAGAGGCTCGAACAATATTTTGCAGCAAATTACCTATAAGATCATAAAAAAGTACCAGTTTTGTTAACTCTAGTTGGTGAACAAGCATACAGGACCTTGAGAGATTTATGTGATCCAGAATTACCAAACAGTAAAACGTACAATGAACTGTGTACGATTTTGACAGGTCAGTTTTCAAAACGCATATCAGTTTTTAAGGAACGTGTTGAGTTTTATGGGCTAAGGCAGTTCGAAAAGGAAAGCCTAGAACAGTGGTATGCGAGAGTAAAAAATAAAGCAAGTCATTGTAAGTTTGGTGTGAACTTAAAGGAAATTTTAAAAGACAGATTTGTGTCAGGGCTTCGACGTAGTTTGATTTTGCACACAAAATCACTAGAGCAAATCCTGGAAGTAGCGGTAAACAAAGAAGCTGCACTGGCAACATATTTACAGGGATCTCAACAATTGCATCGCTGGTCCCTTAATAGGGGAGGCAACGGCAGCCACGGTGGGACAGGAGGAATGCAGCAGAGGTATGAGATTGGGCAAGGAGCAAATAAGGATGTGCAGTAATAATAAAAAATGTTTCTTAAGTGTAAATGTTGTGGTTATGATAACCATAAGACTGAAAACTGTAAGTATGCTAAGTATAAATGTAAAATTTGTAAAAAAGCAGGACATTTAGCTAAGGTTTGTGGTCAACAAACTAACTATGTGGAAACTAATGCCGTACAGATTGAAAGCGATGAAGTTTTTGACTTCATGGAAATGTATTATGTAAATAATGGTACAGAGTACGTAAAGCCTCAAGGGTTAGTTTGCGGATCAATGATAAAATTTTAGAGATGGTGTTAGACTCCGGTGCTGGAATATCAGTGATTTCTGAAAGCATTTTTAATGAGAATTTTAGGGACTGCGTACTAAAAAGTACCATGGTTAAATTAAGATGTTACGATGGTAGTATGATTAAACCCGAAGGGGAATTTTATGTTACAATTAAATATGACGATAAGGTGTTTGAAGGTTGTAGGTTAATTGTTGTTAAAAACGGTTCAACACCATTACTGGGTAGGGATCGTATTAAACTTTTAAACATCAAGATCGATTTTCCCCAGGAAAATAATTGTAATTTAAATAGGGTACAAGATACAGAACAAAATGTTCTCAGTACTGTTAGATAAATTAAAAAATTTATTTGATGACGAGTTAGGCTTGTACAAGTATGAGAAAATAGAGTTGAAGGTTAAGCCAGACTCTAAACCAATTTTTTGCAAGCCTAGGCCTATACCTTTTCTATTTAAAGGAAAGATTAATCAAGAACTAGATCTTTTGGAAAGTAGAGGCGTGATAACTTTAATTGAAAACTCAAAATGGGGGACACCCTTAGTTCCGGTATTAAAAGAGGGAGGACAAAAATAAGGATTTGTGCAGATTACAAAGTTACGGTCAATAAATATTTGGAAGACTTTAATCACCCCTTACCGAGAATTGATGAGTTGTTTACTAAATTGCAAGGTGGTGAATTTTTTACTAAATTAGATTTATCGAATGCCTATAATCAGTTAGAATTAAAGGAAGACACAAAATTATTGCTAACATGGAGTACCCATCGAGGTATTTATAAGGTTAATGGAGTACCGTTCGGTACTAAGCCAGCTTGTTCGATTTTCCAAATAAATCATTGAAAAAGTTTTGCAAGGCGCAAAAGGAACGATAAATTATTTAGGTGACAAAGTGGTTACAGGTAAAAATAGAAAAGAGCATCTTGAAAATTTAAATGAGGTTTTTGAAAGATTAGACAGGGCCGGTTTCAAATTAAATTTTAAAAAATGTAAATTTTTTCAAACGCAAATAAAATACTTAGGGCATTATATAGATAAAGAAGGACTTCATAAAGACCCTAGTAAAATTAAGGCGATAAAAGAGGCACCGCGACCGACAGATCCGACTCAGGTTAAAGCTTTTATAGGAATGGTAAACTATTATGGTAAGTTTGTTCCTAACCTGTCGACATTATTGGATCCTCTTTACAAGCTTTTGCTTAATGATGTTGAGTTTAAATGGTCTAAAGAATGTGAAAATTCTTTTAAGGAGGCAAAAAGAGTTATTGCTTCAGACCAAACACTAACTGTTTTTGATCCTAGCATTCCATTAAAAATAGTGTGTGATGAATCGAAGGTAGGTTTAGGTTCAGTGTTACTGCATGTGTTTCCAGATGGACTTGCAAGTTTTGCTTCAAGGACATTAACCCGAGCTGAGTCAAATTATTCAGTTATACATAAAGAGGCACTGTCAATATACTGGGGTGTAAGAAAACATTTTCAGTACTTAATGGGAAATTCATTTATTTTGTGTTCAGATCATAAGCCATTATTGACATTGTTTGGAGAAAACCAAGGAATACCGCAGATGGCTGCGGGGCGTCTCCAGCGTTGGGCTTTCTTTTTAAGCAATTTTAATTACAGGTTTCAAAACATTAAAGGATCTGAAAATCGGGGAGCAGATGGGTTTTCACGTTTTCCCGTCAAAGGGACAGATGACACCGAATTGACAGACTTTGATTATTTTAAATTTTTGGTGGAAGACAGTATTCCTGTTAGGGCAGATGAAATAAGAAAATAAACTAGGGTAGATCCAGATTTAAGTAAAGTATTTTTGTATAGAAGGGATGGTTGGCCAAATGAAACTTCAGATGTTTTGAAATGTTTTCGAAGTAGAAAATTAGAGATTAGTATTGAGAGTGGCGTGTTGATGTGGAGTTTTCGTGTGATAATTCGTAATAAATTTAGGGAACAGCTTTTATTGGAAATCCACGGCGCACATAATGGCATGGTAAAAATGAAAACACTAGCGAGACAGTATTTTTGGTGACCAAACTTGGACTCTGATATTGAAAAGTTTGTAAAAAATTGTAAACCTTGTATGGCATTTTCAAAAAACCCAAACAAGATTCCACTTATTAAATTTGATGAAGGTAAGAATGTGTTTGATAGACTTCACGTGGATTTTTTTGGCTCAGTTAAGGGAAGAACTTTCTTAGTTATTACAGACGCATATTCAAAATGGCCGGAAGTGTATGACCTGACTAAAACAGACTCGATAAGTACAATTGACAAGTTACGTGACTGTTTTGCTCGTTATGGCTTACCCAATACTATAATATCAGATAACGGACCGCAACTGGTAAGCCAGGAATTTGAGGATTTTTGTAAAATAATCGGTATTAAACATATAACTTCTCCTCCGTACCACCTAGCGACGAATGGTGCAGCTGAGAATAGCGTTAAAACTTTTAAAAGTACTCTTAATAAACTTCTAATAGACCCAGTTTCTAAAAACGCAAGTTTTTCAACTTTGATAAGTAAGTACCTCTTTTCTTGCCGAAATACACCACATTGTGTTACAGGAGAAACTCCTTCAAAGTTGATGTTTTCAAGAAAGGTAAAAACACGTTTAGATTTTTTGTCAAAGTCTGTAGTAGAAAAGGCAAGGGAAAGTCAAATAACATTCCATCATGGAAATAGAACTGTAAATTTTGAAGAGGGAGAGCTTATTTATACAAAAGATTATAGAAATACAAAATCGAAATGGATTCAGGCAATAGTTGTTAGTAAGTTTGGTAGGGCAACTTACATATGTAAACCAGTAAATGATATTGTTTTACAATGGAGAAGACATGTAGACCAGATGGTCAAGATAGGAAAAATTTATGATGAGGTGGAAATAGAACAGGGCTGTGTAGTAACAATAACCGAAGATTTAGTTAAAGACATTAGAGAGCGAAGTGAGGCTAGTGAAAAAGTAAGTAGTGAGATTTCTAACAGTGAACCAAAAGCCAACAGTGAAATAGTGGTACCCGAGTTAAAACAACCAGAGGTTGTGCGAGATAATAAAAAGTATTATTAGTCCATTGGCAAGCAATAGACCACGTAGACCACCAGATCGTTTGAATCTTTGATTGTAATTATCACAGAACTTAAGGGTGGAGGAAATGTGATGTCTGTTGATTGCTGAATGTTGCAATTGTTTTTATGTAACTAAGTAAGAAATCGATAAATCAACTATTTTTATTTTATAAACATCTTCTTGTAATTCTGTAGAAATAAAGAGTATTATCTGTAGTAAAACATGGTTTTTACTGACGAATATACAATACCATTATTTCTCGTGATGATAAATTGTTAGAAATTCATTTCCATTGCATGGTGACGAAACTTAGAGTGAAAGTGGCAACGTTGCTTCACGTGACGTCGCCTGGTTCATTGATAAATCTGATGAATCTGCAAGGCGTAATTCGGTGTGTGTACAAGACAGCTCGAACTATACTGATATTTTACGTAATCTTTGTTTTTCCCTGGCCGAACTTTATTCATAAACTTTGTGGCATGATGCGCCAGTGCCAACTGTGTGGAAAAATGGATTCTTTTGATCCGAAACTGTCTTTTCAGTGGTTCTCTTGATGGAATACAGTCGGCCCGGAAATCAATTACGGTGACTCGGTATTATAGTGGTTGGTATTTGTCCTATAAACACAATGTATGAATCAAAGAAACGGTCAGTTATCCCCTCTTGCTGAAGGCCCATGGTTTTATCTGTACGTGATAAATTAATAGAAAAAATACAAAAATCGAAGGAATCATTAATTGAATGTCGAGTAATTTTCAGGATTTCTGACTTTACTTTTGATTTGGGTACTCAGAGTGGGGTCGCAAAATACCCCTTGCAGTTGAATGAAAACTGAACATAGGATTGCGACGTAGGTAAAACTTTAGCGACGTTTTATAAGTAGACTTATCTGGTTTTTTAGTTTCTTAAAATAATAGCTAACAATATCAAAAAGTAAGAAAGTAGAAAATTATATTTTTCCTTGCTTTATACAATTGCACCAAAATCGGAATTTAGGGAAAAAAATTAATAGCAGTTTTGCTAGAATGTAACTCTATTTATACAGTTACTTCTTTTGACCAGAACGTAATAAAAATACTCTTAGGGAAGTTGTGGAAAAGGTATAACTTCCTAAGGAACTCAATGACGGCAAAGCAGATTTGACATTTTCTATTCTCGGTTTGTTCCATTATTCTGAAGCTCCTCATACTTTAGTCCAAGAAAAAATCACACGCACCGTTATTACAGAAGAGTCATGTTATCGTTTGGAGATTCAACGCACGGTTTCGGAAAAGTCCCTTTGTTTTTGAAGGTCTTCGAGGCCTTTTTACTATTTTAGAAGTAATGAGAGACTAGACAGTGGCACATGAATCTTTGTAAAGGAGCTTCCAGCCGGATGAACGGGCGGAAAATTGCTTAAAATCATGCAATCGAAAGTTAAATGGGCGCTTACTTGATTTTTATAATGAAAAGGGAATTTAGCACCTCTCATTTTGCAGACAATTTAATTCCGAGTTTCTCGAGTTTTAAGAAATTTACTTGACACTATTTGAAATGGCGGCCATTTAAACTTGCGATCCGACAGAATAGTCAAACAATTATTAAAACAATATGTGAGCTACCCAATTAGTAAAACAAAACGCTATTAAAACGACTACTTTTAGCCATATGTCGCGCAGTGTATTGCATCACATAAGATATTCATTAGCACCGCTAGTGTTGTTAAGTAACATTATAGAAAATGTTAGAAGAGTCGGAAGAATTAGAATTTTTTTATACGAGTATCTGGTCATCCTAAAAACTTTTTAATCTCCGTATAATATCACGGCATCCTACTAAATTTAAGATATACTTCGGAAAAACGAATATCAGAAGCTTTTACTAAACCTTTTGACCTTTCAGCTCGGTTCCTGAACAGAAACCTCTTATCCAGTCAATTTGGCAGCCTAAAATGGGAACGAAAAAATGCCTGGAAGCAATCTAACTTCCTTTTCTAAAGAGAAAATACAAATTAATTGCAGAACGTTGTCGATGTGTGGTCAATTACCTCTAGTGTATTAACAATTATGTGCGTATCATTTGATGTAACTAATTGACGTAATTGACTATTTAATACAATGCTTGCCAGATGCCAACTGGTAAAGTAGTTTGGTTGCACAATTTTGCTAAAAACGTAAATTATATACCTACGCGCTTAAAATAGTATTATTAATAATTGTATTTCTTAAAGAAACACAAAGAAAAGGAAGGTTGAAATATTACTTGCAAAAACGACATGGAATACGCGAAACTTAACTGTGTGGCAGAGTTAAGTAGTTTGTTGTTATTCTTAACACAAAAAGAGGGCTACACGCTACACTGAAAAAAAGCTATACTAGAGTCAAGATTAATAGTCTTCAGTGAAGGATAGCTTAGTCTTGTATATCCGCAAGGGCAAGTATAGTCCTTCCAAAAGGCATGTTATTCTTAAAACAATACGCACATCTATACTTCTTTCAATACTAAATAAGAGTAAAATAAGTATTGTAATTTTTGAAACAAGAACTTTCCTAGCTTGAGAGAAAAGCAAATATACTTGAAATAAGTATAGCAATTCTTAAACGAACTGCAATACGGTCGTAATGTAAAAGTAGGTAACCTCAACCCAAGTATAGTAATCCTTATTTCAACTTTTTCTTAACTTAAAAGAAAAGTAAGTAAATTTAAAACAAAAACAGCAATCCTTAAAGAACTTACTAGTTAAACTTGAGTTACCCGAAAATAAACTTGAAATAAGTATAGTAATCCTCAAATCAACCGCTTCTTGCCCTTGACTTAGGAATAGGTAAACTTAAAGTAAATTTACTAGTCTTTAAACCAATTGCTGGCTTTAATTGACCTTAGAGGAAGTAAACTTAAAATAAGGATAGCAATTCTTTGAAACAATAGTATCTGTAAGATAAGCCAAGAATAAAAGACATTTATTATTACAAAATAAAGTACAATTTCATAAGATACATAAGTACAAGTACAAGGTACAAAATACAAATAGGTATATGACAAAAAAGTGTACGCAAAGCGTAGATACAAGTATCCTCCTCTGCGTGGAAAAGCCTGGCAGTGCCGGGGGCTGGTGGGGGCCCTGGGGAAGCCATTGCAAGTGCAGCTTCTGAAAACACAAAATAGAATAAAATAAAATAAAATAAAATCTTTACTACAAAATATATGTTAGATTAAAGAAAATATAAATCAAACTTTTTTAACATTCGAACAAACAACGTATTAAAAATGACAGACTACAACCCTAGTCGTGATGTGTCACATTTTAGGAAATAGTCCACTGTGTAAAAGGATTCCCTCACTAGGAACCTCCTCACTCGATCTTTAAAATTTTTTATTAAAAGCAATCTTATTGCAATCGGTATTTTGTGTATTTTTGTGCCTGTGGTAGATGGACATGCAGATAATATTGTGAAATGAATCACTATGTTGAAAAAAGAAAGTGTAAACTGGGACAAAGCCCTGCCACTTCCTTTAAGGTAGCGATACTGCAAGGTTAAATAACCTAAACCTGTATCCCTCATCTCGAAAGTTTCGTGAATGGTTCGTAAAAAACTTAAGAAAATTAGGCATACAACCACGCAGTAAGGATAGATCGTTAACATGAAGCAATATGATTAAAAAACGAAATAACTACGAAAATTCTAGGTATATTTCAATTACAAATCTAATATAAATACTTACGATTAAATACAGGAATTCATTCCTCAACTTTCCATGGCTTGAGTAACTCTTCCATACTGCAGCCTAATTTTGCCACAAAAATTCAGCTGTAACAAAGCCTCTAACCAAATTACACGCGACATTCACGAATTACAAACTACAAAGGCTGGCAGCGTTGGCAAATAGAAGGGAGTAAGGAGTAGGCGACGGACCGATTGCAACTATACTGCGTTCGATGATTTATCACCTTGATCTAACATAAGTAGTAGTTAGATTGAAAATAGCTATTCTTGTTGCAAATACAGTTGAAATTCAAAGAATATGTATGTCTATTTGTTCCGAGCGGAATTAAATTCACTTAAAAGTAGCTATTCTTTAGATAAGTATAGTTAGTATTTGTTTAAATTTATAGTATTTCCACGAAGAATAACTTCTTTTGCTAGAAAAGTGTATCTCTTTGTTCAAGATTAAGCATTATTTATGTCAATGTATATAAACTGTTTGCCATAACTTTAGTTATTCTTGAGACAATGTAAATTACCAATTAAAATAACCTTACTCCTATTCTTCATTTTAAACTAACCCTTCTTCTTGACTGAACAGTAGCAATAATTAAACCAATATTACTATTGTCTTGGATGCCAATAATAGAACGTTTTTAGATTCAAGATTAGCCTTTACTTGCACTAAGAATTTTCGCTTGCCACAAGAATAATAGCGCTTCATGTAAGGCTAATTTTCCAAGAATACTCTAATTTTCAAATTTTCAGATTTTTTGCAGTGTATCTTCTTGCATTGATAATATTTTTATGATGTAGAAGTTCTTATGTGTTTATGAGTTTGATTTGAAAATTCTTTTTTATTCTTCTATTATTCTTTTTATTGGCGCTCTGCTGACAAAAAGATTCGAGTTTATCAATAAAACAATAAAATTTATCTAAAATGTAAAAAGTGGTCGTGTTGTAGCACTGTCTTTTTCTTACACTTGGCGTTTTAAAAATTAGATCCCGTTTGAGAATCTAAGAAACCCCGGCACCTAAACCTTTTTGTTTTCCAGTTCGTGTTTGTTACGGGTTATTTATGTGTCATTAAAACATCTTTAATTTTATAATTTTTCGCATTTTCCACATAGGTTATTTAAAATAATTTCACATATTCCAAAAGTCAGTTTTTTCATAAATTTAAACTAGAACCCAAAAACTTATTTACAATTAGTTACAAAGGAAACATACTTGCCTTATACTGATATTTCTCTAGCCCATTAATATAAGCTCAGGCTGATAGTACCTATATAATAGATATAGTATATATATATATATATATATATATATATATATATATATATATATATATATATATATATATATATATATATATATATATATATATATATATAAATATATATATATATATATATATATATATATCTATATATCTATCTATATATATATATATATATATATATATATATATATATATATATATATATATATATATATATATATATATATATATATATATATACAGGGTGTCCGGGAAAATGTGGGAACTCTCCCGGATATGAAAAAAACACGTGAAAAGAGTACTACAAGTTCATATAAACTTTTTTCGTATCGGCCTCCTCTTCGGAGATATGGGCTCCCAAAGAGCTCCAATGAAATCAAGTTTTTTACACATAATTATTGAACCACCAGGTATATTACAATTTTTTTTTAATATGATGTATACCAGGTTAGACCCTTCAAATTACTATCCAAGAAAGTATTGTGAAGTACTCACAGCTGCAGGGACGGACTAGCTCTGACACTCATGACCCCATTTTTTTTACGCCCTGTATGATAAGAACTTTTTACCACGTTTTTTACATACCTTTAACCATTGACTAAAAATTAAGCACTCTTGGTTCATGTCGTTAATACTAACCGTTTTCGAAAAAAACGTCATTTTATTTACACTGTTAGTCCCCTAACTTCTGTCGGGTTGAATATGAAAAAGAGGAATTTTTCCCTGTCGCCAACATAGTCTCAATAAAACGTTAAAATTTAACTGCTTAGTTAAAAACTTCGTAAGAGGGTTCAACATGGGCCCCGTGAAGTCTTATACACTCGCGGGCACGACGAACTGAGGACTGCTGTACCCGCCACAATAACCCAGCATTGTTCCTTATTTGATCACAATGAAACGTGATTCTCCGTAGAAGCTCCTCCCTACTATCGACGGGAGTAGAATACACCAAGGTTTTGAGGTGTCCCCACAGGTAAAAATCCAACGGCGTTAGGTCGGGAGATCGAGGAGGCCTGGCAATAGGTCCTACCCTACCTATCCAACGGTTAGGATAGACGTTATTCAGGTGCTCCTGCACAGCAACGCTGAAATGAGGTGGTGTTCCTTCGTGCATGTAGTACACGTTTCGGCGGATTTCAAGTAGTAAGTGCTCTACTAAATCATGAAAAGCGTTCTGGAGGAATTCCAAATAAAGTTGTCCTTTCAGTCGTACTGGCAATACGAATGGTCCAATCAAAAAATTGCCAATGATTCCTGCCCAGACATTAATTGATTGGAACCGATGTTGACGATGCGAAACAATAGTTGCATGAGGATTTTCATCAGCCCATACATATCCGGGAGATTTCCCACATTTTCCCGGACACCCTGTATATATATATATATATATATATATATATATATATATATATATATATATATATATATATATATATATATATATATATATATATATATATATATATATATATATATATACAGGGTGTCTGGAAAAGGTCTGCACAAAATGCTATCACGTATTCGCGAGACTAAAATAAGACGATCTAACCCAACTCACCTATCTCCAAAAGTGTTTCGTTAGGGAGATACAGAGCCCCAAAGGGGTACTTAACGATTTACTTTTTTTGTCTCTAACTTTTGAACCGACTTGTATAATTTAATGAAATTTTAATATTTTATGTTGGCCATAAAGACTCATAAAGCCATACTACAGTAGATGTTTGACATCGTCAGGGAAGTCAGGAACGGACTTGCCACCACACTCGTTGGGCCAAATTTTTGACAGGTATCATTTTACAGAGCTCAAAACTGATTTTTTAAATACTCTGGTTATTCCCCTTTAAAAAAGGTACTCTACATTTGTTTCGATAAAATTAGCCGTTTTCGAAAAAATTAAGGTTTTGTATAACACGTTATTGAAATAATACTACAATACTACAATAAAACACCACTCGTTTTTATTTCGTTAACAATGTGTTATTGACAGGTAAAAGTTAAATCATAAAAAGTACTTAAAACTGAAATATTTCAGAAATCGCTTAAACAGAAAAATGTTAAAAATGTGAAAGCTCTCCATCTTCTTGTTTACTTGAGCAGATTTTCGAAGTGGGCGCCCTGTACCTCTATACATTTTCTTATCCGACGGATGTTTTGTTGTTGTACTTGAAACAACATTCCAGGATTGTCTCGAATTTCGTTGCAATGGTGTGTTATTTTTTCTATCAGGTTTTCCCTGGTGTGAACTGGCGTTGAATATACAAGCCTTTTTAAATTTCCCCACAAGAAGAAATCTAAAGGAGTCATGTCGGGCGACCTCGGTGGCCATACAATAGGCCCACCTCGAACTATCCATCTATCACCAAAAGTATTTGATAAGTGCTGACGAACTAAGTTGCTAAAATGGGGCTGTGCACCGTCGTGCATAAACCACATCTGATTTCTAATTTCTAAGGGCACATTTTCTAATAAACCGTTTAAGTTTTGTTGCAAGAATTGCAAATAGATGGCACCATTTAATCTGTCTTCAATAAAGAACGGTCCAATGAGATGATTCCCAATAATCCCCGCCCACACGTTAACCATAAATCTTTGTTGATGCTTTGTCTGTTCTATTGCATGGGGATTTTCTTCATGCCAGATATGAAAATTATGGCAATTTATTACACCGTCTCGGGTGAAACCGGCTTCGTCCGTGAACAAAACAATACTAGTAAAATTTGGATTTTGCCTAAATCGTTGAGAAAACCAATTTTCGTAATTGACTCTTGCAGGATAATCAGCGGGAGACATGGCATGTACCTTTTGGACGTGACACGGATGTTGCAGTTGTTCTCGAAGGGTCTCATGAACAACCCACTTTGTCGCATGAACTTGAACCGACATCTTTCTTACACTATTAGTGGGATTTTCAGCAATCTCACCCAGAATTTCCTCCTCTAACTGAGAGTGTCTTGCTCTTCTTGGAGACCCTTCTCCACCACGGCGGCGCGGCAAAAAACTTCCTAACAAGGATTAGCAAAAGATTCGCTATTTTTAGCATTTTTTTTTTATTTCACTTGACTTCTTACCTGTTTCTCTTAAGCTGCGATCCACCCTTTCAAAAGTTCTTCGGTGCGGTAAATGTCGATTTGGAAATGTACCAGAATAAATTCTTCTTGCCTCCACACAATTGCCAAGTGCTTGTCCATAAATTAGATGCATGTCAGCATATTCGCTATAGGAATAATGCTCCATTACTTAATTCTTGTATAATCAGTCACCCAATTTTGAAAAGTGTTGTCAATAACACATTGTTAACGAAATAAAAACGACTGATGTTTTATTGTAGTATTCTGATAAAATTATTTCAATAACGTGTTATACAAAAACTTAATTTTTTCGAAAACGGCTAATTTTATCGAAACAAATGTAGAGTACCTTTTTCAAAGAGGAATGACCAAAGTATTTAAAAAATCAGTTTTCAGCTCTGTAAAATGATACCTGTAAAAAATTTGGCCCAAAGAGTGTGGTGGCAAGTCCGTTCCTGACTTCCCTGACAATGTTAAACATCTACTGTAGTATGGTTTTATGAGTCTCTATGGCCAACATAAAATATTAAAATTTCACTAAATTATACAAGTTGGTTCAAAAGTTAGAGCCAAAAAAGTAAATCGTTAAGTACCCCTTTGGGGCTCTGTATCTCCCTAACGAAACACTTTTGGATATAGGTAAGTTAGGTTAAATCGTCTTATTTTAGTCTCACGAATACGTGGTAGCATTTTGTACAGACCTTTTCCAGACACCCTGTATATATATATATATATATATATATATATATATATATATATACAGGGTGTCTAAAATAGGTGATACCACTATTGCTATCTCCGAAATGGTAAAAGATACGAGGTCGGTTAAATTAGAGAAAATGTGCCATTTCTAGTCCCTATTCATATTCCGTTTACGGAGTTGCCAAATTCTCTATAGTTTCTTATCTACAGGGGATTTGTTAAAAATAGTCAAAAATTTAATTCTTAAATATCTCGAAAACTATTATAGTTAGAAAAAAGTTGTTTTTACAAAAATCACACGATTTTTTACCTTCTCTAAAGTAACCTTATTGTTTTGTTTATACCATTTGTTTTTACTGAGTTAGTGGTACTAACTTGTTTTTTTCAAATACGGACCTGGATTTTTTGCTGCATTTTTTGAAAGAATACTTCATACCCTTTACAACTATGTATCACTTGATTATGTTTTTCGACGTTTTGGTGAAGAATAGTATCATCATCAGGATATTCTACCAGTACGGACCTGACATTTTTCAAGTTAATGCGCCATTTCACGACCTATTATGTCGACAATTAGGTCAGAATCAGTAACTATGGATTAAATTGTTTTAACAGGTAAATTTTAATTATAATCATGATTACTAACCAGGACCCTCAAGTTTGTAAAATTTTTAACATAGATTCTGAAAAAAGCATAAGCTTAGTTGTAATTATAACAAATCCTAATAATTAATTCTTAGAGGCGTGATTGGCTTCGTGTGGTCAGTC